>OW121744.1:85383775-85947486 GCA_933228675.1 Stomorhina lunata | reverse complement strand
GTGTTGGTGGCAGAATTATGAACGTTTGATTTACTATTTCAACTGTCCCTACCTTAATTTGAGCATAACCTGACTCCTCGGTGATTGGATTGATCTGAAGTGTTCCCTGTGTTCCAGTTGCGAGAATCATCATCACGATTACAATTACTGGGATCTGCAAGTTTAAAAGATTTTTAGTGTTGTCGGTATGGACATTTTCCGAAGATGTTTAGTTCCTAAAGCGTCTTTTGAGGTTTTTAAAACGTGCCAACAAATGCTCAAAGTCAATGTCTTCATCATCCTTAGTCTTCTCTTTTTCTAGCCACTGCTTGATTGAATTGACATCTTGTTGGAAATAGGATTCATACAGAGAGTTCTGTAACAGCATCATGTTTCTAATTTGAGGAGCCCTACCGGACGCATATAAGAATGCAACACACTTTAATATCAATCGAACGTTGGTGGAGGTTTTGAATCGACTGAAGTATGCTTGATTGTAAAGGCGACAAAATCTCCATGTTGTTTGCCCGGAGACTTTAATTTCCTTTCCCAAGATATTTATAACCTGTGGAGAGTTTCCCATTATAGTCAAAAATTGAACTATCATTTGGATAGAACTCAAGGTGGATTTTGTTAACACCATGGGTGCAAACTCTGCAGTTGATTTTCCCTGCGCTTGGGCAGCCTGCTCTAAATATTTTATAGGGGCCAATCCATGCATGCCGATGTGAGTTAGACATGAACCATATAGAAGACCTTTTTCCGGCACTGCCGGATTGTCTCCATTGTATATAAATATTAACTTGGTTAATAGGATGGAGACAATGGGAAGAACGTCGGCTGATTGAGACTGCATTGGATGAAATAAAGCTTCCAAAGCTTTAGCATGAGGGGCCATAATAGTTAGGTCCCACTCCGTGGGTCGATATATTGCCTGGAAATGATTGTTTATTCGGGCATTTATTGATGCAGAAGTAGCCGCTACCGATCTGCTAATTAACTTCAATACATGAAGACAAATGAGACCCATAGCGGCCTCTGCATATCTACAATCATTTGAAATCTCTCCTTGTTCTGCCAAACTACTTAGTCGACTATGAAGTTTAGTCCAAAAGTTGGTAATTGCACCTGCATCATAGGTAGCTTCTTCCTCTTGATAAGCATCTTCATTTGCCTTGACTTCATCTGCAAGACCTCCTTTTGTTGCCTGATCACTTGTTGATGGTTTGTTAACCACATAATCAGCCAGTTTGGGAGTGGGAGTTGTTATAATTTGAGTCCTATCAAGTTCTCCCATATTTTCGGAGGAGATTGCTGTTCCTGTTATTTCCTCAAACAACAGTTTGGTTATATCAGATGGAGAAGGCATAGACAATATGACAACCTTGATGTCAGTGAAAGCTTTCTGGTACATAGATGTTTGTCCACAAAAGAACTGAATTAGCCTATTGTGAGCCAGTTTTCTTTGGGAGGAAGAGTAAATTCCTGTTAAAGATTTGGGAGCATAAAGATTCGCAAAAAGCTTGTCGGACCAATTTGTTAGTTCTATTGCATCTGCACTAGAGGTTGGACAAGCGCGACAGGCTCTTAAGGTTTCATCCAATCCTACCGCAATCGGGACAGTTCTGAATCCTTCCAAGGCTTCTGGAATTTCAGTGTTGGTGGCAGAATTATGAACGTTTGATTTACTATTTCAACTGTCCCTACCTTAATTTGAGCATAACCTGACTCCTCGGTGATTGGATTGATCTGAAGTGTTCCCTGTGTTCCAGTTGCGAGAATCATCATCACGATTACAATTACTGGGATCTGCAAGTTTAAAAGATTTTTAGTGTTGTCGGTATGGACATTTTCCGAAGATGTTTAGTTCCTAAAGCGTCTTTTGAGGTTTTTAAAACGTGCCAACAAATGCTCAAAGTCAATGTCTTCATCATCCTTAGTCTTCTCTTTTTCTAGCCACTGCTTGATTGAATTGACATCTTGTTGGAAATAGGATTCATACAGAGAGTTCTGTAACAGCATCATGTTTCTAATTTGAGGAGCCCTACCGGACGCATATAAGAATGCAACACACTTTAATATCAATCGAACGTTGGTGGAGGTTTTGAATCGACTGAAGTATGCTTGATTGTAAAGGCGACAAAATCTCCATGTTGTTTGCCCGGAGACTTTAATTTCCTTTCCCAAGATATTTATAACCTGTGGAGAGTTTCCCATTATAGTCAAAAATTGAACTATCATTTGGATAGAACTCAAGGTGGATTTTGTTAACACCATGGGTGCAAACTCTGCAGTTGATTTTCCCTGCGCTTGGGCAGCCTGCTCTAAATATTTTATAGGGGCCAATCCATGCATGCCGATGTGAGTTAGACATGAACCATATAGAAGACCTTTTTCCGGCACTGCCGGATTGTCTCCATTGTATATAAATATTAACTTGGTTAATAGGATGGAGACAATGGGAAGAACGTCGGCTGATTGAGACTGCATTGGATGAAATAAAGCTTCCAAAGCTTTAGCATGAGGGGCCATAATAGTTAGGTCCCACTCCGTGGGTCGATATATTGCCTGGAAATGATTGTTTATTCGGGCATTTATTGATGCAGAAGTAGCCGCTACCGATCTGCTAATTAACTTCAATACATGAAGACAAATGAGACCCATAGCGGCCTCTGCATATCTACAATCATTTGAAATCTCTCCTTGTTCTGCCAAACTACTTAGTCGACTATGAAGTTTAGTCCAAAAGTTGGTAATTGCACCTGCATCATAGGTAGCTTCTTCCTCTTGATAAGCATCTTCATTTGCCTTGACTTCATCTGCAAGACCTCCTTTTGTTGCCTGATCACTTGTTGATGGTTTGTTAACCACATAATCAGCCAGTTTGGGAGTGGGAGTTGTTATAATTTGAGTCCTATCAAGTTCTCCCATATTTTCGGAGGAGATTGCTGTTCCTGTTATTTCCTCAAACAACAGTTTGGTTATATCAGATGGAGAAGGCATAGACAATATGACAACCTTGATGTCAGTGAAAGCTTTCTGGTACATAGATGTTTGTCCACAAAAGAACTGAATTAGCCTATTGTGAGCCAGTTTTCTTTGGGAGGAAGAGTAAATTCCTGTTAAAGATTTGGGAGCATAAAGATTCGCAAAAAGCTTGTCGGACCAATTTGTTAGTTCTATTGCATCTGCACTAGAGGTTGGACAAGCGCGACAGGCTCTTAAGGTTTCATCCAATCCTACCGCAATCGGGACAGTTCTGAATCCTTCCAAGGCTTCTGGAATTTCAGTGTTGGTGGCAGAATTATGAACGTTTGATTTACTATTTCAACTGTCCCTACCTTAATTTGAGCATAACCTGACTCCTCGGTGATTGGATTGATCTGAAGTGTTCCCTGTGTTCCAGTTGCGAGAATCATCATCACGATTACAATTACTGGGATCTGCAAGTTTAAAAGATTTTTAGTGTTGTCGGTATGGACATTTTCCGAAGATGTTTAGTTCCTAAAGCGTCTTTTGAGGTTTTTAAAACGTGCCAACAAATGCTCAAAGTCAATGTCTTCATCATCCTTAGTCTTCTCTTTTTCTAGCCACTGCTTGATTGAATTGACATCTTGTTGGAAATAGGATTCATACAGAGAGTTCTGTAACAGCATCATGTTTCTAATTTGAGGAGCCCTACCGGACGCATATAAGAATGCAACACACTTTAATATCAATCGAACGTTGGTGGAGGTTTTGAATCGACTGAAGTATGCTTGATTGTAAAGGCGACAAAATCTCCATGTTGTTTGCCCGGAGACTTTAATTTCCTTTCCCAAGATATTTATAACCTGTGGAGAGTTTCCCATTATAGTCAAAAATTGAACTATCATTTGGATAGAACTCAAGGTGGATTTTGTTAACACCATGGGTGCAAACTCTGCAGTTGATTTTCCCTGCGCTTGGGCAGCCTGCTCTAAATATTTTATAGGGGCCAATCCATGCATGCCGATGTGAGTTAGACATGAACCATATAGAAGACCTTTTTCCGGCACTGCCGGATTGTCTCCATTGTATATAAATATTAACTTGGTTAATAGGATGGAGACAATGGGAAGAACGTCGGCTGATTGAGACTGCATTGGATGAAATAAAGCTTCCAAAGCTTTAGCATGAGGGGCCATAATAGTTAGGTCCCACTCCGTGGGTCGATATATTGCCTGGAAATGATTGTTTATTCGGGCATTTATTGATGCAGAAGTAGCCGCTACCGATCTGCTAATTAACTTCAATACATGAAGACAAATGAGACCCATAGCGGCCTCTGCATATCTACAATCATTTGAAATCTCTCCTTGTTCTGCCAAACTACTTAGTCGACTATGAAGTTTAGTCCAAAAGTTGGTAATTGCACCTGCATCATAGGTAGCTTCTTCCTCTTGATAAGCATCTTCATTTGCCTTGACTTCATCTGCAAGACCTCCTTTTGTTGCCTGATCACTTGTTGATGGTTTGTTAACCACATAATCAGCCAGTTTGGGAGTGGGAGTTGTTATAATTTGAGTCCTATCAAGTTCTCCCATATTTTCGGAGGAGATTGCTGTTCCTGTTATTTCCTCAAACAACAGTTTGGTTATATCAGATGGAGAAGGCATAGACAATATGACAACCTTGATGTCAGTGAAAGCTTTCTGGTACATAGATGTTTGTCCACAAAAGAACTGAATTAGCCTATTGTGAGCCAGTTTTCTTTGGGAGGAAGAGTAAATTCCTGTTAAAGATTTGGGAGCATAAAGATTCGCAAAAAGCTTGTCGGACCAATTTGTTAGTTCTATTGCATCTGCACTAGAGGTTGGACAAGCGCGACAGGCTCTTAAGGTTTCATCCAATCCTACCGCAATCGGGACAGTTCTGAATCCTTCCAAGGCTTCTGGAATTTCAGTGTTGGTGGCAGAATTATGAACGTTTGATTTACTATTTCAACTGTCCCTACCTTAATTTGAGCATAACCTGACTCCTCGGTGATTGGATTGATCTGAAGTGTTCCCTGTGTTCCAGTTGCGAGAATCATCATCACGATTACAATTACTGGGATCTGCAAGTTTAAAAGATTTTTAGTGTTGTCGGTATGGACATTTTCCGAAGATGTTTAGTTCCTAAAGCGTCTTTTGAGGTTTTTAAAACGTGCCAACAAATGCTCAAAGTCAATGTCTTCATCATCCTTAGTCTTCTCTTTTTCTAGCCACTGCTTGATTGAATTGACATCTTGTTGGAAATAGGATTCATACAGAGAGTTCTGTAACAGCATCATGTTTCTAATTTGAGGAGCCCTACCGGACGCATATAAGAATGCAACACACTTTAATATCAATCGAACGTTGGTGGAGGTTTTGAATCGACTGAAGTATGCTTGATTGTAAAGGCGACAAAATCTCCATGTTGTTTGCCCGGAGACTTTAATTTCCTTTCCCAAGATATTTATAACCTGTGGAGAGTTTCCCATTATAGTCAAAAATTGAACTATCATTTGGATAGAACTCAAGGTGGATTTTGTTAACACCATGGGTGCAAACTCTGCAGTTGATTTTCCCTGCGCTTGGGCAGCCTGCTCTAAATATTTTATAGGGGCCAATCCATGCATGCCGATGTGAGTTAGACATGAACCATATAGAAGACCTTTTTCCGGCACTGCCGGATTGTCTCCATTGTATATAAATATTAACTTGGTTAATAGGATGGAGACAATGGGAAGAACGTCGGCTGATTGAGACTGCATTGGATGAAATAAAGCTTCCAAAGCTTTAGCATGAGGGGCCATAATAGTTAGGTCCCACTCCGTGGGTCGATATATTGCCTGGAAATGATTGTTTATTCGGGCATTTATTGATGCAGAAGTAGCCGCTACCGATCTGCTAATTAACTTCAATACATGAAGACAAATGAGACCCATAGCGGCCTCTGCATATCTACAATCATTTGAAATCTCTCCTTGTTCTGCCAAACTACTTAGTCGACTATGAAGTTTAGTCCAAAAGTTGGTAATTGCACCTGCATCATAGGTAGCTTCTTCCTCTTGATAAGCATCTTCATTTGCCTTGACTTCATCTGCAAGACCTCCTTTTGTTGCCTGATCACTTGTTGATGGTTTGTTAACCACATAATCAGCCAGTTTGGGAGTGGGAGTTGTTATAATTTGAGTCCTATCAAGTTCTCCCATATTTTCGGAGGAGATTGCTGTTCCTGTTATTTCCTCAAACAACAGTTTGGTTATATCAGATGGAGAAGGCATAGACAATATGACAACCTTGATGTCAGTGAAAGCTTTCTGGTACATAGATGTTTGTCCACAAAAGAACTGAATTAGCCTATTGTGAGCCAGTTTTCTTTGGGAGGAAGAGTAAATTCCTGTTAAAGATTTGGGAGCATAAAGATTCGCAAAAAGCTTGTCGGACCAATTTGTTAGTTCTATTGCATCTGCACTAGAGGTTGGACAAGCGCGACAGGCTCTTAAGGTTTCATCCAATCCTACCGCAATCGGGACAGTTCTGAATCCTTCCAAGGCTTCTGGAATTTCAGTGTTGGTGGCAGAATTATGAACGTTTGATTTACTATTTCAACTGTCCCTACCTTAATTTGAGCATAACCTGACTCCTCGGTGATTGGATTGATCTGAAGTGTTCCCTGTGTTCCAGTTGCGAGAATCATCATCACGATTACAATTACTGGGATCTGCAAGTTTAAAAGATTTTTAGTGTTGTCGGTATGGACATTTTCCGAAGATGTTTAGTTCCTAAAGCGTCTTTTGAGGTTTTTAAAACGTGCCAACAAATGCTCAAAGTCAATGTCTTCATCATCCTTAGTCTTCTCTTTTTCTAGCCACTGCTTGATTGAATTGACATCTTGTTGGAAATAGGATTCATACAGAGAGTTCTGTAACAGCATCATGTTTCTAATTTGAGGAGCCCTACCGGACGCATATAAGAATGCAACACACTTTAATATCAATCGAACGTTGGTGGAGGTTTTGAATCGACTGAAGTATGCTTGATTGTAAAGGCGACAAAATCTCCATGTTGTTTGCCCGGAGACTTTAATTTCCTTTCCCAAGATATTTATAACCTGTGGAGAGTTTCCCATTATAGTCAAAAATTGAACTATCATTTGGATAGAACTCAAGGTGGATTTTGTTAACACCATGGGTGCAAACTCTGCAGTTGATTTTCCCTGCGCTTGGGCAGCCTGCTCTAAATATTTTATAGGGGCCAATCCATGCATGCCGATGTGAGTTAGACATGAACCATATAGAAGACCTTTTTCCGGCACTGCCGGATTGTCTCCATTGTATATAAATATTAACTTGGTTAATAGGATGGAGACAATGGGAAGAACGTCGGCTGATTGAGACTGCATTGGATGAAATAAAGCTTCCAAAGCTTTAGCATGAGGGGCCATAATAGTTAGGTCCCACTCCGTGGGTCGATATATTGCCTGGAAATGATTGTTTATTCGGGCATTTATTGATGCAGAAGTAGCCGCTACCGATCTGCTAATTAACTTCAATACATGAAGACAAATGAGACCCATAGCGGCCTCTGCATATCTACAATCATTTGAAATCTCTCCTTGTTCTGCCAAACTACTTAGTCGACTATGAAGTTTAGTCCAAAAGTTGGTAATTGCACCTGCATCATAGGTAGCTTCTTCCTCTTGATAAGCATCTTCATTTGCCTTGACTTCATCTGCAAGACCTCCTTTTGTTGCCTGATCACTTGTTGATGGTTTGTTAACCACATAATCAGCCAGTTTGGGAGTGGGAGTTGTTATAATTTGAGTCCTATCAAGTTCTCCCATATTTTCGGAGGAGATTGCTGTTCCTGTTATTTCCTCAAACAACAGTTTGGTTATATCAGATGGAGAAGGCATAGACAATATGACAACCTTGATGTCAGTGAAAGCTTTCTGGTACATAGATGTTTGTCCACAAAAGAACTGAATTAGCCTATTGTGAGCCAGTTTTCTTTGGGAGGAAGAGTAAATTCCTGTTAAAGATTTGGGAGCATAAAGATTCGCAAAAAGCTTGTCGGACCAATTTGTTAGTTCTATTGCATCTGCACTAGAGGTTGGACAAGCGCGACAGGCTCTTAAGGTTTCATCCAATCCTACCGCAATCGGGACAGTTCTGAATCCTTCCAAGGCTTCTGGAATTTCAGTGTTGGTGGCAGAATTATGAACGTTTGATTTACTATTTCAACTGTCCCTACCTTAATTTGAGCATAACCTGACTCCTCGGTGATTGGATTGATCTGAAGTGTTCCCTGTGTTCCAGTTGCGAGAATCATCATCACGATTACAATTACTGGGATCTGCAAGTTTAAAAGATTTTTAGTGTTGTCGGTATGGACATTTTCCGAAGATGTTTAGTTCCTAAAGCGTCTTTTGAGGTTTTTAAAACGTGCCAACAAATGCTCAAAGTCAATGTCTTCATCATCCTTAGTCTTCTCTTTTTCTAGCCACTGCTTGATTGAATTGACATCTTGTTGGAAATAGGATTCATACAGAGAGTTCTGTAACAGCATCATGTTTCTAATTTGAGGAGCCCTACCGGACGCATATAAGAATGCAACACACTTTAATATCAATCGAACGTTGGTGGAGGTTTTGAATCGACTGAAGTATGCTTGATTGTAAAGGCGACAAAATCTCCATGTTGTTTGCCCGGAGACTTTAATTTCCTTTCCCAAGATATTTATAACCTGTGGAGAGTTTCCCATTATAGTCAAAAATTGAACTATCATTTGGATAGAACTCAAGGTGGATTTTGTTAACACCATGGGTGCAAACTCTGCAGTTGATTTTCCCTGCGCTTGGGCAGCCTGCTCTAAATATTTTATAGGGGCCAATCCATGCATGCCGATGTGAGTTAGACATGAACCATATAGAAGACCTTTTTCCGGCACTGCCGGATTGTCTCCATTGTATATAAATATTAACTTGGTTAATAGGATGGAGACAATGGGAAGAACGTCGGCTGATTGAGACTGCATTGGATGAAATAAAGCTTCCAAAGCTTTAGCATGAGGGGCCATAATAGTTAGGTCCCACTCCGTGGGTCGATATATTGCCTGGAAATGATTGTTTATTCGGGCATTTATTGATGCAGAAGTAGCCGCTACCGATCTGCTAATTAACTTCAATACATGAAGACAAATGAGACCCATAGCGGCCTCTGCATATCTACAATCATTTGAAATCTCTCCTTGTTCTGCCAAACTACTTAGTCGACTATGAAGTTTAGTCCAAAAGTTGGTAATTGCACCTGCATCATAGGTAGCTTCTTCCTCTTGATAAGCATCTTCATTTGCCTTGACTTCATCTGCAAGACCTCCTTTTGTTGCCTGATCACTTGTTGATGGTTTGTTAACCACATAATCAGCCAGTTTGGGAGTGGGAGTTGTTATAATTTGAGTCCTATCAAGTTCTCCCATATTTTCGGAGGAGATTGCTGTTCCTGTTATTTCCTCAAACAACAGTTTGGTTATATCAGATGGAGAAGGCATAGACAATATGACAACCTTGATGTCAGTGAAAGCTTTCTGGTACATAGATGTTTGTCCACAAAAGAACTGAATTAGCCTATTGTGAGCCAGTTTTCTTTGGGAGGAAGAGTAAATTCCTGTTAAAGATTTGGGAGCATAAAGATTCGCAAAAAGCTTGTCGGACCAATTTGTTAGTTCTATTGCATCTGCACTAGAGGTTGGACAAGCGCGACAGGCTCTTAAGGTTTCATCCAATCCTACCGCAATCGGGACAGTTCTGAATCCTTCCAAGGCTTCTGGAATTTCAGTGTTGGTGGCAGAATTATGAACGTTTGATTTACTATTTCAACTGTCCCTACCTTAATTTGAGCATAACCTGACTCCTCGGTGATTGGATTGATCTGAAGTGTTCCCTGTGTTCCAGTTGCGAGAATCATCATCACGATTACAATTACTGGGATCTGCAAGTTTAAAAGATTTTTAGTGTTGTCGGTATGGACATTTTCCGAAGATGTTTAGTTCCTAAAGCGTCTTTTGAGGTTTTTAAAACGTGCCAACAAATGCTCAAAGTCAATGTCTTCATCATCCTTAGTCTTCTCTTTTTCTAGCCACTGCTTGATTGAATTGACATCTTGTTGGAAATAGGATTCATACAGAGAGTTCTGTAACAGCATCATGTTTCTAATTTGAGGAGCCCTACCGGACGCATATAAGAATGCAACACACTTTAATATCAATCGAACGTTGGTGGAGGTTTTGAATCGACTGAAGTATGCTTGATTGTAAAGGCGACAAAATCTCCATGTTGTTTGCCCGGAGACTTTAATTTCCTTTCCCAAGATATTTATAACCTGTGGAGAGTTTCCCATTATAGTCAAAAATTGAACTATCATTTGGATAGAACTCAAGGTGGATTTTGTTAACACCATGGGTGCAAACTCTGCAGTTGATTTTCCCTGCGCTTGGGCAGCCTGCTCTAAATATTTTATAGGGGCCAATCCATGCATGCCGATGTGAGTTAGACATGAACCATATAGAAGACCTTTTTCCGGCACTGCCGGATTGTCTCCATTGTATATAAATATTAACTTGGTTAATAGGATGGAGACAATGGGAAGAACGTCGGCTGATTGAGACTGCATTGGATGAAATAAAGCTTCCAAAGCTTTAGCATGAGGGGCCATAATAGTTAGGTCCCACTCCGTGGGTCGATATATTGCCTGGAAATGATTGTTTATTCGGGCATTTATTGATGCAGAAGTAGCCGCTACCGATCTGCTAATTAACTTCAATACATGAAGACAAATGAGACCCATAGCGGCCTCTGCATATCTACAATCATTTGAAATCTCTCCTTGTTCTGCCAAACTACTTAGTCGACTATGAAGTTTAGTCCAAAAGTTGGTAATTGCACCTGCATCATAGGTAGCTTCTTCCTCTTGATAAGCATCTTCATTTGCCTTGACTTCATCTGCAAGACCTCCTTTTGTTGCCTGATCACTTGTTGATGGTTTGTTAACCACATAATCAGCCAGTTTGGGAGTGGGAGTTGTTATAATTTGAGTCCTATCAAGTTCTCCCATATTTTCGGAGGAGATTGCTGTTCCTGTTATTTCCTCAAACAACAGTTTGGTTATATCAGATGGAGAAGGCATAGACAATATGACAACCTTGATGTCAGTGAAAGCTTTCTGGTACATAGATGTTTGTCCACAAAAGAACTGAATTAGCCTATTGTGAGCCAGTTTTCTTTGGGAGGAAGAGTAAATTCCTGTTAAAGATTTGGGAGCATAAAGATTCGCAAAAAGCTTGTCGGACCAATTTGTTAGTTCTATTGCATCTGCACTAGAGGTTGGACAAGCGCGACAGGCTCTTAAGGTTTCATCCAATCCTACCGCAATCGGGACAGTTCTGAATCCTTCCAAGGCTTCTGGAATTTCAGTGTTGGTGGCAGAATTATGAACGTTTGATTTACTATTTCAACTGTCCCTACCTTAATTTGAGCATAACCTGACTCCTCGGTGATTGGATTGATCTGAAGTGTTCCCTGTGTTCCAGTTGCGAGAATCATCATCACGATTACAATTACTGGGATCTGCAAGTTTAAAAGATTTTTAGTGTTGTCGGTATGGACATTTTCCGAAGATGTTTAGTTCCTAAAGCGTCTTTTGAGGTTTTTAAAACGTGCCAACAAATGCTCAAAGTCAATGTCTTCATCATCCTTAGTCTTCTCTTTTTCTAGCCACTGCTTGATTGAATTGACATCTTGTTGGAAATAGGATTCATACAGAGAGTTCTGTAACAGCATCATGTTTCTAATTTGAGGAGCCCTACCGGACGCATATAAGAATGCAACACACTTTAATATCAATCGAACGTTGGTGGAGGTTTTGAATCGACTGAAGTATGCTTGATTGTAAAGGCGACAAAATCTCCATGTTGTTTGCCCGGAGACTTTAATTTCCTTTCCCAAGATATTTATAACCTGTGGAGAGTTTCCCATTATAGTCAAAAATTGAACTATCATTTGGATAGAACTCAAGGTGGATTTTGTTAACACCATGGGTGCAAACTCTGCAGTTGATTTTCCCTGCGCTTGGGCAGCCTGCTCTAAATATTTTATAGGGGCCAATCCATGCATGCCGATGTGAGTTAGACATGAACCATATAGAAGACCTTTTTCCGGCACTGCCGGATTGTCTCCATTGTATATAAATATTAACTTGGTTAATAGGATGGAGACAATGGGAAGAACGTCGGCTGATTGAGACTGCATTGGATGAAATAAAGCTTCCAAAGCTTTAGCATGAGGGGCCATAATAGTTAGGTCCCACTCCGTGGGTCGATATATTGCCTGGAAATGATTGTTTATTCGGGCATTTATTGATGCAGAAGTAGCCGCTACCGATCTGCTAATTAACTTCAATACATGAAGACAAATGAGACCCATAGCGGCCTCTGCATATCTACAATCATTTGAAATCTCTCCTTGTTCTGCCAAACTACTTAGTCGACTATGAAGTTTAGTCCAAAAGTTGGTAATTGCACCTGCATCATAGGTAGCTTCTTCCTCTTGATAAGCATCTTCATTTGCCTTGACTTCATCTGCAAGACCTCCTTTTGTTGCCTGATCACTTGTTGATGGTTTGTTAACCACATAATCAGCCAGTTTGGGAGTGGGAGTTGTTATAATTTGAGTCCTATCAAGTTCTCCCATATTTTCGGAGGAGATTGCTGTTCCTGTTATTTCCTCAAACAACAGTTTGGTTATATCAGATGGAGAAGGCATAGACAATATGACAACCTTGATGTCAGTGAAAGCTTTCTGGTACATAGATGTTTGTCCACAAAAGAACTGAATTAGCCTATTGTGAGCCAGTTTTCTTTGGGAGGAAGAGTAAATTCCTGTTAAAGATTTGGGAGCATAAAGATTCGCAAAAAGCTTGTCGGACCAATTTGTTAGTTCTATTGCATCTGCACTAGAGGTTGGACAAGCGCGACAGGCTCTTAAGGTTTCATCCAATCCTACCGCAATCGGGACAGTTCTGAATCCTTCCAAGGCTTCTGGAATTTCAGTGTTGGTGGCAGAATTATGAACGTTTGATTTACTATTTCAACTGTCCCTACCTTAATTTGAGCATAACCTGACTCCTCGGTGATTGGATTGATCTGAAGTGTTCCCTGTGTTCCAGTTGCGAGAATCATCATCACGATTACAATTACTGGGATCTGCAAGTTTAAAAGATTTTTAGTGTTGTCGGTATGGACATTTTCCGAAGATGTTTAGTTCCTAAAGCGTCTTTTGAGGTTTTTAAAACGTGCCAACAAATGCTCAAAGTCAATGTCTTCATCATCCTTAGTCTTCTCTTTTTCTAGCCACTGCTTGATTGAATTGACATCTTGTTGGAAATAGGATTCATACAGAGAGTTCTGTAACAGCATCATGTTTCTAATTTGAGGAGCCCTACCGGACGCATATAAGAATGCAACACACTTTAATATCAATCGAACGTTGGTGGAGGTTTTGAATCGACTGAAGTATGCTTGATTGTAAAGGCGACAAAATCTCCATGTTGTTTGCCCGGAGACTTTAATTTCCTTTCCCAAGATATTTATAACCTGTGGAGAGTTTCCCATTATAGTCAAAAATTGAACTATCATTTGGATAGAACTCAAGGTGGATTTTGTTAACACCATGGGTGCAAACTCTGCAGTTGATTTTCCCTGCGCTTGGGCAGCCTGCTCTAAATATTTTATAGGGGCCAATCCATGCATGCCGATGTGAGTTAGACATGAACCATATAGAAGACCTTTTTCCGGCACTGCCGGATTGTCTCCATTGTATATAAATATTAACTTGGTTAATAGGATGGAGACAATGGGAAGAACGTCGGCTGATTGAGACTGCATTGGATGAAATAAAGCTTCCAAAGCTTTAGCATGAGGGGCCATAATAGTTAGGTCCCACTCCGTGGGTCGATATATTGCCTGGAAATGATTGTTTATTCGGGCATTTATTGATGCAGAAGTAGCCGCTACCGATCTGCTAATTAACTTCAATACATGAAGACAAATGAGACCCATAGCGGCCTCTGCATATCTACAATCATTTGAAATCTCTCCTTGTTCTGCCAAACTACTTAGTCGACTATGAAGTTTAGTCCAAAAGTTGGTAATTGCACCTGCATCATAGGTAGCTTCTTCCTCTTGATAAGCATCTTCATTTGCCTTGACTTCATCTGCAAGACCTCCTTTTGTTGCCTGATCACTTGTTGATGGTTTGTTAACCACATAATCAGCCAGTTTGGGAGTGGGAGTTGTTATAATTTGAGTCCTATCAAGTTCTCCCATATTTTCGGAGGAGATTGCTGTTCCTGTTATTTCCTCAAACAACAGTTTGGTTATATCAGATGGAGAAGGCATAGACAATATGACAACCTTGATGTCAGTGAAAGCTTTCTGGTACATAGATGTTTGTCCACAAAAGAACTGAATTAGCCTATTGTGAGCCAGTTTTCTTTGGGAGGAAGAGTAAATTCCTGTTAAAGATTTGGGAGCATAAAGATTCGCAAAAAGCTTGTCGGACCAATTTGTTAGTTCTATTGCATCTGCACTAGAGGTTGGATAAGCGCGACAGGCTCTTAAGGTTTCATCCAATCCTACCGCAATCGGGACAGTTCTGAATCCTTCCAAGGCTTCTGGAATTTCAGTGTTGGTGGCCATTATATATAATTTACGTCAATCAATTACAAATAGAGATGATGGTAATATGAAGTACTGAGCAAGTGAGACAAAAAACGGACAATATAATGAAAAGGGTCAAGAGGATATAAAATTAAAAAGTTAAAGAAATGAATGAAAAAATAAAGCAAGTGAAAAAATGTGAACCTAGCTTATACAATCTATAAGTTTCTCTCTCATAGATAATTTTTGATTTCCTTTTATAATTTTGTATTAATTGTATTTATATTTAAATCTTGTTTATTGTAGATTTAGTTGCTAATTGTTGTTTCACTGCGATCAGTAACAGAAATCACTTTTTTAATAGTTTTAATTAATTTCAGTTTCTATTTTTCTTTATAAAATTTTGTTTTATATTGTTTAATGTTGAAATTTTATTTGTGGTAATCTTGTTGATAATCAGAGTGTTATTATTTTTCACTTGAAAGATTCTTACGTTTAGTATATATTTCTTTTTTTTTTTTGTGTTATTTTTTCTGTTCGTTTCCCGACTGCGCCAATTATATTTATATAATTGTTCTTTAGAACAAATTAAAAAAACAATATTTAAATTTTTATTTTTGGTTGTTCTCTTAGGAGAAACAACCTCTTTTATTTATGTGAATCTTAAGACTAACTTATACAAACAATTTGTATTTAAATTAAACTTAAAAAATACAAATTAAAAATATCAAATTAAAATAATTAAAGGTAAGCAGCGCAAAAATATTTGCTTACGCTGCTGTCTGGCAAAATGTGGGAACGAAAAACAAATGTGTAATTTAAACTATTACAGTCCCTACACTTTACCAGCCAATACTATTAGTTTAGGGAATGGGTATGTAACTTGCGTTGTAGAAAAATTTACGTCTTCTTCTTTTAAATTTCCGATATCCATGGGTGTAGTTTCATTTACGCTTTTGTATGTCTGTCTGCTATTATTTTCATTCAGGTTTCTATTTAAATTTCTATTACTAAAACTTCTACTACCATTATTATAATTGAAACTTCCATTATTGTTAGAATTGTGGTTTCTAAAGTTTCCACTATTATTTATACTTTTACTGAAGAGACTATTATTGTTAATATTTTCATTCCTAAAATATCCACTGCTATTATTGTAAGTTCCTCTATCGTTAAAATGTCCATTATAAGATCTATTGTTATTAAAATTTCTTCTGCCGCTTTCGCTATTTTGTTCCTGAAAATTATTCCTTTTTTGGCTACTACTGCTAGTTATGCCTTGTCTATAATGTTTATAATTAGAGTTTTGATGCTGAAAGTTATTTCTATTAAAATATTTATTTGGCTTTAACTGTTGCCAATTGTCATTTTGCTTCCTATGGTTAAAAGTAATAGCTCTTGTGTCATCTAATAATTTCAGTCTTGTGTATTTTCGAATAATGTCGGTCAAAGTCTCGTGTTCTCCTATATGTGCCCTAATAGGTCCATCAATTTTCTCTAACAATATGTCGACAAGATCCCTATCAACATTTTCCGGTTTGTAAATATCCGGTTTAAATGGGTCAGTCAAATATATATCATTTATTTCATATTTGCATTTTTCAAAGATTTTAAATAGTTCATCTAAATTTTTTATTCTTACCGTCCTGCAATAATTGAAGACTTCAGCGTATGTCTTCTTGGGTGTGAATTCTTGTAAAATTTTTTGTGTGATTTCCTCCCAGGAGGCACTGTCCGGTAATTCTCTAACCCTCTTTCCAGCGTTTCCAAGGACCTTTTCGTTGGTCACAATTCCTATGCAAAATTGGACTAACGTTTGGTTGTTTCCATAGAGAGCCAGATTTGCCTCGACGGCATGTATGAAGGCTCTTGGGCTGTGCCTCTCATCTAGCGGTTTTAGGCGCCTGAACTGGTTGATGACGTCCTTGGCCATCATATTAAATCTGAACTCCTGTTGTAGTTCATAAGTTTGTAGTAATTGATGTTGCTGTAATTATTCCTGTGACTGTTGTCGTTGTTGTAGAAGCTGAAGCTTCATGACCGCTTCTAATTCCGCTATCTTTTCTTCCATTGTATTACCTTCTTGTAGATTTCTGTTTGCGTCGAATCTACTCATCCTTATTTTTAAGTTTAATTTTTTTTTATTAATTTCCTTTATCTTTTGTTAAACGTTGGCACCTTCTGAACTGGGTATTTATATTTGTCCGTTTTGTTTTTTTTTTTTTATAAAGTTTGTTTCTTTAAGTTTTATATAAATTTATCGTGGTTTTTATTGCTGCTTTAAAGGTTTTTTTTTTTTAATAGTTTAGAATTTTTCACCATGTATATTTTTAACACTTTTTATTGGTTTTTTTTTATTTAAGTTTTATTAATATCATCAGATTTTTAAAGTTGAAGGTTTTAATTGTTTGTCCGTTTAGCTTATTCTTAGGAATAAGCTCCTTTCGACTGCGCCAGTTATGTTTATAAATAATAAAACTTTTTTTATTTTTATTTGGTTGACAACTCTTCAGAGTGACAACCTTCTTTATTTGTATGAATCTTAAGACTGACTTATACCAACAATTTATATTTAAATTAAACTTAAATACAAATTAAAAATATCATATTAAAATAATTAAAGGTAAGCAGCGCAAAAATATTTGCTTACGCTGCACAGTGTACGATTTAGCCATTCTAGGAAGACAAAATTAAATATCTTTGAAAAAAATTAATGCATGAGAATATTTAAAATAAATAATAAAGTTGTATAAGTAATAATTTTTTTTTATTTAATTTTTTTTTAATTTTTTTTTAAATTTTTTTTTAAATTTTTTTTTTTGGATTTTTTTATTTTTACTAATTTTAAAATAAGAATATATTTCAATTGTAAATATAAATTAGTGTTAGAATAAAATGTTAAAATCAATGTTTTTCTTCTGGCATTTCTGGAAATTCCAATAAATGTAGTACTTCAGGTGTCAATGCTGATTTTTTATATATAGTAGGTCTTCGAAAACTGTTTATATATGGATCTGATGTTATTAAAAGTCTATTAATTAAATCTCTATTAGTGTCAGTTCTAGAAGTTTTGCGAGTGAAATATTCCCGAAAGTTTCGTTTTTGTTTATTTCTGGCTTCTAAGGCCTCTTCCGACAATTGTCCAATAGGAAGAATGCATGTGCCAATAATTTGTTTTGAATGGTATAAAACTTTATGGACAGTCACTGGCATACAGTACCATGAATATTCTTTCAAATATAGTTCTCTGGTTTTATCTGCATACTCTTGAAAAGCCGTAGAATTAATAGAATATCCAGAAGCCATAGACTCTAATAAAATGTGAAAACGCTTTATAAGTTCTAAATCGAGTCCAGTTATAAGTGCAGTTATTTCAGAGCCTCTAAAAAATCGTCTAGCGGTGTTACCGTCATTCGTATTGCCTCCTTTTGGACTTGGCATATCAATTAAAACTTTTTAGTTGCTCATAATCAATATTAGAATTTGAACCAGAGCTTATTTTTCCACAAATATAGTCCACGGAACGGTCAAGTCTTTCATTTTCGGGTGTTTCAATCCATATATTAAAAAGTTCATGGTAAGTGATATCACACATTATTGGTTTTATTTTTATTTTCTGCAAGTATCTGCAGATATTTTTTTACATGCCGTAAAGTAGGGACTTTAGACGTTAGTTTAAAACTAATTTGGTGTTGAAGCATTATGAAGAAAATTATTTATTGATTATATAACTTTGTTTTTTTTTTTCAACTTAACAAAAAGAGTAATTGTTAAAATGAAATAGAACTAAAAGAATTTTCTAGGTTCTAAAATTAAATTTTCCTGATATTAACACGAACAAGTTGAGCTTCAAAACAAAAAAAAAAAATCGTTCAAAAATTCCGCTTCAATAAAAAGTTACAAGCTTTTAAAAATAAGCAATTTCATGTAAGTTTTTTTGTTGTTTTAATTCGCACAAAAATATTGAAGTTTGAAGTACCAGTTAAAGGATTTAAACGGTTTGATTTTAAAAAAATATAATTTTAAGGCACTCAACAATGCGCCTATACTTTATTAGAATAATTTTAAATTTAACAAATAAAATTTAATTAGAAGAATTTATTTTATTATATACAATTAGAAGAATTACAATTTAAAACATTCAACCGATTCGTACGACTCCGTAGCCAAGACTAACTGTTGTCATCAAACTTCGTTGGCTCGTTGTCTTCCTCGATCACGTTGCACCAACATGTGCAGGTATGCAGACGCTGATCATGCAAAATAGTTTTCCCATCAATTTGGTAATTGGATCGGAAACGCGTGTAAAAGAATTATGCTTAAGTTTAATGAGACAGCAATTTGGTAATTGGATCGCCAAATTAATTTTTGGCCACGGTATCAACACCATTGTTAACTCCTCCCTCCTTAAATGTCTGCGTCCCGCAGATCTGGGAGTCTATGGTTGGTAAATGAACACGTATCCTTGGGAGATTTAATTTTTTTGTTTGTTGGTACCAAAGCCATCCAATGCCTAAGGCCATGAAGACTAAGATCGTGAAGTTTATTCCAATAGTGCCATTGAATCTTACACCCAACCGGTTCAGTCGATTTATATTATTAAGGCTTACTTCATGAACGTATTTGATGTCTAGCAACAAGTCATCCTGTGTTATATTTGTTAGTACAGGCGGTAGGGCTTGACCTTTAGTCATTGACCTGCTCGAGTAAGTATGATTCTTTATAACTACCGACTCGTTGGAGAGTTGTAAAAGATAAGTGCCATTCAAAAAATCGGTTCTGCTATTTGATTCCATCATACCCCTATAATTCGTCACGTAGATGACATCATCGCTCAACAGCTCCACAATTTCTTCTCGGGTACGTCTGTATTTACATCTTGCCGATCCACCTTTAAGAATGCGGTTAATGCAGTCGTCTTCTTCCAACTTGGTTACAGATGACCTTTGGCAGACTGTCAAGTTACTTATTAAGAGACAGTTGCCTTTAATACCATAAGTCTCAGCTTCACTAACAAGTACCCTCTCGAATGGCATGTCTATTTGTTTACCATCATTAATAGCAGCTCTAATTAGAAGCAAATTATAAAAGTTCCTTTCAAGTTTTGGTATGGATAGAATATATATCAATAATGAACCATTCGTATAGATTGATGGCGTTCCATATTCCACTGCTTCTATAGCGTTTCCATAAGGCAACGTTTCCAACTCGTCAATTATTCTATTTATCTCTGATTGGTTTAGCAGATTCGTGTTGACAATCCCACTCTTGGCAAGCTGACAAGCTCGGACAATTTCGTTTATCTCGTCCTTTAAGATAATGACCTCATTGATGGTGATCTGTTCTATTGATGTGTAGTCTTTACCGCTCGTGATATTATTCATTCGGGTGATGATTTCGTTGATCTTTTTTACCACTTGGTTCGTCGTCTGCCGAATCTCTTTGTTAATCTTGTATTGTTCATTGTTATTTGTGATAATACTTTCTTGACTTCTTAACCCTTTCGGGGCTTCTTTTTTGTTTTTGGTTTTAAAAATCTATTTTTTAGTTTTTTTATATACTTAAGCCCTCTTTATGAATAATCAAAACTAATTTTTTAACATTTTGTTTGCAAAAGTGGTTTTTGGACACTATGCCATATGGCATAGAATCTATTTAAAGGAAAAAAAATAAAATATATAAGTTTTTAATTCAGTTCTAAAATTGTGGTTTTTATTGGATTTAAATTATTTTTTTTAAACTTTAACATAAGCAAACGCAAAAAACTATAAAAAATAAGAGTTCATTGTAACTAAAACTATAAAAAATAGGAATTCATTGTCAATTTCTGGTTCAAGAGTATGTCTGCATCTGTATAGTTCTCTGAAAAAAAAAATAAATAATATAAAACAAATTCAAATATAGAAATAAATCTATAACTTACCTCACTTTTCATGGTACAATCTAAAGCAATTTCTGGTCCCGTTTGGAATGCAGAGATGAACGTTACATTTTGCACACAAGTATCTGGAATATCCTTTGCATCCTGGTACTTTACATATACGTTTTACAGGTGTATACTCAGGCCAATGTTGAATACCATCGAAACGAATCGAAACTGAAGGTGCCCTTTCATATGAAGGTCTTGATTTCGAAGTTGATGGAGTGCTAGAAAGGTCTAAGTCCTCCGATTGCTTGGGTCTTCCTCTTTTTCGTGCGACACTTTGAACTGTCGCCAATGCCAGCAATCCATCAGCTACATCATTCCGGAACGCTAATAAATCCATTTGATCTTTTTTTCTTATGTTATTACTTTCGCAATCATTGCGATATTCTAACCAAGAGTTGCATACTGCTAAGTCCAGAAAATGGTCGAAAACTCTAAGGGTCCACTTTTTTGTCCGAATAGAAATTCGATACAAAGATAGCAAAAAGTCCATCTTGTCGACTCCTCCCATACATTTATTATACACAGCGATAACGTTAGGCTGTGATACAACGATCTTTTTCTTTTGCTCAGAAGAAAATCTGGTGACCTCTTTTGTGTCTTTATCACCATAAATGGACGAAGCCAATTGAACACAGCCCCCATCTAGCCATTTCAAAACGAAAATGTTTTGATTCCTTTCAATGCAATAGTCATAGCTACCTCTTCCTAACTTTTTTAAATCCTTTTCTTGTTTTAGGGGAGCTTTTCCAATTCTGTTTCCTCGTATGGTGCCTGTTGCCCATATTCCCTTTGTTCGCAAATATATTAATAAGTTTACAGTGGTAAAATAGTTATCAAAAAATATCTTGTGGTTTTTATTTTCCGGAATAGTTTTACATAAATGAATAACAATATCCGAACAAAAACCTAAGTTTGAGTCTCCAACAATTGTGTTTTTTCCCTGGTATATTTCCAGATCATAAAGAATTCCATTTGAGCTACACAGGCAAAATATTTTTATTCCCCATTTAATAGGTTTTTTAGGCATATACTGCTTCAATCCAGTTTTCGATTTGCATGGAATCATCATTTCATCACAGCAGCAGTTTTCATCTTTTGGAATATAAGATTTTTTCAGGAATGTATTTATAAGTGGACGAACTTTAAAAAGTTTGTCGGTTGAGTTCCCCTCTATGCAAAACTTTAGAGAAGTACGTATTATATGAAACCGTTTTTTTGTCATGTGTTTACGAAAGGCTGGTATTTCAGTAGCACCAGCCCAGTACATTTGTAATCGAGGATATCCGATTGTTCCAATAATGATTTCCAATCCCATTAATGTCAGAATCTCTCCTTTTTCAACATTAACAGCGGTTCCACTCTTCATAAGTGAGACTTGATTTGTTGCCTGAACAATAGTGTCAATAAAATCATATGGAAAATACTTTAGAAAATATGAAACAGGAGTTTTTACATCTTGCTTTGGATAACTTTCTGAAAATCCTGAGATTGGAGTATTCCATTCCGTCTTTGCCCATCTATATGAAATAACTTTTTGGAATGGTGGATCCGAGGCATCTTCCAAATCCATCAAATCAACTCCTACATCCAAATTTTTCTCAAACTTATCAATATTCCCATCCGGATTAGTTAACTCTTCGATCAAGAAGTCATTGTTATTTCTATCATTTAAAGTTTGCAATAGTGACTCCAAAACACTATTTTCTTCTTCTTCCTCATCATCAAAATCAGATATATCTGAGTTATCAAAATTAATTAAAATATTTTCAATTTCTTCGGTGTTTAGTTTATTAGGCATTGTCAACACGTCTAGTCACTACGAACTTATACAACAAAGTAAAAAATTTCCTTTGGGAAAAATCTATGCCATATGGCATAGTATGAAATAAAAAAAATTTGACAGCTCTATTGAACTATATTTCGGATCTAATTTTTTCCTAAATTACTAGGGCAATGTTTATCTACTAAATTAATTAAAAAATCTAACAAATTAACAATTTTATTTAAAAAAATATATAAAAGTATAACATGTTCTTTTTTTGCAAATTGTGAATCTCACGAGGAACGCTTGCTCTCTGAAACATAACAATGTGTAGGGTCCATCAATCAATTTTTTTTTTAAATTTATTTATAGATAACACTTCAAAGAAAAATACAAAATTAAGAAAAAAGTGTACCCACACGCATTATGACCTAAAATGGGCTTCAAAAAGTGGCTATGCCATATGGCATAGAATCACCGAAAGGGTTAATATATTATTCCAATCTGTTGAATCAGGACTTCCAGCAACCCATTTCCAAGCCGATCCAATCCAATCAATTGATCTAGGCGTTCTCCTTGTCACACTGGATGATAATTCATTAAGGCGTTCCTGCATCTGCAACATGTGGTGCAAAATTAATTCTTTACTTCTGCTTGGCGGAATGTGCTTCTGAATAAGAGATGATATATTTTTAGCCGTCTCCCTGTATTGTTCCAGATTGATGACGTGTATTAATTTAAAGTTCCCATCGACTATCCATCCGCTACCGATTTTTAATGAAACCAATGATGTTTTGTACTGGTAGATTTGCACACTACTCACACAAGCGATCAGGCTGAATGCTATGAAGGGAATAAGCTTAATATGCATGGTTTCTGAAAGAAATCTAGTTAGTTATATCGGTAAATATGAGATGATGGCATGACAATGGAATGTTTAAATGACAATATTTAAATTCAAAAACTTCTGTGAATAATTTAATTTTATAATTATAGTTTCTTCTTTTTCTTTTTCCCTTATTATTATTATTTTTTTCTTGTGAAAGGAAGTAAGCTTTTCGTAATATTATATTATATTTATATATTTATGTTATATTGGAATGAGCGCTGCATTTAGGGAATCGAACCCCAGTGTCAGAGACACTTACCAATTTGTTTTAGCAAGGCGCTTTATATTAAATAATATTGTATTATCTGTTTTATTTGAGTTATAAAGTACCTTCTACTTAGAATATTTTAAGAGTTTAGTTGAAATGAGTGAGACGAAAAAGGATCTATGCATATTTATAAAACAACGTTTTTCTTTGGGCTTTGCCTATTTAGATTTTTTATATGTTCCTTGTGAATTTTCCTTCCACTCCTTGTCAGCACAGTTACCCTATTATCTCTTTCTTATATAGCGCCTTGTTTTTTCCTTGAATAGTTTTAATAGCTACATAGATTCTATCACCCTTCCTATATTTTTTTGGACTTTGTCTTTTCCTATTCATTCTCGCCTTCCGAGCGGCCATACTTCTTTTAAGCAAATTTCTTCTGTTCTGATAATAAGTTTTCATAGCTAGTTCCAACCTTTCTATTGAAAAATAAGTCGCGGGGTCTTTTCTTTGTTGTTGAATGGATGGTATTATTGTATCTATCGACACAAATTTCAATTAATTCTTTTACTGATAGATTCGGGTATTCAACCCTCAAACACCTATAGATTTCGACTATTGATGTGTAGAATATAACGAATATTTCTAAAGGCTTTAAAATCCGAATCTCTGCTTAGTTGAAATAGCCATTGATCCCAACCTTGGTTTAATATTACCTTTATGGAAAAATTGAATTGCAACAATTTTGTATATCCTTGCACCTCGTCGGTGCTATAGGAATCAGAAGGTGCTTTAACTACAACAGAAAATGGTCTTTCTCTCCCCAATATTCGTGACATGCTTGACTAAAATTTTCATGTTGTATTTCTGATGTCCCAGGATTTTATTAAGCTTATAATTAGTATCTTTTACATTACTTAATTCTTTTCTTAATTGGTGAGATAGGGGCTGCCTTGCGGCTGGATCTTAATTTTAGGCACAGCTACGGCTTTAGCCTTCCATCATTTCTTCTTTTTCATATGAGGACTCACTTGTAGGTTTAGAATACATTTTACGAACGAGTAGGTCATAATTGTTTTTAATCTCGTCTTAGTCTTGACAACCCGACGTATACAGATTTCTGATAATCTTGGCTGGAACCTCAATAGAATAAGGTTTAAGAGAATCGTAAATAATGATGGCCTCATTGGAAACAGCAGCAAGAGTCCAATGCCGAGCCTAATTAATAGGTATAAGTACTAGTTCTTTTGTTGATAGAGCCTTTAATGCAAGGGACAGTCTTTGCCGAAAACTGTCATTTTTGGGTTAGCGCCTTATAGAAATGGGTATTGAAGATATGGATGTTTCCTGCCATTTTTGTGGTTACCGCCGTTTTGGCAACCCAGTTTATGAAGACATCAAGGTGGTTGTCATTTAACCACCCGTTCCCCTTCGTAACCTCGAAGTCACTGATGGTTATAACGCCGGTACGTTTCCCTATTTTCCACTTGTAGAATATGTTGTCCATGGTATCACAAAAAAGAAGCGATTGTAATAAAATCATTACAGCTATCTTAATTTAACTCATTTTATTTTTTTAAGTCAGTCGATTGGTCCTCATTTAGTTCTCCCTCTCTCTCTTCTGTTAGTTTATTCTGTTTGATTCTTTTCATATGGCCGCTTATAACATTCTCCTTGGTAACAGCAGCAAGAGTCCAATGCCGAGCCTCATTGATAGGCATAAGTACTTGTTCTCTTGTTGATAGAGCTGCCCCCTTTAAAGGGACAACCTTAACCGACAACTATCATTATTAGGGTAGCATCCATATTGATTCAGCGCCGTATAGAAACGGGTACTGAAGATATGGATGTTTCCTGCCATTTTTGTGGTTACCGCTGTAATACACTGGTGCATATTCCTATAAACGCACATGAGTTTTTTTTTTTAATTTTGAAAAAATTAGACAAGAACATATTTAGTGGGAAAATAATATTTTTATTAAATCAACTAAGACTTCATTTAAAACATTGTTAACTAAAAACGTTATTTGTATTTCATTTTATATTTTTTAACTTAATTTTAGAGTTAAATTGCCATTTTTAAGGGTATTTTCCTATAAACGCAATTAAATTTATCAGTCTCTATAGTAATATTAATAATGGGTGGATGATCCTTTGTTTTTGATTACCTCAAAAATACGGTCTGGCATTGATTCCACTAATTTTTTAGGAGATCGGAATCAATTTCTTCTCAGGCTTGCTTTATTTTAAGTTTTAGTTCTGTTAATGTCATTATGGTTTCGTTTTGGGCATTATTGGAATAAACTTTACGGGCCATGTATCCCCACAAGTTCTCCATTGGGTTTAGGTCCGGACTGCAAGTCGGCCAGTCCAACAGAGGTATGCTGTGTTCATTAAACCATGATCTAGACTGTTTTGAAACGTGTATTGCAGCATTATCTTGCTGGAATATGCAATCTTCATCCATTTTTTCATCCATAAAAGAGAGAAGAGCATCTTCCAACAATTCATTATAAATTGTGGTGTTCATTTTTGTTGGAACAAAACAAATTTTAGATTTGCCAACTGCAGAAAATGCGGCCCAAACCATGACACTGCCACCGTCGAAATTACGTTTCGACAAACGCACATCGTTTGATCTCAAATCGTGCCAATAACATGAGTATGAGTCAGGACCGTCTAAATTAAATTTTTTTTTCGTCCGAGAAAATTACATTTTTCCACTCCTCTGCCCATTTCATGTATTTTGTGCGAATTTTAAACGATTTTCTTTATGATGCTTTTTGAGCATTGGCTTACACTTGGCCTTCTTCCATTTTATGTTTTCATCTTTTCGTAAAATGCGAGCAACGTGTTTGGAAGTCACAGGAAGATTTAGTTTGTTCTTTATTTGTCTAGAATTCAATTTGTTACGGGTTGCTTCTTGTTTTATATGATTATCTGTCTTTTTGTTAATTTTGTATTTCCCTTTGTAGGCTTCCGAACACCATAAATCTGTCCTTTCTTAAAGAAATTACGCACCACACTTTCGGAACGTTTAATTTTACGACCAATTTCTCTATTGGAGCATCCTTGGTCATGAAAAAATTTAATTTGGATCTTTTCTTGATCGGACAAAAAAGTTCCTTTGGGCATCTTTATAACTGTTAAATTTATCAATTAAATGAGAAAATTTTGTCGTTAAATTGAGATATTGTCATTAAAAACATACCTTTATTTAAAAGAATCAAAAATCTATAATATTTTAATTTTGGTATTTTTTTTAAAGCAATTTTTACGTCTGCGTTTATAGAAATATTCCACCTAAAATAGCACCAAGAACATTTGATCGCATAAATAAAGCAAACCACAAGACTAAGAAAAAATTTTTGTTTACATTAAAAAAGTGCCGTTAAATTGCCTCTCTGTTAATAAGTTCAGTTTTACTTTTGGATGAGAACAACAAAGATAAAACAAAAATTGAGAAAAAAATTAAATGCGTTTATAGGAATATGCATCAGTGTATATTTGAAATAATCCTTAACTTTTCGAACCCACTCCATAATCTTTAATAACAGCCACCGTTCTTGCAGTTGCTTCGTAAGATTCTGCTACTAACAAGACATCAGCAAGTGTTGGGTTTTGTTTTTGCAATGCGGCAGAGCGAACTGCGTCTTGAAGGGTGTTTAAGATGATATGGTCGCGTATCATATCGACGTAGCTGCTTGCACATGCGTTCGAACTGCAAACAAATTTACAGACTCTGGCTAAACCACGAAGGTCTGCCACCCATTCCTTGTAGCACTGCGAACTTTTCATTTGATTTTTGAAAAATTCATAGTTGGCTGACAGCAAAATGCTGTGACAACTTGTCAGTAAGTTGCGTATAGATTTGACCGTCAAGACTTCCAACACTAAATAAATTATTCAGCAGGTCAAACACCTCGGCACCATACCACAATAGAAAAAATTACTTGTTTCTCTGCCGAAGTAACCGAATATGCTGCGAAATGTTGCTGCAGTTGCTGTAAATATGAGTCCCATTGCTGCTGTTCTTTGTTGAATATATGGAACGCTGGTACTATCGAGTGATCACTAATTAGAGTTGTGGGAGTTCTATCCCTTTTATCGAGAACAGACTGCATCCACAGTTGTTGTTGTTTTAACATTTGTTGCGTTAATTCTTGTTGTTGTTTTAACAACAGTTTAAAACCATACAATTTGTCATTATATTTTATTGACAAAGAATTTTATTTTATTAACAAATAATTTTTTTTATGACAAAGAATTTTATTAACAAATAATTTATTTTATGATAAAGAATTTTATAAAATAAAATTTAGCGTGACCAATAAGTGACTATTTAAACCGGCTCCATGGCTTAGACTGACTTTTAGATTTTCAACAAACAACTTTCAACACTTTACATTTACTCGCGGAAACTGCTGACCAAGCTGGTTCGCATGCCGTAACCGAATATGGTATCAAATTATGACTGCGCGTGTAAAATTGCTGAGCAAAATATTCTTATTAACTGCATCGTTTGGCAACTTGATATTGGTGTCACAAGCCCGTCAGCGAGTGTTTTTAACTTTTTTGTAATCTTTCACTGACATGACCGAACTATTTGTTTTTGCATTTGTTCTTTTTTCACTCGTCGCCATTTGAAGTATTTAGTAACGCACGCGTATAGAGATAAAATGGAACTGAAGTTACAAAATGTCCTCAATTCAGAGGCGCTTAAAATGTATGTCTTTGAACAGAGTTGATCAGAAAGTATTATGATTTATATTTTAACAATTAAATGGCTTACTAATATTTAATAGATGGCGCTAACATGTCCTCACGACATTGAGTAGTGTTGTGAAGTAAAATATAAAATAACATTACAAATTGACGGAAGGTTTTCTGACTTGCCGTCGAATTCTGGAATCAGCTTCGAAGCTGTGTTTAAAAATTCGACCACGGTTTGACTCATATTGTTTTCTGTATAAATTTCAATATTGACGTGTTCATGTATTGTATTTGGTAGTTCAATATCTATGCCCTTTTTGGTTGCTATTTTTGTTGTGCGAATGGTTAGATCGAGAAAAAATCCATCAGCAGCTTTTTGGTGAGCTGTTGTTAGCCTTTTGTAATTAACGTTAAATAAAATTCTTATTTCTTCCAGATATTGTAATAGATTTTGTAGATGATATTTTATTGTTTCATTTTTCGTTGGTCGATCATGATTTAAACATTTGTATGAACGCTCAAAATTTTCCTTAATGTTTCTAGCTTTTTGAAGAATGTCTTTCCAGTCCATCAGAAATAAATTAAACTTTATCTAAGTCATTTGCTCTACTGGCATATTTCTTTCTTAAAGATCTTTTATGAAATATGTATATTTTAAGAGATAAGTTTGCTGCTGCAATAATTACTAAAATTAATGTCAAAACCCATAAAGAATTTATTTCCTTACTATGATCTATTATTTCTACGTTATTTACCACATTGGCGTTTGGATTTTCTAATTTTGATTCTGTTTTTCCCATTTTGTAGTTATTAATTTTAATTTTGTTTTAGTTCCTTTTCTATTTTTTTCTGCCCATCTAATTGAGGCTATTGTTTCTTCTTCTATACGAGTTCTATTGATTACGTTTTCTTTAGTAGGTGTTCCTTCTAGTCCTATTAGTTTCCAATAACTCGCTAACCATTCTACTTTTTCTTCCACTGAACGTTCGGGTGATATACTAGCTGGTTTGCATGGGTTTTTTTTTTTTTTTTTTTTTTTGCCCTAATTCTACCCCTATTTCTATTCATTGCGAAGCAAGGACCAAAAAGAAAAAAAAATTGTTACTTATATAAATCAAAAAAATTGTTTCTTAAGTTTGAATTAAGCTTTTACTTATACATTGTGAATAATAATTACAAAATTTTAATAATTTTTTTTTTTTTTTTTTTTTTTTTTTTTTAATTAACTGAATTATTTCTTTTTTGTTTATTTTGTTTCTTCTTGTTTTTATCGATCTCTTTAATTTCTTCTTTTACGTTTTTGATTTGCTGGCAAACCTTTGCCAGTTCTTCCCCTGTGGCGTATGTTTCGTGATACTTTAGTGCACGGAGTTGCACCTTCAGGATGTTTTTTCTTCCACCTCTGGTTTTTATTATGTTTGGTATTAGAAAAATGGGATAACTTGGCTCTTCGTTTACTGGCCTTCTTTTAATTATTCTTGGCCTTGGTCCTACGGAAAGGATGGCTGGTTTTTCTGTTTGGTCTGCACCTTCTTCTAAAAGTGCCTTCCATCTGGCTTCTGCCTCTTCGACATTTTTAAGAATTTCCTCCAGGCTTTCTTCCATATGGGTTTTTGATTTGGAGGAAGATTTAAAAAAAAATAGAGATCCAATTAAGCTTAAGCTCTATCGATTGGATCCTATTGTCCTTTTTTTTTTTTTCTAAATAAGGATAAGCAAAATTTGCTATATTGTCCTTATAAAGAATTTGGCAGGATCGCCATATAAACCCAAAAATTTAAATGAAAATAAAAAATCAAAATTTATCTTGATTTTTATAAAAAATGTAATCCTTTATTAAAAGCAATGTAGCAACGCGTGCTCTGTCAATTGCTTTAGAATACAGATTAATTTAGTTCTTAAAATTAACTCAGCTTATATACTTTTTCACTGTGGGAATGTTTTTTAAGAATTTTAAATGTAAGTTGATTTTCTTAAAATTATTTATTGTTTCCCACAGCGGCGAATGTTTTGGTGTAACTCAATACGCGTGGCCAGTTTAAGGTAAGCAAATTAACTCCACACGGGAATCTTAATTGTGCCACGTTGATAAATTTTTAAGTGACACTTGACACTCTTTTGGCTGTTTTATGAAAGCCTTTAAAATGATTAATTCTTTCATGTTGGTGTGGTTTAAAAGAATGAAATCATATTATGCTACAACCTAATTATCATTACAACTCGGCTGTCCTGACTTTTTATTGCCCTCAATCAACCGTAGAATTTCATGACGTCGTCTCGGTATTTTAATTTCTTCGTCTAAATACTGCGCTTCGGTCTTAAATTCCTCACATACGGACGTTAGATCCTTTATGTTGCTTTCAACTGCCGCCGGTCGGGTAACTGGAGCTGACGCTTTTAAAATTCTACCGGCGCGGAAAATGGCATGTTAAAAGCAGCTAAGGTTGTTGAGCAGATATTTCCTTCGGAGTACGTCCAATCGAAATTCCTGATGATGTCGTCGGAGGTTTGTGCAAATAGAGGCAGCGGAAGACGGAGGGTTTATGCAAATAGAGGCAGCGGTGGGCAGAGGGTTTGTGCAAATAGAGGCAGCGGTGGACGGAGTGGACACACAGTCATCCAAAGTTTCATATTCACCTGAGGCGGATGTTAATGTTGACTGCCGTTTGTAGGTTAAGTTGTATTCCACTTCTGAGGATGTAGTTGCAAAATTTAATTAGATATTTGATCGTACTTCCGTTCGCCACGTTTATTTCTCCTAAAATGTCCGTTTTTGGTTTTACAAAATGTCCTCATGTGAGAATGAGTTCATAGTTAAAATAAAAGTTTTTCAGATTCTTTTTAAAAACAAACCTTCTGTTATTTAGTATTCTTTATACTTAGTAGGGACATAAATACTGTTACTAATATGTTGCTCTATAAAACAAAAACAAATTAACGGTTTTGGACAAATTTTTTTGTATATATTTATTGATATGTATTGTATACAAAAACATAACTCTTATTCAAAATGTCCGCCCTTGGCCTTCACACACGCCTTAAGTCGAATAGGCCAGTCATCAATAGCTGCACGCACCTCATTCATTGGAAAATTGGCTACAGCACGAACCAGAGCTGTCTTAAGAGAATCAATATTATGGTATCTTTTGTGGGAGACCATATCCTCTAAAACCGTCCACAATTTGTAATCCAGAGGATTCAAATCTGGGCTGCCAGATGGCCAATCTTCAGAGCATATAAAAGCTGGTAAATTTTTTCGAAGCCATGTTTGTGCCGTTTTAGCCTTATGAGCTGGTGCTGAATCTTGTTGGAAAGTCCAATGCTGGTTTTGGAACAGGGAATTGTTGAGCGGCTTCACAACTGTTTCCAAAACGGTTTCCTGGTAAACTTTGGCCGATGTTTTGACCCCTTGTTCACAGAAATGCAAGTCAGTCACCCCATCATAAGAGACACCCCACCAGACCATGACTGCAGCTGGATGATGACCCTTTTCGACCCGTGGAATGAGTTCTGATGCTTCTTTAGATGACCGGGCATAAACTCTATCATTTTGTTTGTTGAACTTTTCTTGTACGGTAAAAATTTTTTCATCGGTAAACAAGATTTTTCTGTGCAAGTTATCTGCGTACTTCACCAAAAGACGTCTGGATTTTTCTATCCTATTTTTTTTTTAAGCTGCAGTCAACAAATGTCCTGTACGTCGTTTGAAAGCTCCAAGACCCAAGTCTTTTTTGATAATACGACTCATGGACTTTTGTGAGATTTTCATTTCACGGGCCATAATTTTTTGTTTCCGGAGAGGATTTCGTTGAATTCTGGCTTTGACGGCTTTGATTGCTTGCTGTGTCCGAACGGTACATGGCCGGCCCGAGCGGGGGCGGTCTTTTATATCTCCGGTCTCCTCGAACAATTGTATGCACCGGTAGACAAACATGCGACTAATGCCGAGCGAACAGAGCGTTTTGAAAATATCATTATTTTTCTTTCCACACTTATAAAGTGCTATAACTGCGATACGGTTTTCTTTATCGGACCACTCCATGTTTAAAGTTAACACAATTTCAAATTCCCGTAACTGACTAACGCACATGTGTCAATAAAAGGGTATGTGTCAATAAAAGGGTATGTTCAGTTTTACTATTATAATGAGTATGTTCAAAGTAGTAACAATATTTATGTCCCTACTAAGTATAATAGAACACTAAACGTATTATGATTTATATTTTGACAATTAGATGGCGTACTAAAATTTAAAGTTATATTTAATATATGGCGCTAAATTATCGAAACTAACAATGTTATTAATATAAATAATAGATGGCCTTAAGACATTAAAAAGTGTTGTAAAGTAAAATATAAAATAACCAAATTACCATTACAATACGAATTACATATACAAAATACTAACTAACTAACGAACTAACTTACTTTCGTCTTCTTTCATTTTGTCATGTCAGTTTGCTTTGTCTCGTTATTATTGGCTGTCCTTGTCGTGTCAAATCATGTTACTTTCCTCACGCGGTTGATACCCTACAATCGGCCCTCCTGACGGCGATACGGCTCGGATCGCCATCTTATCATAAATTCAGCAACCGTGGTTGTCCGAGCTGGACCTTCGTGGTCTCCCACCTTCTGTACTTCATACCTTCCATGAGGTAGCTTTTTAATAATCTTGTATGGACCAAGAAACTTTCCTCTCAATTTAAGACGAGTTCCGAACTGAGTGCTCTCAACTCATACACCTCTTCTATTTTACGCCTACTGTTGAAAGTCTTACAATTCTCTCTTTGTACTTTGTTTATATAAATTCTGGCTTCAGCACGCCTTTCGTCATGGTCTGTAATCCAACTTTCTATTTCTTCTGTGTACATTATTTCACGCATATTGGGATAGTCAACTTTTCGGGTCTTCGATGCACAGCTTAGTTAACATCGGACTCCTCGTTACCACGAAGAACACCAGTAGCAATTAGTAAATGCTGTATAGTTTTTTTTTCGGATGGATCTTCGCGAATGAGGAACCAACAATAATCCGCCATCATTTGTTCACCCCACCAGCCTTTGTACCGTCTCTCGATTTCTTCCATTTCCTGGTGAAATCTTTCACCTTGTTCATCACTCTCGGCGCCCAAGTTCGTGGGGAAAATATCCAAATGACTAAATAAAAAGTGTAACTTGGGTGTCATGTTTGAACCTAAAAGATAGAAGAATAAATTTCCAAATGATAAGGGTCTTTCTGATATGCATTCTTTTACCCAACGCTTACCAATGGCATTGAATTTTTCCAGTAATATGTCGATCTTCTCAGAGTAATCAGGACTTTTGTAGTTTCCCAAGAAATTTTGAACGATGTTCTGGAATGCTTCCCATGCCTCCAAATGAGCTTTTTTGGTGTAGTGATTCTGACGGTCACGGCTGTCCCATAGACATAGAAAACAGGGAAACTTCGTATTGCCCCCTTGCAATCCAGATAGTATGGCAACTAATTTAAAATCAGAGCAAACTTTCCATTGATGTTGGTCATAATGTATGAGATCAAGAAGTTCTTTCATTGCTTCATATGATTCCTTTATGTATTTTCCATATCCGATTGGAATTGATGGTTTCGTATTCCCTTTATGAAGCAAGACTGCCTTCAAACTATCCTTCCCTCCATCCAGAAAAAGACGCCATTCTTCTGGATCATAATTTTGTTGGAGAGCTTGGAAAAGACCACATATGTTGGCACAAAAACAAAAGTTTTCCGTTTTTGAGAAAAAAGGTGCAAATTGTTTGCTGCGATCACGGTAATATGTAACACGTGTCTCAGGAGCACAATATCCCCACTGTTGCAATCGCGATGCAAGTAATTCAGATTTCGATTTCGGCAAATACAAATCTCGGCACAAATCATTAAGCTCGGCCTGAGTAAGTAAATGTGGTTTCTTATTTGATTGCATTTCCGATTCACTCCACTCATCAGATGAATCATTTTTTATTGTTCTTTTTCGTATTTCTGTGGGCTCAGCTATAATCAGCTGCGGTTTGGGGCAAGATACTGAGTGTGGCACTGGCATCGTCACCGAGCTAACTACTGGATAAACTGCTTCAATTTTACATCCGATACCCTTTTCAGTTAAACAAAAATAACAATCTGTTGTATGGTTTAACTGGTTTCTCCATTGCATTGGCTTTCCAAATGTGAAGAAGCACTCTTGACCCTTACCAATTTTATTTAATATTTTTCGGCAGTTGTTACATACATTATTCGGTGTCCACGGTTTGTCGAGAGACGCAGGTCGAAAGCCGAAATACTTCTTATACGCTTCAGATAAACTTTTAGTACTCATTTTTCGCATCAAATGTTGTGATTTCTTTTTCACAAGAACACCACAAACATAACAAAATTCGTTGGGATCGATTGAACACATTTTATTTTGGGTGACAAAGCGCGAGAAAAATATATACAAAAATTCAAATTCCGTTTTTTTTTAACGTTTAAACTGATAGACGCAAAATATAGTGTATGAACAATGAAAATGAAAATATTGTCATTCCACAAAATCCTTAATAAAAACTTTATTTTTCATCCGTTTTTTTCCAAATTACGCTTAAAATTTTGCTAACTAAATAAACCATTCGGTAAAAGAATAAAATATTCCAGATCTTCAGTATAACGTAGAAAAAAATCCAAATGAAAATGAAAAATTTTGAAAAAAATGTAAAAAATATGCAAATTTTGAATTTTGAGATGCCATAACTCAGCCGTTTTTTGCCTGCTAAAAATTTGTGGCATATCGGCGGAAAGGCGAATCGATTGTCTTTCCACAGATATGCCATATATCTCGATCGGACTTTTCCGTTGGGCTACAGAAGGCTTTGAGTGGGACTATATACCGAAAAACACTAAAGTACCGTTATCTAAAAAACGGTACTTGGGAAAAATTTTTTTTAGCTTTTTTCGTGTTCAGGAGGTCCAAATTAGCCGACCTAGGCATGTGGCGTTCTTGGTACTTTTAGGCTGTAAAGCAGTGTAATCTTTAAAAGCATTAGAGTTAATTGCAAAACACAAATTTCTTTCCTTCTTTTATTAATGCAAAAACACAAACTTCTTTCCTTCTTTTGTTAATGCAAAAACACAAACTTCTTTTCTTCTTTTCAGTTAATTTTGTTAACGCAAAGAAAAAAACCACACATCTTCAACACTGTACTTCTTAATGGCTCACATTTAGGATGAAATTTTGGTTGAACTTCCAATAATGTGGGAGTCTTCTAATTTCGGTTGAGTCCCCAAAGATGTAGGATACATCTCATATCCCGGTTGAGTCTCCAAAGCTGTAGGGATATTCTCTTATCCAACAACTTTTTATTATTTTAAGATTAATTTATTATTCACTTATCAACCACTGCTTAACGACTAACTTATGAACTAACTTACTTTTGTCTTCGTTTTCTTTTATTTTGTCATTTCAGTTTCTTTTGTCTCGTTATCATTGTCCGTCCTTGTCGTGTCAAATCGTGTTACTTTCCTCACGTTATTGTTTTCAGAGGTCGGCCGCGGTTTATACCCTACATACATTACATTTAAAACTTTTTATTGATTGTGATTTTGTCTGGTGTACAATACCCAACTCTTAAACTGAAGACTTATCAATCGTGCACAATCCCTATTTGGGTCTTATGTTACCTTCAATGCAGGACAAAACGATCCAAAGGTAGCTAGTGTTTAGTCTTTTATTGGGCCGCTCCTATCATGCAGCTTAAGTATACAAAACCCAGTTAGTTCTTAACCCGCGAAAAATTTCGTTATTAAAATTATAAGAAGAATTTTAATAATTTATATGAAAACAATTTTCCGCTGTTACCGGCTGCGCCAAAATGTTATATTTTTATGGTTATTATATGCAGAAAAGAGAGAGGAGAAAGTATCTCCCCTTTCTTAATTGTATGCTTGTACGAATACCAATCCTCTTGCATTTCTTCGCAAATTCGGGCACACGAATTGTACAAAAAATCGGTGACAACACGGACACTAGCTAAACTTCGTCTGCCTTGTCGTCAAAAGTCATTGACAGGAGTGGCTTCTTTCTTGCATCAGTGAAGTACTCGATCAGATACTCTGGGATCTGACTTAGTTCGGGTTCTTCTACCATAAACGTTTCTTGGTTCATGACATCCATCATCATGTATGATTTGTCTTCAGAGAACATCGTCTTAGTGGTTGTGCATTGACCAATTTCCGAGTCAGGTTTAATTACTTTTTCATGGCAGGATAAATTTAGAACTCTTACAGGGACTCTTCCGTTATTGCAGGACTTCACTTGTTGGCTGCCTTCGAGTGATGAAAAAGATCTCGCTTGTCTTCGCGGTGCCCTGTAATTTCACCGGAAATGGTCCGAGTCAGGTTTAATTACTTTTTCATGGCAGGATAAATTTAGATCTCTTACAGGGACTCTTCCGTTTTTGTAGGACTTCACCTGTTGGCTGCCTTCAAGTGATGAAACAGATCTCGATTGTCTTCTCGGTGCCCTGCAATTTCGCCGGAAATTGACTTTTTTACCGCGGTTGTAACACTTGGATTTCGGCTTGCTCAATTTCTCATCTATTACTCGACTCATTTTCTCTATCAGTTGTTCCATACTTCGACATCTATCAACAGTTTCGGCAAATGTCGATTTTCGTGTGGCACATACCGCAAATTTAATATCAGGATCTCGTATACATGCACAAATGCTTTAATTTTGAACTGGTCTAAGAAGGTAATAAGATATGAAAATTTCCTCTCAATCATGTTAATTAAAACATGATAAAGGCGAATCAATTCATCTATATTGTCAAAAGCATCATGAACATAAACCACTTCATCATAGACGCCGGATAAAACGTTGAATGTCCCCGGCAAAGTCCTGTAAAGTTTCGTTCGGTTTCTGGACTCTGTCGCGAACATGATGACATCAAAATTCTTTCTGCTGTTTAAAAGCACCCTTTCTAAAACTTCTGCTGCATTGCCTTTTAGAGCCAAAATTAGTTCTAGAGTTTTCTGGTCATTGCCCCATAAATTTCTCTCGGCGACTGTTTCAAACTGAAACTTGAAGACATTAAACGATAGATTGACATCAAAACTGGTTGGTTTTGTTTTACCAGATGTTTCCTGAACAACTAGCACTGGACCGGACTGCAGTATTATGTGTTGCTTCTAGATCACGAATCTTCTTTCCGACGTCATTTTCCATACCAGCCAGTTTTTTTGTCAAACTTGTTTACAACGCCATCGATGCAATTGTTGATCGTTGCCGAAATTTCTGGAAGTTGTTTATATGTGGATCCAGAAATTTCTTTCAGTTTTTCTTCTATCAGCTATAAGCTTCTCGTTGTGGATTTTGGCAGCTTCTTGAAGCTCTGTTTTCATACCTGCAAACATGGTTCTCGTTTGCTTATTGTTGGTTTCTATCCTTTTCCATTTTTTCCATCATCTCGGCAAACATTGATTTTATGTAGTAACCTTCTTTACTCTCGAATTCATAAGTCGCAAGGTCAATACCTCGATTTTGGAGTTCGTCACTGAGCCTTTTTCGTAGTTCGGCTTTGGTGTCGGCTGTTGGTAGGTTTATCTTTCCCAACTCCTTCTTAAGTTGATCCAATCTTAGATCAGATGTTTTTGCAATTCCACTTCTGACACCAGTTGTCACGTGTTTTCTTTAAAAACGTGTAAGGAATAAATTAAAGTTACTTTTTTAAAAAAAATTAAGTTACTTTTTTTTCCACTCCGACTTTAGGGGTTTAAAAACACTCACGTCGGCTGGTTGGGTAATATGAGTTGTATTCGGAGGAAGCGCGTTTAAAATAATGCCATTTTCATCACAAAATTTGCTTAACTCCATCGTCATATGGGATATGTGGCCATCCACAAACAGCAAAATGGGCCGTTTAACGTTAAGTGATGTACTCCGTTTGTAACATATTTATAAAAGGTTTCACTTACCATCCATCCGCTATCTGATCTTCCGAGTGTCGAGACGTTGACAGGGGGACTAAATCTACCTTTACTTAATGATTTAGCTCACTTACCTGTTGTTTTTGGACTCACTCTATTATGGTGACGCTGTGGAGTTTTAAAATGCATCCTCCATCCAGGGAAAAAATATTAAAGGCGCAACTAGATATGCTTGATCGATAAGAATATAATGAATGTATTTTGAACCCTTTATAATTGGGCAATAGGCCGGATGCGGTCAATTTCCATGGGTTCCTGAATATAGGGTAACGTGAAGGCAATGGTGGTTGATCGCGACCTGCATGCCCATTTAATCGTGCACTTGAACTATTATTGGTATAGTGTGGTTTCCAGTCTCTGCAACGGAAGTTTTGAGTTTGCCATCCTGAACTTATTGGAAATTGTTTTGGCGGCCTGGGAGGCTGAGGTCGATATCCTGTATCACTAGATATCTGTCATGTCGTTTACCCGAAGAGTCGTTTTTGAGTGAAATGTATTATTCCTCATAGTCAAGTTCTGCATTTCCAGACAAGAAGAGTATGTTTCTGGGAGTGTTTTTGGACGCTGGATAATAATCAGCCGGGACAGATCTGGTTTTGGTCCGCGTATTAAGATATCAAGCGACCTATTCCTGTATGTTACCACAAGAGCTTTGACAGTTTCTTTGCTGTATGACTCTGTCTTTTATTTGTTGATAATCAAAGAAAGTTGGTGATTTATTCTTTTTGTTAATAAACCGAACCGATCAACTGAAAAACTTTTTTATCTTCCCGGAAGGTTCGTATCGGTCATTTTTAATACCCACTTTGATTTAAAAAATCAATTTGGCGAAGGAGGGTGATTTATTTATTTTATTATAGCCTGGAGATTCACTTAAGAATCACAAAGCTAAATTATTTTATAATTTCTTTTTGTTTTATTTAAAGGAAATTATATTTTTCTGTTAATAGGTTTTTGTAAGTAATAGCCTGGAGGGTCCCGTTGGAATCTCAAGATAAATTATTTTGTTTTATTGAATTATACTGTTTTATTTTTCAGTGGGTCCCTGCTCGGGCGACAGTAAAATTTCTCACGTATTTGTCATCATCAGCATCTTCAACTATATGGACCGTTTTCTTCCTCCCAGGACAGGCAGCAACTCGATGTTCTGGACTTCCGCAAGCGTAGCAGGAACCAGGCTGGTGTTTGGGCTTCTTGCACTCACCAGCGTAATGACCCAGAGAATTGGAATTAAAGCATCTGATTTGTCTTTTCTTTGCTTAAATTTTTCATATTAGCTTGCGTTCTCAATTGAGGGTCTGGTATTTCTTCGATTATCGTATCAATTAACTCTTCTTCGTCCATGTTTAGCTGGTTTGCAAGAATTAACTTGTCATTAAGATATTCATGAAAACTTTTTACCATATACCCATTTGCGGCTTTCGAACTTCTTACGTAAGTTAAGCTTGCTCTCTTTAAAAAACCTTTTCTAAAACTTTTAAATGTTCCTCTCTAGTAGAGGAGTAAATAAAAAAATCATCTATATAAATTATCAACCCTGGTGTATCACCAAACAGCCTTACCATTTCACCGTGAAAAATTTCCGGTGCCGCATTTATTTCGAATTGTAATCTCAAAAATCTGTAACGTCCAAACGGGGTATTAAAAGTACATAACTTTGAAGATTGGTCATTCAGGGGAATCATCCAAAACCCACTGTTGGCGTCGAGTGAAGAAAAATATTTAGAACCATTAAGTTTAGCTTTACTGTCTTCAATGTTTGGAAAAGGAAAATGTGGCCTTGTTCAAATTTCTCGGGTCTAAACAAATTCTAAGATTTCCATTTGGTTTTGACACCAAGACAACTGAATTCACCCACACAGTTGATTCACTGACCCTTTTATATTTAGTCCTTTAATTCCTGGTGGAACATAGGACCTTAACATATGTTTTATTTATATTTACATTTGTGTTGGTTTCATTAATCTTTTAAATTTTCGAAGAGAATAGGTGATTGGTCTATTGCTCCCCTAGGCTACTGGGGCTGCCAGCTAAGCTACCAGCCTGGCTTGATAAATAGTCAATAGCTACCTTAGCGCTAGTGCCTACTTCCCGAGACGCCATAATAATGGCCATTCGGACTTGCTAGACTGCCGCTTGAATTCGCTCGAGTCGACTAAATGATTTATTAAGGATAGTGGGAACACTTTACCTTATGCTAGTTTTACTTAGTCTTACTAAGGGTTGCATTTTACCATTAACTTTGACCCTTTAGCTGAGCATTTTTTTTGTGTGATTGACCACATCGACTGCATGGTGTTTCGCTTTGTTTGTTGTAATTCGGCAAGTTGAAAGGCTTTCTTCTTCATGGTTGACTTCAATTTTAATTGCATTTTCTTTGGCAATTGTTATAGATTTGGCAATACCAAAGAAATGCCACCTTCTGCCTATAACCTTTCCCGAATATTTCCTAATTTTGGAAACAAGCCGCAGGTGAAAATATCACTGACAAGATCTTCACTTAGATTACCGAATTCACAATTTAAACTTAAATTTTTCAAAGTGGTTACATATTCATCAATGGTTTGATCAATCTGTTGTTTGCATGTAAAAAAACAATGTCGCTCCATTGCGATATTCACTTTTGGAGTAAAGAAATTCTCCAGCTTTTCCACCAAACTCGAATATGTTATAACTTCTAAATCTTCATTAAAGGAATTACAAATTTGCAATGACTCACTGCCTAAATGATGTAGCAGTAAGGTCACCTTACGACGATCTGCTTGGGACTCCAAATTGGTTGCGGTCATAAAAATCTTGAATTGGGTATACCAACGCTTCCATTCATTTGCCAAATTTGTGGACTTAAGATTTATTTGCAGCCTATAAATAGTAGTGGCAAAAAATGGACCTCCATCTTTTGTTGACCTCCTTTGAGTTAAATCTCCAGAATTTTGTTCAGTCGAAATTTTATTTTAATAAATTTCACTTAATACTTTTATTTATTTCTGACACCATTTTGTATTAGTTTAAGAATGATGATCTTTATTTTATGTATCTTACAAGAGGGTGCCATATTACAAAACATAAGGATGCCATATTATACTAATTTAGTACATCTAACTTAGTGATGCCATGTTATTATATTTATGTTATATTAATACTAAGACATAAATGTTACATATGCAACAGATTTGTCTAGCCATGATGGCTTAATGAGTATATAATAACCATCAAGGCCTTCGATTTGCCTTCATCCGTTTTGATATTTTGGTATTCTTTAGTAAATCTACCAATATTCTTTAGACAGGAGAGTAGTCTACCTCCAAGAAGAAGATCAATTAGGTCAAATTGCTACATTGCACTTTGTAAAGTTATACCATTTTAGATGATGTGCAGATATAGCTGAATTGTTAGCTGATGTATAAGAAATATCAGGTTTAACAGTGACGTTAGAAGCGCTGGATTTAATAGGCGGTGGCGGATTTCAAGCTCGATTGTTTGAGGCTGTTTTTTGATTTTGAATTTTATTTAAAATTTCTAATCTCTTGGACATTGCCGAAAACTAGCAGTGTGCCCCTCAACTCCACAGTTAAAGCATTTAACCGTGATGCCTATTTTAGTTACAGCTTTACCTGATATTGGATCATGTGCAGTAGTTTGCTCAATGTTTATTATCTTTGTCAGGGATTTTACAATTGCCAGGCCCGTGTGACTCTCCACACTTCACACACCTGTATGACATGTTGCCGTTTGTCGAGGTGCGGCCAAACCGCTGGCAATTAAAACATTGGATAACAGCGCCGCGTTTGAATTTACGCAAAGTTACTCTACAGCAAAGAATATACCGTAGGTTATAAACATCAGAAATATCAGATTTTCTAGAAATCTGAAGTAACCATTTATCGTTATAGTGTTTAACTAATCCAACAATTGCCACATTTATTTGGAGATCATTTAAATGCACCGTAACATCTTCAACGGAATATGTCCCCGATAGGCCCTCTATTACCAAAGAAAATGGTCTTTGTCCTCTGGTGGTATAAGTATAGAAGTTGTCAACCAATAATCTTTAACACTTTTCAAAGTCACTTAGGGTGCAAACCCTAATATTAGTAGCATTTCTGCTCATAATTTTAATATTAACGTTATTATGTTCTAAACGTTCTTTAATATCTGAGGACATGTCTTTGATGTTAATGTTGTATGTATTAATAATAGGGATATGTTTTGAGTTACTTAACTTATTATTATTTCCGGGTTAATTAGCAGGAACTTCTTGTCGTTTCTTGTTGCTTGATAAGGCTGCCTCAGCATTCTTGGGTTTCGGCATGCATCTAGTCTTCATCTATGGATCGAACGCTTTCTAAATCATCATCATTTAGATCTCTTAGTATTAGATCTTCTCGATTGATAATTTCTTCTAATTTCTTCCTTAGGTTTGAATTTTCATTCTCAAGGTGTTGTACCTTGGAATCAGAAAGATCCTGTCTTTTTAAAAGTTCTTCATTCCTTGAAACTAATTCTTGAAATTGTTGCTTATAATTTTCACATTCGTCGCTACCATTATTTTGCCTTTTCTTTTAAAGGCTTCGTTTAACTTTGTCACCATCCATATTGGATGGCAACTAAAAAAACACTTGGTTCCTTAGACACTTGTTTGGATTTTATACGATACAAGCAAACAACTACTTCTTGTAAAACTACTTGCTGTCTTGTATACGATTCAGAAATTTCAAGCATCACAAATGACTTCTTGCGGAATTCGGGTTTCTTCTCTTTAAATAGGAGATTTTAAAGCCTTCACTATAGCATACTTTTTAGTCAGGACCTTGGAGTCTAAGATGCTCCAAATACTGAAATCCAGCGGGTTTGCATCAGAGGAATTTGAGGGCCATTGCTCTGCTGAAATGAAGTTCAAAGCATTTTTTCTTAGCCATTCTTGATTTACTCGAGCTTTGTGTGATGGTGCCGAGTCCTGCTGGAAGGTGTACTGTCTATTTTCAAAATGATTGTCCGCCCAAGGCTTCAATACACCTTTCAACACACATTGGTTGTATACAGTCGAATTTATTTAAACTCCAGTATCCAAAAGTACCAGAGGTGAACGTCCGTCAGCCGTAACCGCATCCCAAACCATAACATGGGCTGGTGCTTGAATTCTAGTTGCCAATCTAAGGTCCAAACTATCTTCTGATCTCTTTGTTAGACATACTCTGTAGTTTTGCTTATTTTCGAATTGTTCCATAGTGTAAGACAAACACGTTTATTTTGTTCAACGTCACAAACCAGACTGACTGTTTATTTCAAAATCACACTTAAAGCTAATCATAAGAGAAAACAAAGTTATATGTGTACAAGTTATATATATAGAAGAGAACAAGTGTGTGTATACATTACTGACATCTTAAGTCGCTTAAAATAAATACATTATATTTGAGAGACTATATTGATATACATAAAGGCACTGTACAAAGTAACTAAAATCTTAGCTAAATACATAAAGAGGTTTAAATACAACGGTTCTTGTGTGTCTGTTAGACAAGGGGAAGCATACCAACTTGGGAAACTATACCATATACATTGGCTACAGCTCGGCCATCCTGACAAACGAGGTCACCTGACCTCGTGTTGTCAACAGCGACCCTACCCTGAAACCAGGGACGTATGTTGTTAACAGCCCAAACACCCTTATAAGGGTTCCGCGATTGTTGAAAACCCTCGACGTCCTCTAACAAATACCTATCATTCCTTAACACTTTTGCCACTTTATATGGCCCCTTAAACCTTGGAATCAATTTCTTTGTCACTCCCACATGTGAGTCAAAGTTTCTAATCATTACATAGTCACCCACTGTGTATTGCGTACCTGCCTTTCTTCGTTTATCAAAATATCGCTTATTATAGTCCTGTAAAACCTGTTGCCTCTTTGAGGCTTCTTGTCTCAGGTTCGAATGGTCGGACTGTCCCTCCCATCCAACGTCATTAAGTACACATTCCCTTAGTGAGTCTATTATTGGGCCCCTTTGTCCCAGCCCGAACAGCATTACGCTAGGATGTTGACCAATTGTCTTATGAAGGGTATTATTTAGAGTGTATTCTACTTTGTCCAAAACCAAATCCCAGAACAATCCCTCCTCAGGTCGAACTAATTTTGCCAGCATTGGACCTAAACTCCGGTTGACTCTCTCTACTTGTCCGTTGGCCTGAGGGGATCCGGTTGCGACTTTAACATGATGTACACCGTTTTCCTTAAGAAAATCCTCGAACTCGGCTGAAGTAAAGGCTGTTCCCCTGTCGCTCACAATGCACCTTGGACGGCTATAGGCCCTAAAATAATCCTTCAAATGTTCAACTACCTCCCTTGTCTTCGTTGACTTTGTAGGGTATAGTCTTACAAACTTAGTAGAAGCATCTATGACAACCAAGATATGCTTTAAACTCCTCCCATTGTCAACTGGTCCATAATGGTCGATGTGAACAACATCAAACGGGGCAGCAGACTTAGGAATAGTGTTTAGAAAACCCTCCTCTTTTCCTTGCTTGTCCGAGTAAGCAATGCATTTCAAACAATTTTGGACATGTTCAGTGGCCTTTTTCCGAATCTGTGGGAACCAATAACTGCCTGATATGAGGTCCACCATTTTGTCGACTCCTACATGACCCATTTCGTCGTGATACTTGTATAGCACATGACTTTCCATTGCTTCAGGCACACAGAACAACACCATATCATCCTTATTCGTTTTCTTATACAGTATCCCGTTCCTCATTTCGAACATTTTGCTTTGTTTCTTTTGAAGGTTGTCTTTTATCTCTAGCAACTTGTGGTCCCTATTTTGGCAAATAACAAGGTTTTCCTCAAAAGTATTGCTTTCTATAGCCATCACATGCAAGCTTCTACTTAACGCGTCCACGTGTTGCATTCGAGACCCTGGCCTATGTTCTAGAACATAATCATAATCCTGAAATTCCAGGCTCCACCTTGCGATTCTCGGGTTCATATCTCTCCGGTTTAGAGTCATTGCTAGTGAGTTACAGTCGGTTACTATTTTGAAGGTTTTCCCTTGCAGATAAGGTCTAAAACGTCTTAAAGCATAGAGTACAGCAAGCGTTTCCAACTCGAAACTGTGATATTTGGCTTCTGGATCACTGGTTCTTTTCGAATAGTAAAATATTGGGTGCATTTTCCCGTCGTTCTTTTTTTGTAGCAACATAGCACCGAAACCTATGCTACTTGCGTCACAATGCAACTCTGTTTCGTCTTTCGGGTCATATAGGGCTAAAATCGGGGCATGCAATAGTCTCTGTTTCAAGGTTTCGAAAGCCTCTAGTTCGACTGGTCCAAACACAAAGATTTTGTCCTTTCTTGTCAAATCTGATAGTGGCTTCGCTATTGTGGAAAAATCTTTAACAAACCTCCTAAAATATGACGTCAACCCAAGAAAACTACGCACCGAGTGTACATTTGACGGCACAGGGAAATTCTCAACAGCCTTTAAGCCCGCATCGTCTGCCCTAATTCCACTACCATCTATCTCATATCCTAAATATCTAACATTTGTCATTAGGAATTCACATTTGTCCAGCCGTAGCTCCAATTTATTTTCGACTAAACGTTTGAAAACATCACGTAGAATTTCCAAATGTTTCTCGACATCCTTGGTCGCTACCATTATGTCATCCATGTAAACAATTAATCTCCCATCTTTGACCATATCTGCAAATATCCTGTTGACAAAGCGTTGAAATACTGACGGGGCGTTTTTCAAGCCAAATGGCATCCTCAAAAACTCGTACTGCCCTAACGGCGTCACGAACGATGTATACTTGACTGACTCGTTTTCTACAAAAACGTGATGGAATCCATTTTTCAAGTCCAATTTTGTAAAATATCGTTTCCCCGCTAAACGATCCAAAAGCTCATCGATAAGTGGAATAGGGTAATTATCTCTTAAAGTCATTTTGTTCAAAGTCCTATAATCCACGCACATGCGAAGCTCGGCGGTCTTCTTCTTAACCAGGACTATGGGTGACGCATACTCGGACTCACTTGGTCTTATATAACCCTTCTTCAGGTAATCATCCAAAATTACCTGCAGTTTCTCTCTTTCGTCATAAGACAACCTTCTTGGTCTGCAACTAAACGGTTTCGGTTTATCCAAGCTCAATTTAATTTCGCATCTAATAGCTGGTTCAGGCGGTCTTACTGGTTGTATGTAAGTATCTAAAAATGTCTTTTCTAACTTTCTCCTAACATCTTCTTCAGCCAGTTCGTTAATCCTCAAATCTACAGTACACGCGTCTTCGTAGTCAATAGACATGATCGACCTCTCAAACATTTCCCCCTCAGTGGGATTATTTCTATCTTGATTTCCATTTTCCCCACAATCACTAGCTCTTGCTAAAGTTAAACCAGCTGCACATAAAAAATCCCTCCCAAGAATACAATCGAACATCATCACAGAATCTTCAACAATAAAAATTTCGATTTGGGTTGCTTTATTTTCAAAAAAAACGTAAAATAGAATTTTTCCAACAGTTTTAAATTGAATGTTATTTAAAGAAAAAAATGATAATCGGACTTCATTTATGTCACTCAAGCTCTGAGGTATTATAGACTTCTTTAGAAAACAGGCAGGACTCCCCGTGTCTATCAGACATTCTATATAAAAATAATTTCTAAAATTAATATCAAAACTACACTTAATGTACCATAGATATTTATTATATACCTTACGTTCTGGACAGGCAGCCACGCGATGCTCCAAGCTACCGCAACCATAGCAAGCACCTGCTTCCCTCTTCGGCTTCTGGCACTCATTCGCATAGTGCCCCAAACAATTACAGTTGTAACATCTGACGCCAGATTCCCGTTTATCCCGATTGGAAGATGGCTCGCGTCCCCTGAGGGAAATTTTTTAAAATGCTGTTAACAGCTGTGATTTCGTTTGAAAACATTGAAGGTTAGCGTGTGTTTTCAAATTGTTGTCGGGAATCCCCTCGATAACGTAGTCTATAAATTCATCCTCGGGAATTTTTATACGGTCGGCAAGAACAACCTTTTCGTTAAAATACGATACGAAATCTTCGTTATATTGCCATTTTCTTAGTTCGAATCTACGCCGAAGGGATAGTTTATTTTCTTTTTCCCCAAATAACTCCACCAATTCGTTTAACAATTTGTTCAGGTCTTCATGAAGAAAATTCGACTTGGAATGCAACCAACCTTGGGCCTTCCCTTTGACTTTAGACATTAGTAACGCCTTAATTGTGTTTATATCTACAGAGTACAGCTGCATTATATTTTTAATTTGCGCAACGAATATTTTCGGAGCAGTGGACCCATCGTAATCAGGCAATAGTTCCTTTAAAAGTGCAAAAGACGAGTTGCCACTTAAAAGTTCATTATTAAATTGGACAGTTTTGGTACTCTTTGGTCTACAACCACCAGCGACGGCGTATTCACCACTACCAGTTTCATTATCATTTGCGCCGTGACAGTCACTTTCGGTCACTTCAAGAATGTCTTTACGCACTTCACCAACACTATCATTTGTATTCCTCTCATTTGCATTTCTTTCATTTGTATTTCTTTCATTTGTATTTCTTTCATTTGTATTCCTTTCATTTATATTTCTTTCATTCGTATTTCTTTCATTTGTATTTCTTTCATTTGTATTTCTTTCATTTGTATTTCTTTCATTTATATTTTTTTCATTCGTATTTTTTTCATTTGTATTTCTCTCATTTGTTAAAACAAACTCGTTTGAATCACCACCTCTATCATTTGTATTATCGACTTCTATTTCACTCGTACTACCACCATCATTCACTCCAACTCCACTCAAAACAGTTCTTTTGTATTTTTCGAATTCCTCTCTTTTTTTATAAAATTCATTTTCCTTTTGTAAGAGCTCTTTTTCTTTTTTTATTATTTCTAGTTCTCGTTTTAGTAATTGATTTTCTTTTTCTACACTTGTTTGAGTGGTTTCATCGATGTTGTCGTTTATTAAATCATCTTCAGCGCAGCTGCTGTTCGTTGGACACACACCCCTTTCCTCATGCGGCACTTCACTGAGGCGTTAAACAAGCGAACTTTTTGTTCCTGCCGTCGGCAGATTAAGCTGATGTAACCACGCACGCAGCTGCGCAGCCGTATACATTTTTGGATCTATTTCATCCATTATTTTCTTTTTTCAACCGTACACACTTCACCTTTCACAGTTCTTTCTTTATTTTTATTTCAATGTATTTTCACAGTTCTTTATTTTCTGTCTTTGTTTTAGTTCTTTTTTTTTTTCTTCTGTTTGCGTATGAGAGAGAGAAAAAAAAAAATTTTTTTTTGTTGTTGTTGTGGATTATCCCACTTCTGAAACTGTAAGACAAACACGTTTATTTTGTTCAACGTCACAAACCAGACTGACTGTTTATTTCAAAATCACACTTAAAGCTAATCATAAGAGAAAACAAAGTTATATGTGTACAAGTTATATATATAGAAGAGAACAAGTGTGTGTATACATTACTGACATCTTGAGTCGTTTAAAATAAATACATTATATTTGAGAGACTATATTGATATACATAAAGGCACTGTACAAAGTAACTAAAATCTTAGCTAAATACATAAAGAGGTTTAAATACAACGGTTCTTGTGTGTCTGTTAGACAAGGGGAAGCATACCAACTTGGGAAACTATACCATATACATTGGCTACAATAGTATAATTTTTCTCATCAGAACAAACAATATTTGGCAAATCACCATTGGCGTGCAAGCGTTTGAGTTCCTTTGCTCTTTGGAGCCTCATTTTTTTCTGCTTTTCTGTAAGGTTGTGTGCTTTTTGGATTTCATATGTCCTAACCCCAAGATTATTTTTAAGCATTCTGGGGACACTTCTATCCGTTTTCTTTTGTTGTTTCGCCAGTTTTCGAACACTCTCGTGGATTCCTATCTATTCTGGCTTTTAGATTCACTTCTATCCGATATCTTTAGCTGTTTGGCCAGTTTTTGAGTAATTTGCCGTGAATTTCGATCTATTACGGCTTTAAGAGTCCGGACCATTTTAGGAGTTGTTGTAGTTTTTTTTTCTACCACTACCATAACGTTTTTTAATTCTTCCGGTTTCAAGTTATATACCAGCATCCTGTTGACATTCAAATGACAAAATAGAGAAATTATACTATAACGACTTTACGATACCACGGCCGAACACAGACTAGTTTTTGCTTTTTTATTGCATCAGCTTTGTTGGGGTTGGCTTGCTCTCATCCCACATAGCAGGTATTGAGGTGTTAACATACCAAATTGTTTTTATATTTCTCTAATACTTTTGGAGATATATGATTTTTAAAATGGTAACACATCAATTGCCGCACCCTGCACATACATTTACATATGTAAGTAGAAATGACAGTTCTTGAAGCTACATAAATAGAGTTGCATTAACTGATCAACGATACGACAGGGTTGCATTTTATAAAAGTCCGCTAAATTCAAATTAAAACCGTTACAAGTTAAATTCAAATAATACACTGCGCGTCATCAGGGGGTGCTAGCCCCTTTACACTCTTCATTTATGTTAAATACTTTCTAATTTGAGCGATGGACTTACAATTTGTATCTATTTAACTCCTAAAAATTCTTCTTAAAATAAAACAACAATCGCTAGGGTTTTTAATTTTTAGGAAAATTATAATAATAAATCTAACCAAAAATTGGTCATCAGGATAGCGCCATTTGTGCTAATTCCAATGTATTATTTTTTTAAGCTAAAATGTTGCCTTTTTATGATAGTTTATGAAATTTTAAATACTTTTACATTAAATTAGTTATGAGTGGTTCCGCCCTTATTTAAAATCACCTCGAAATTTTAATTGGGAATTGACATGTGCAGATTTTCAATATAATCCAACGAAATGGTGGACCAAGCCTGTTTTATGCCATCGATTAGTTCTATTTTTGTGCTGTATTGCTTTCCGGACTCGTATACTTTCCTAGTGAACCATCCACAGACGTTATAAATTATATTTAGGTCAGGCGAGTATGGAGGACGTTTACTTTTTGGTTTTGAATCCAGGTTTTTACCGATCTGGCTGTATGAATTGAAGCATTGTCGTGTTGGAAATACCAGACTAGACTCCTGAACAAGTTTTGAAAGTGAGAAAAAGCCATTTCTAAAAGGTTTTGATAGTTTTCCGCATTCATACGTGATGTTAAAAACTGTAATTTGCAGGTGCCATAGTAGGTTATAACTCCCCACCGCCCTCCTGGCTGTGCAAGCGGTCCAAGTGATGCTACTCTTTACGTAGATCATTAAAGTAGTAATAGTACCCATCGGGCCCTTCTAAGATGAATTTTTTTTTCATCTGAAAATACTACGTATTTCCACTGAGAAGATTGTGTCATATGTTTTCAAGCAAAAACTAAGCGCGTTGACAAGCTCGCTTGAACACCACTTTTTTCCTTAATTTTGGAAGACTACTCGTGCGAATTTAATGCTTCCCTTAGTATAGCTCTCCTATCTGCTTTAGAAACCACTCGATTATTGCCGCCTTTAAAGTTTTTTCCATAGTTTTCCGCCAATTTTATGGAAAGATTTTTTGGAACTGCTTCAACTTTTATGTAACACATAGAACCTTTGGGTATACCGATCAACTCAGAATAACCCTCAGACGATTTAAAGAAATTGAACACTTACGCATTAAAGGGTACAGTAGAGTGGTTCGAAAAAAAGTTGTATCAGTCACTCCCTAGGATTAAAGATAATGTAAAAGCAATTAATTTTTTTTATATTTTTGCACGCCTATAAAACGTTATGATCGGACTAAGAACAAAATACTAAAAGGGCGGTATTTGTAGTCGTGTCAAAAAAGTAAAAAAAAAAATTAGAATTGATTTTAAATTATCTTTAATCCTAGGGTGTGACTGATACAACTTTTTTTTTTGTATTAAAGGCGAACCGCTCTAGGGTACAGGGTATCATAAAATGGGGTGGGGGCTCAACCGATTTTAGTATTTTATTAATTTTTTTTTTAACGTTTCAAAGGATTTACAGCCCTTTTTTATAGTATTTTTTCAATTTTAAATAAGTTTTTATTAAAAGTTAACACTAAACAATTTTATAATTCGTTGGTTTTTATGTAAAATTTTTAGATACAATTTTTTATATAAAAAAATACACACTCAATCTTTATAATCCTAAAATGCTTTAAATTATTAAATTAAGTTCTAATTTTATATAAGTTTTATACTTCTTCTAAAATTAACAAAATATGTAAAAATTCTATAAATATTAAAATAATGACCTCTAAAAACTTTGCAATATCTTATAAAAAAACAATGAAAAAAAAACTCTGGCATCTTTTTAAATTTGAGACCAGAAAGTAAATTAAATTAATGTTATATTAAAAAATATTAATAAAAAATAAGCACTTTATAACAGTTTGTACCAGTATACATACAATATATACCTTAAAAAAAAAAATAAATTTAAATAAATATTTGTAAAAATTGTAAAAACAAAACTAGCCTAAAAATATTGCAATTAAATCGTTTAACATATAAATATTAAATCACAATTATAAATTTTTCATACACCCAAAAGAATATAATGTTAAATAAACTTTCACACATTTAAATAAAATTATGAAAATAAAATAAATTGAAAAAATATACCTTTTTTAAATAATATCTATATGCTTAAATATGTCCTATATCAGAAATAATAGCATTTATCTTAAATGATTCATCTTTACTCAATATTTCCCGTCTTATAAGAAAAGCTTTTACATCTTTTGTTTCAAAATGTTTCACTTAAACTTTTCATTATGCCAAAATTTGTTACCTAAAATTGTTTAACCCTTTGCGACTGACGTGTAGTTCTACAGACACCAAGAAATCAAAAAAAAATCACGCCATTCCAATAAATAACATATAACACCAATTTTTGTTTTGAATTAAAAAAAAAAAAAAACAAGTAAGAAAGTGCTATAGTCGGTCAAGCCCGACTATACGATACCCTTCACCACTAAGGTCAAAGGTGTTTGTTTTCCTGTATAAAGACAAATATTTGCTAAATTTTGCCATCATACAAACATTTTCTAAAAACATATATATTTAAGGTATTTCCGTCATTGGGACTTATATGAGAGTTAGGGTCAAATGTGTACCGATTATCTCGAAATTTGGCGAATTGATTACCATTTTTACAAAAATTATGTATGCAAAAAATAAATTAATAAATACAATTCCCATTATCTTCAGATTTCCGAGCGTTTAAGTGATTTTTGTCTCATTTAGTGCGTTTTGACAGAAGAGTTTGTATAGGAGCTATGGTCAAATGTGGACCGATTTCAACGAAATTTTGTACAGTGATTTTAGTTTACATAAGCAGTATTTAGTTTAAATTTCATGAAAAAATATTGATATTTGTGGCCAATATATCAATTCCGGAAAGTGGGACCTATGGGAGGTACCATAAATAATTGACCTGTACTTGGATTACATCGTTTACATGGAAGGTCCAGCCAGCCGTCCAGACGGACAGACTGACATCGCTAAATCGACTCAAAAAGTGATTCTAATCCTATTGGTATACTAAAAGGTGGTTCTAAGACAAATATTTCATATGCGTTACATACATCAGCACAAACTTATAATACCCTTTCCATATGAAAGTCGAGGTTTTACGTGGACACACTACCGTACAGTCCTATTCCACGGTGCTCTCAACACCGAGTGGTAAAATACGTCCACAAGCGCCCGGATATACATCCGTACCAAATTGAAACGATGCTTTTTGGACAAGGTTTCCCCTTTGGTGGGGGCGGAGCTATCTAACCTCCTTCCGGTCTATGGGTACGGCACCCGGTTGCAATGCAACTCCACATCGAACTTACGTTCTACCCGCGATTTTGGGTATAACCACAGCCACCACGATGCTCCCAACTGGGGCCACACCAATAGTCAGACTGGAACCGAAATTCCAGGGGCTTCTGACTCCCGTGGTACCAGACAAAGTCTCTGGTCGGACTTCGTGGATAAGCCACTACCAGTAAATGCCCCCAAAAAAGGCTAGGGACTGGTTCCCTCACACACACATTCACACAACACATGACCACCTTATATATCCCGAACACATTTTTGGGAATGAAAAGGCTACCCGGGATCCGTCCCAGCCCCAGAAGACCAGGTATTCTCCCAAGAACACCGGGAGGGCCGAGTCGGACCCCAAGGGAGCCTATTCACCCAAAATTGTATTACTGCCTAGCACTTGAAGAACGAATTCTTCGCCTACTGAAAACCTCTAACACATATTCAGCCACACTTTTCACCCTTTCCTGGGTGCAAAGCACCCCACTCACATCGTAACCGTCCTGAGTCCTAACTACCCCCCAAGCTTCTAAATTTCTTATGTCCGAGTAAAACGGGCATTCACACAACACATGATTCCAATCCTCACATTCTGACCCACAATCACACTCAGCAGTATCACTCAACGTACGCTTATGCAGGAATTCATTAAGGGAGCCATGCCCGGTAAGAATGAAACCCTTTCCATATGGTGGTGATGGGTATAAATATATAAATAAAGCCCTGGGAATAATGTCTGATAGTCTAACACTTTATTAGAATTGTGAATACTATCAGCCATGTCACAGAACTCAATTCCGTTCGGAAGTGGAATGAATTCCGCACTTTGCTTCTATTGAAAAAGTAAAACGAAAAATTTTTCGGAATGAAACCACTTTCTATTTTCAAAGTGGAATTGAATTCATATGTTTTTAGTTGTTTATTAAATATTTGAACAATTTCCGCAATTAATCAGTGTTTTTTTGTTAAAACAAAGATAGAGTTGAAAGTTTCAATTGAAAAAATCTTATTTTGTACTGATTTTGGACATTTAAAATTTTTCGGAATCTATAGAACCTAAAACCATTTCGATCGAATGGTTTCAATTCCGAACGGAATTCGTGACATGCCTGTATATCATGCCAGTCGCAAAGGGTTAATATTTTGTATGATTAGTGCGTAAATCGGCTCGAAAATAAAACTTTTCTCTTTTCTCAAAATCTGTCTTAACCCTAAGGCTGTAAGAAATCTTCACTTACTTAAGATATGAATCTGCATTATTTTCTGTTTACATTATTTCCGACATTTCATCTGTTGCATACTTTAACTAGCAGATGGGAGCCGATTTATTCGACCCCACTTATAAAATTACAGAAAACGATTTGGTTCCATGAAACAGCTTCATTTCAGCTGTTGATAATTTTTAAAAAGTAGATAATCGGTTTAACCTTTTCGTTATTCCCGACGTTTCTTCTATTTATTACTAATACTAAGAGCCACAGTGGTATAACCTGCTATACCACTGTGGCTCCTAGTATTAGTAATAAACCCCCCTATCATACCATAGGTCCCAAGTTCGATCCCCGGCCAGATTTACTTGACCCCACCCCTGAAATGTCTGAGTTTGGCATACTACGAAGTTAATAAGGCTATGCAGGATGACATAAACTGATACAAGCTCAACAGTTAAAAAAGGTAATGCCCGAAGATTATTTTTCTAATTGGCATCGGATGTACATTTGCTGGTCCCATTCTTAAACTATCCATCTAATGTTGTTACTTGGTCACAGGTAGAAACCAGGAAACTGAAGGTGCAGACGAGTTAGCAAGACTTGGGACTACCAACTGGCTAGAATCGACTCATTTCTTACAGATGTCGCCCCTTTAATGTAGGAAACGTTCTAACAGATAACTGTCACTATCCAGACTAGATGTATCCTTACTTGTGTTCGTCATGGCTGGAAAATGCCTGATTAAAAGTCATGAGGTTCAGCTAAAGGTTGCGACCAATGACTTTCATCACTAAACTAACCCTGACCTGTCATACAAGGGAGAACTCTGGGCTCTTAATTCTTGAAGAGCCTAGTTGATCTGGCTTAAGTAGATATGGGCAGACTTAAAAAAGAGTCTTAAAGTAGATCAGGTCGTGTAACGTAGGAACCAATGTTCTTGTACAATAAAGCAAAGCTCAAACCTTTGCGAGGGCGATTCGGAAACTTCTAAGCCTACCAATGAAAAAAAATAGTTTTTCAAAAATATTTTTATTTTTCAATATACAGGCATGTCACGAATTCCGTTCGGAATTGAAACCATTCCGTAGTTGAATTCCGATCGAAATGGTTTTAGGTTCTATAGATTCCGAAAAATTTTAAATGCCCAAAATCAGTACAAAATAAGATTTTTTTAATTGAAATTTTCAACTCTATCTTTGTTTTAACAAAAAACACTGATTAATTGAGGAAATTGTTCAAATATTGAATAAACAACTAAAAACATATGAATTAAATTCCACTTTGAAAATAGAAAGTGGTTTCATTCCGAAAAATTTTTTCGTTTTACTTTTTCAATAGAAGCAAAGTGCGGAATTCATTCCACTTCCGTACGGAATTGAGTTCTGTGACATGGTGATAGTCTCCTGAAACTTCAACACACTTAGTCCAACGCTTTTCTAGCAATTCTATCCCTTGATTCAAATAGTTTTCCTCAAGGTCTTCAAAATAGTGGTTTACAGCTGTAATTGCATCTTCATTTGAGGTAAAACGCACTGGGAGCTAAATCAGGAGAATAAGGTGGGTGGTCAAGCAACTCGCAACTTTAATTCGTTGATTTAAGCCATCGTTAAAACACTCTTGTGCGCTGGTGCGTTATCTTGATGGAAAATTATTTTTTTGTGTTGTAAGACAGGACGTTTTTCTCGAATTTGTACATTTAATTGATCCAAAAGGTTGCAATAGTACTCTGAACTTATTGTTTTACCCTTTTGCAGATAGTCAATCAATAAAATACCTTTGAAGTGCCAAAAAACTGTTGCCATAACCTTACCAGGCGATTGAATTGCTTTTGCCTTCTTTTGGGGCACTTCCTCCAGCTTCAGTCCATTGTTTTGTCTCTGGAGTATAGTGGTGGATCCATGTCTCATCAACAGTTATGAAACGACGCTTAAAATCCATTTTATTTCTTTCAAAACGATCCAAACAAGCCTGAGAAGTTTTCATTCTTATGCGCTTTTGGTCGATTGTTAGTAAATGCGGCACCCATCCTGCAGAAAGCTTTTTCATCTATAGCTCTTCATGCAAAATGAAATGGACTCAATCATTTGAGATTCCCATGATATTAGCTATTTCACGCACTTTTATTCGTCGATCATTTAATACCATATCATGCACTTTGGCTACAATTTCTGTTGTTGTTGCTGTTTTTAAACGTCCACTACGTGGTTCATCTTCAATGCTTGTACGACCACGTTTCAATTCAGCAACCCAATTTTTTACTGTTGCATGTGAAGGAGCACTTTCACCATATCGTTATGAATTTCTTGTCCCGATAAACCTTTTTTATGTAAATATTTAATGACACCACGTATTTCCAATTTTTCCATTGTAAAAAATAGCGGATGCGTCTTTTGTGAACACCTGTTTCTATATGAAAGAGTTACCAGATCGAAACAAAATTTAACATGTGTTTATAGCAGAGATGGAAGTTTCCAAAACACTTAACTTTTTTCTGTTTGTACCACGCTTTTTGTGCTAGGCTAAGGAGTTTCCGAACCGCCCTCGTATTAAGTACGGAAACAAATTTGTGTGAGTTTTGGTAACTTTGTACTGTTCTTTGGGTAGTTTCGTTATTGTCGGGGAACACAACTTTTGTTTACCTTAGGCTTAACAATTTTTATTTCCTATGCAATAATAGGGCCCTATTACGAGATGCATTCGATATTCGATCTTCGCTGACTATCGAAGATTGAGTATCGAATGCCAAATTCTTATTAAGATCTGGTAACATTCTAGAAAATGTCGTTGCTTATCTATTTTTTATCGAACTATTATTGCTGATAACTTCTTTACAACATTAGACACAGCCAAACGTAAATTATGCTGCTCCCGCCTGATCACCTAGTGTAAGCGAAAAGCAATGGAAAAAGCTCCAGAGCTGCCAAAATGCAGCTCTGGAGCTGCATTAAAATGTCCTCAGAAAGCCATCTACATGAGGAGACGAAGGTCCTACTACTTAAGGAAGAAATTCCCTAGGCAGCATACCACGCAGCCACTCAATATCACCTCATATAAAGTGGCTCTGAAAGACATTTACAGAAACATGGTAACATCAACTTTATCTGGTTACCAACTGGATTTTATACTTAGTGGCCGTCCCCCATCTATTGCCGAGGAAGAGAGAAGTCTACCGAGAACTACTAGGGTGTTGCTGGCACAACTAAGATCAGGACATTGTAGTCGACTTAATTCATACTGGTCCAGAATTAATCCTACTATACAGGGTGGCTGATGAATATTGCTACATTAAGAAACTCAAATAACTTTTTTTTCAGTGTATGGAATACATTTTTCTTTTATTCATGTTAAAGTTCATTCAATTTTATTAAATATAGTTTAATTTGTTTTAAAAATAAAGGAACTTAAATGCTCCCCCCCCCCTGCGCGTTGATGCATGTGCGGCATCTTAGCAAAAAGTTGTTCATTACTGCTTGGAGAGTTGAGACAGGAATAGCCGCAATTGTTACTCGAATGGATTGCTTTAGTTCATTCAAATTTGTTGGTTTTGCTTTGCAAATTTCATGTTTGCAATAACCCCACAAGAAAAAGTCAGTTGCCGTAAGGTTAGGCGACCTGGGTGGCCAACGGAATGTGGAGTTTCTGGATATCAGTTTATTGGGAAATTTTCGTCGCAATTCTGTCATAACAGGTTGGGCTATGTGAAGAGGTGCACCATCTTGCTGAAACCACACAGACTTAAAAGGAATTATCTTTCGGCGTAATTCTGGATAGAAAAACTCCCTCAACATGCTCAAGTAACGGTCTCCAGTAACCGTAACAGGGTGACCCTATTCTTCAAAGAAGTAGGGCCCGATAATGCAGCATAATGAAACGGAACACCACACTATGACACGAAGTGGATGCAATTCCGTCTCATGGAGTGTCTGTGGGTTGGAATCACTACATATTCGACAATTTTGTTTATTTATATTGCCGTTTAAATCGAAATGGGCCTCGTCAGACATGAAAAGACAGTTCAACATGTTTCCATCCTCTTCCACCATTTGTAGCATCTTCTGGCAAAATTCCAAGCGAATCGGCAAGTCTGCAGCGTTCAGTTTGTTGACCATTTGAATTTTATACGGGAATAAGTCCAAATCTTTGTGCATAATAGACTGCAATGACTGTCTGCTTATACCCATTTGTGCAGATAAGCTTATTGTACGGGAACAAACACATCTATTGGGTTTTACTTTTATTTTACTACTAGCTGTACCCTTTGCGCGGTACTGCTACACTAACTAAAATAAGTTTGAAGGAAAGATTTTGATTTTGTTCGATCAACACATGATCAAATGCATGGTTAATTTCAGTAGAGCCATCTATGGGGAAATAAATTTCCCTAACTTAGAAACCTCCGTCGACACATGCGCAACAAATTTTCTTAAGATCATAGCATTATTAAGTGCACAGTTTACGATTAATTTAACTTTAAGTAATTTTCTGTGGTGTCACCTGTCGGAAATTGGTCATTCCAACTTAGAATCTTCGTCGGCTCATGCGCAACAACTTTGCTAAAGATTGTACCAGTGTTTCCAGTGGCGCCATCTGTCGGAAATTAGTCTTATCAACTTAAAAACCTTCACCGGCTTATCCGCAACATCTTCGCTAAAGAGCATAAGATGATCAAATTCACAGTTTCCTATTCTATATAGAACATACATACAGACAAACATTCATTTGTTCAAAAGGTATAACAATACTAATTTTTTCCCCTTTTTATATGCATATTTGGTACTTTTTTGGTACCAATTGAATTCGGTACATTTGATTAAAACGCAGTTAGCATAATGTTCCTATTCATATTACTTTTTGAAATGTTAAGTTATCATTTTATCCCTTTTTTACCCATTTTGGCCCCAAAATCAAAAAAGTACCATATACGTGTTCAATGCTTCTTTCACATCTATTGATTGCAGTACAAAGTTTCTTTCTATATTCCTTAGTTTAAAATATAAGAGTGGGTTAAAAAGGTACCAAAAAAACTATTTTCACCCTTTTTTATCCCCTATCGGACATAGTTTCAAAAAAGTACCAAAATAAGCGGACAGGTTATTTTCAGAGCTGTTAAAAACGTAATTTTAATTTTGTTTCTATACCTATTACATTAGGAGATATAGCGTTTTCGATTTTTTCCCCTTTTTACCTGTTTTTACCCTCTCGACCTATACATTAAAAAAGATACCCACTGTCCAATTTTTATCAAAATCGTTAGAGCCGTTTTCGAGATAGCCATTCTATATATATATATATATATATATATATATATATATAATCAAAATTTTTTTTATTCGAAAGATCAATACGTGACATTAACATTTGAAAATGATTTCGGGCATATGGGCACCGCGGCTGTTCTTGACGAAGCGCATTCTGGACGTCCAATATTGGGCCACTTTTTCGAGCACTGCTGACCGTATGTCACGAATAACACGAACAATGCTGGCCTCCAAGGCATCAATTGTTGCTGGTTTATCAGCATAATCCAGTGACTTCACGTAGCCCCACAGGAAATAATCGAGAGGTGTCAAATCGCACGACCTTGGAGGCCAATTGACAGGTCCATTTCTCGAAATCAACTTATCGCCAAATTTTGATTTCAATAAGTCGATGGTTGCGTTCGCCGTATGGCACGTAGCGCCATCCTGTTGAAACCACATCTCCTCCGGATCAATGTCATCCATATTTTTAAACAAAAATTCATTGATCATGGTGCGGTAACGATCTTCATTGACAGTAACGCGAGCTATGGCCTCATTTTTGAAGAGATAAGGTCCGATGATGCCACCAGCGTGAAAACCGCACCATACGGTGCATTTTTCTGGATGTAATGGAGTGTGTAGGGTTTCTTGTGGATTGGTCTCACTCATATGCGGCAATTTTGCTTATTAACAAACCCATTAAGCCAAAAATGCGCCTCATCGCTGAACACAATTTTGCGATAAAACAACGGGTCAGTTTCCAACTGCTCTAGAGCCCAATCGGCGAAAGAACGAGGCATATAATAGTCTCGTGGCTTCAATGCCTGCACCAGCTGGATCTTATACGGGTGTAGGCCGAGATCTTTGCGCAAAATTTTCCACGTAGTGGACGGACAGAGCCCCAATTCCTGCGACTGACGACGAATCGATAAATTTGGATCTTCTTAAACACTTTTGTTTACAGCGGCGATATTCTCTTCAGTACGCACATTCCTTCGACGTGCTGGTGTTATTGCATCCTCTAGAGAGTATGTGGTACGAAATCTATCCACAGTTCGACGAATGGCTTGTTCAGATGGACGATTATGTACGCCATACAAATGACGAAGTCGTCTATAAGTTGTGCGAATCGACGACTGATTTTCTAAGTAAATTTGGATAATTTCGTAGCGTTGTTCAAGCGTGAGTCTTTTACATATTTACATACAATTATTGCTCGTTTAAGAATATAAGATTTATATGTATAAAAAAATGTTATTTATTCATACTAATTAGTACTGCAGATAGGTTATTTGGTTTCAGATTTTTGCAATTCCAAATAACCTAAGTGACATAACATAAGCTGTGTTTAGAAAAACAAAATTTTCTCAAACGATATATATTTCTGGTTTCATTTTAATCTAAATACATAATTTTCGTTTAAATATTGCAAATAGTTCCAATTATATGACGTTTTTTCCCTCTCCTGTAAACTTTTGAAAACTGTAGATAGGTTATTTCGTCTTTTAGGTGACGATCTATATTTCCCACCTCCAATTTCATGGTTTTGCATGCATTAATTAAACATACAATGATTTTATTAAATAAAAAATTAAATAAACCAATTTTGTTGAGAAAAAATCACGAAATTCATGAAAAAAAAATAACATAAAAAATTACAATATTCAGAATCTGATAAAGTGCTATTTGTCTGTGGGACATATTAAATACATAATTAATTTATTATGAAAAAATACAATAAATACATATTAATAAAATGCAAACAAAAAATTTAACACTCACATAGAAATACATATCGTCAGCTAAAATTATCTTTGAAATAATAAAATGAAATTGATATTTTGAAAGTCCTTTTGCATTTGAGTTGACGATATACTATATTTATATACTTATGCACATATTAAATAAATTTATACACTCACACTCACATGAATATAATAGCAGCATTTATTTAAATAAATTTATCGAAAAAAAAACATTAAAAAAAAATAAATACTGTAAAATATTATTTGGATTGTAAAAATAACATTAAAAATTAATGGAACGAATTAAATATGAAAGCAAAAATATTATAATAAAAAAACCAAACAATAAAACACATAAATAACATTTAATAAAAATAAATTTGAATAACATTAAAAACCCCTATTTGATTTATAATTTAAAAAAGGAAAAATTATTTTAAAAAGCCGTAAGTATTGTTCTTCAAATTATATTAAAAATGTACCAGAATCTTCAGAATCGAAAGAGAAACGACATTTCCATGATCCACGGCAACGATCCAGTTAAATCGACACGTTTAGATATTGTTACGTTTTTCCTTTAAAAACGTGGAAGGAATTCTTTCTGCAAACAACCGTAATCAAATTAAAACACTTCACAGTAGGAAATTACGGCCAAAACCCCCAAAAATGTTTTTAATTTTTTTTTTGAGAAATTTTAGTGTCAGATTAGAGCTGACATTTCAAAATATGTAATCCCAAATTTTTACCATACTGCATTGCCTATTAAGGCTGTAGTAATTCCTCAAAGTTTGAATATTTATTTATATGTTCGTAATAAAATTATTTGTATATTTGAACGCATATATAAAATTCGCTTAATTTTGGAATACGTGTAAAATTTTGACTTTTTCTTTCTTGAATTAAAAAGTAGATAGCTTTTACTAAACAGCAGCGCTAGTTTCAATATCTTTTGACTTATGCTTCATCTAGAAATCTAGCGGTTAAAACAACAATAAAAAATTTAAAAAAATGTTAATATCGGGTGTTTTTTATTGAGGTATAGAACTTTAAGTTGGCATCACTTTTTTAACTGGCGGCCATTTTGTCAGCTGTCAAGTGATTAATATTTAGTTTGGTTTGCCATTTCATCATGAACAGGTTGACAAAAGAACAACGCTTGCAAATCGTGCAAATTTATTTCGAAAATAATGGTTCAGTTCGCGAAGTTTACCGCAAGCTCCGTCCATTTTATGGTTGACATAATCGTCTATCAGAGCAATTAATCCGGTTAACCATGGATCGTTTTCGCACTACGTTTACTCTATGTGATAATACGCATCCGCAGCGACGTCGAACAGTACGCACCGAAGTAACAATTGCCGCTGTAGAGCAAAGTGTTGAAGAGGACCCGAATGAATCGATTCGCCACCGTGCACAGCAATTGGAGCTTTGTCCATCAACTTTATGGAAGATTTTGCGCAAAGATCTTGGCTTGCGACCTTACAAGATCCAGCTTGTGCAAGAATTAAAGCCGCGAGACCATGCAATGCGTCGTGATTTTGGTGTATGGGCCGAAAATGAGATTGATCTCGATGCTGATTTTCATCGCAAAATTTTGTTCAGTGATGAGGCTCATTTTTGGTTGAATGGCTACGTCAACAAGCAAAATTGCCGCATTTGGAGTGAAGATAATCCACATGAGACCCTTGAGACGCCATTACATCCACAAAAACTGACTGTTTGGTGTGCTCTATGGGCTGGTGGAGTCATTGGGCCATACTTCTTCCGAAATAATGCTGGAGAGTCAGTTACCATAAATGGAGACCGGTATAGAGCCATGATAACCTACTATTTTGTTCCCCAATTGGATGGCATGAATGTGGATGAGTTGTGGTTCCAACAAGACGACGCTACATGCCACACAGCGCACGTCACAATTGATTTATTGAAGGAAACATTCGATGAGCGCATAATTTCGCGGAATGGACCTGTCAATTGGCCACCAAGATCGTGCGATTTGACACCACTGGATTATTTTCTTTGGGGATATGTGAAGTCGCTCGTCTACGCCAACAAACCAGAAACGTTAGGGGACTTGGAAGCCAACATTCGTGGCGTTATTGCCAACATACGGCCCCATATGCTCGAAAAAGTAGTTGAAAATTGGACCTGTAGAATTGGCTTTATTCGAGCAAGCCGCGGCGGCCACATGCCCGAAATCATATTTAAACATTAATGGCATAAAATTATCCTTCCAATAAAGCCAAATTGATGGACATTTAAACGATTTTCTTGTGTTTTATTTCAATTCGAAGTTCTATACCTCTAAAAAAAACACCCATTACAAAGTTTGATAGACCCCGAATTTTTTTTAGAGATTTTTAGAGGTTGAAGCACAACACTCTCTAATAGATGAAGTCAATCATTAATAAGCCCTATGAATTTCATATCCATTTGCATCCCATTTCAAGAATTATAACGTTTTCAGTAACACCCCTTTTTCACAATTTTTTGCAAATTATCGCTAAAAAAATCACTACTTGAAGTGAAATATAGGCGTGATGTAATATTTTTATGACATTTTCTTTAGTTTCCTTTCTAATTCTATGCAAAATTTTTATATAAAGATAAAAACAACAAATTTTTTAATTTTGAATGACTTTTGTATAATTTATTTAAGTATATAGGTGGCGGTCACATAATTGTGGACGCAATAAAAATTTTAAAATCTGCAAATTTAATATTATTCAAGAACTCGTAATTTTTTTTTTATTAAAATATTCAATGTTTAGAGTTTTTCTGTAGGTTTGTTAGAAGCATACAAAATCTGGTTTTAAGCTCATATTTAGTATGAACCCAATATCTCTGAAAGGACATATCCGATTTTGTCAAGTCATGTATCGTAGGATAGGTATTCTTTTCATATATTATCCTATTTAAGTAAATAATTTTTATAATCGCCAGCAAAGATTTTTTAGCATGTTTAGTAGTCCAGTTTTATGTGACCACAGACTTTATATTTTCTTAAAAAAAAAACTATTTCAGTTTAACTAAAGGTATATTATTTATATACACTAAAAATTTCAAGAACAAAAGTCAATAAATGACCAAGTTATTGAGTTTTGGCCGTATTCTCCCACTGTGCACTTGTAGTATGTAAATAGTTTTACAAAGCAATACTCCCAGTAAAACTTTTCATTACCAAATAATGAGTTAAACAGTTAAACTATTGAACACGAACTACTTACTCTTTCGCTGTTTAAGTCATTACATTTACATGGGGATGTCATTGGAGGCAAGTACTTACCAATTGCAGAAAAGTAATGACTTGGGTAAGCAATTTGAAAGCAACAACAACAACAGCAACAACTTTTTTGTTGTTGTTTTATTAAAAACATATATTTTTAAACGAAATACAAAATTTTTTTTATGATCCCATGGGGGCTCGAACCCAGACCCTCCGACTGCTAGGCAGAGACTCTTCCACTGAGCTACTTCATATATTGAAAACTTAGCAGCTTATAATAAATATAAACAATTTTTATTTTTAGATCCAAAATCATGTGAAAATAACTTTGTTTTTCCCTGCTTTTTTTTTTTTTGCTTTGTTGTAATTTTTGGAAAAATATTTGTATACGATTTTTTGTAATTATTTTAAAACTTTTTTAAAATTATTTTAAAACTTAAACAATTTAAATCTTCTTTTTTGTATAAGTTTTTACATAAGATTGACTCTTACTTACTTAAATGTTACAACCTGTTGAGGTCAAAGTCCGAGCATATTTTAGAATTCCATGGATTTCGATCTTGTGCGAATATTCTCCAATTTTATAGGCCAAGCTTTGAAAAATGTTCCTCTACTTGGTCTTTCTATCGAAGTTTCGGACATCCTCCTCTAACATTAGGTAGTGGGACTTTTCAATTCTAATTTTATCCTCTTCATTGTGTTTTTTTTTTTCTAGAGAGGGTTAATAGCCCGTAATCCTAACCCATTTTTATCGATCTTATGGGACAACTCTCGGAACATGTTAACTCACAATATTAATGGGTGTTAAACTAGCTCCCCGGGTGGTACCATGAGGAGGTGTGTGTCCACAGTTGAGATGAAGGATGACCCAGATATGTTGGGCTTACCAAGTTAAGACCAATTAGAATCGTGTTTGGTATTCAACATCCCCTAATCAAAATTGACTCAAGGTGGTAGTTTTTCATTAACGTGAGTTAGTTTTACAAATTTTTTTACAGAAGATAATATTTAAGTTCTTAAAATTCAAAAATCATTTAAAAAGACTCTTTTAATAAAAAAAAACACTAAAAAAATTGTTGCCCTTGGTGGGATTTGAACCGGGGCCATTCAGTTTAAATTATCATCTTAATTACAAATAAGTACTTCTGTAATAACTTATTATTTATTCGGATGGTATGTTGTAGTCTATACAAGGTAACCAGTTATCAGAGTACTTGCCATTACCAAAGTTTTGCTGGGCTTTTATTAACTTTATAGTTAATCACTTAAAACAAACTTTCACAAATACTGTAAACAAACTTCACAAAACTGCTTTACAAATACTCTTAGTCACACTGTTCTCTTTATACGCGTCTTAATTAAAACTGTTCCCACAATACTCGTCCATCGGCCTTATATAGTAGAGAAGAGAATTTCTAGCAATTTCTGCAGACGTAAACAAAGAGCAGCTGTAGTTGATTACACTAACAATGTGGCTTACGAAAGTTCATGTGTGTTCCACTACATTCTCACATGATCAAGAACACACTCACACATACGCTGTACAAACAGATTATCTGAAGTTAACAGTAACAGAGAGAGAGAGAGAGAGAGAATGTAGATAAAAGAGAAACATGTTGCTATACTCTTTACTGTACATAAGAGAAACATGTTGCTCTGCTTATTGACATAAACAGAATAATAACAACACCAACAGAAATATCTAGAAAGCGAGGGGAAGAATTATAAGCAGTGAACATTGCACAATGGGACGGATAAGTTTAAAATTCGTCACAATATTATGGAATTGCTATTTTTTTTATTTGGCACCATCACTCAGAAGATGACCCCTCCTTATGCTATGCATTGTGTTGGAACTTGGAAAATAGGTTGCAGGAAGGAGGAAAGAGGGAGTAGTGTTTGTGGACATAAGATTTGAATTTTCCTATATTGCAACTGTCAGGAAAAACTTCTGCGGGAAATGAGTTCCACATACGTACACAGTAAGAACAGTGTCAAACGTTTGAAATCAAACGTTTTTTTCAAACTTTTTTTTAAACCTAAACAGATGTTTGAGATTTACATTTATTTTCAAATGAGGATTTATTTGAGAATAAACATTTGAAAAATGATAGTTTCTCAAATTGAGAATAAAGGTTATTCTCAAATCATTATCAAACCCTAAGATGATTTGAGAATAATTTGAAAAATGGTGTTATATAAATTTGATATCAAGCCTTATTTCAAATTTTTTTCAAACATTAAAAAAATAATTTATGTTAAAAAAATTACAGCGCTATGTATCAGGTGGTTAAATTTCAAGGGCCGATGTTGATTTTAAATAAAACACAAACTATTTAGGAAATTATTGTAATTTTATTTTATTATGATATATTGGTATTACTCAATTATGTATGGAACAAAATATCGGCCAAATGGGCGCCGCAACCACGGCGGCACACCTTCATCCGATGGTCCAAATTTTCGAAGACCCTGAGGCATAATGGAGGTTCTATGCCGTTAATGTGCCGAATTATCTCATCCTTTAGCTCTTGAATTGTTGCTGGCTTATCGACGTACACCTTTTCTTTCAAATAACCCCAAAGAAAAAAGTCCAACGGTGTCAAATCACATGATCTTGACGGCCAATTGACATCGCCATTACGTGAGATAACACGACCATTGAATTTGTTGCACACAAGAGCCATTGTTTCGTTAGCTGTGGGAAAGTGGCACCGTCCTGCTAAAACCACATATCGTCCACATCCACATCTTCCAATTAGGGCCATAAAAAGTTCGTTATCATCTCACGAATACCATTCACAGTAACTGCCTGACCGGCCTCATTTTGGAAAAAATATGGCCTGATAATGCCGCCAGCCCATAAACCGCACGAAACAATCACTATTTGTGGGTGCATTGGTTTTTCGACAATCACTCTTGGATTCTCATTCGCCCAAATGCGGCAATTCTGTTTATTGACGAACTCACTGAGGTGAACATGTGCCTTATCACTGAAGATGATTTTCTTCGAAAATTGATCATCCACTGTTGCCATTTCTTGCCACCATTCTGCCCTTTCATGACGTTTGGAATGGTCAAGAGGCTTTAGTTCTTGAGCCAATTGCACCTTGTAAGCATGTAAATGCAAGTCTTTATGCATAATGTTCATCAACGACGAGCGTGAGAGGTGCAATTGTTGGGCACGACGACGATTTGAGGTGGACGGCTCTTCAGCCACACTATCGCGAACAGCAGCAATATTTTCTGCAGTACTAGCTGTACGAGCATGCACTGGTGTTCTCACATCTTCTACAGACCCTGTTTGCTCGAATTTTTCCACGATTTTTGCGATTGTACGTACATTTGGACGATCAAATTGACCAAAAAACTTCGTGATATGCATTTTGATTTGAACACCAATTTTCATAATAAGTCTGGATAACTTTAACACGTTGCTGGATTGTGTATCTCTCCATGATTCAAATTGAGTAAGTCTGAAATAGAGAAATGTCAAATAAAGTTCGGAAAAAACTTGGCGTTTAGGTGTGGTTCACATTCAACATCGGCCCTTACAATTTAACCACCCTTTAGTACAAATGTTTGTTGTCTTTTGGGGCAACAATATTGACATGTGTACCATCAATACAGCCCATAACTCCAGGGATACCAAATTTTGAGTAAAATTCTTGAGCTATGAGTTTACTTACTTCTTCTGAAGGGCATTTTATCCATTGTCCACAAATATTTTCTTCCAAAATGTCCAAAACTTTTGAAAACACTTCACTGAAAGTCGATTGCGCTAACCCGACTTCAAAATCTCTTCCAACCCCTTTTTGATATCCTCCTTCAGCAAAGAACCGCAAACAAGCTGTACAATGGGCGGAACAGCAAATGGTTTTTTAGCAGGCGGTAAGGAATTTTTTAACATATTCAGAATGAATACAAATGCATCTTTACTCGTATTTATTCTGTAATGCTGTCTAAATCTAAAAAATACCTTTAAAATCAGGAATACATACTTTCTAAACTAGTTTACTTACATTGGGTCGGGTAACTCCAAGGGGTTAGATTCATCTCGCAAATGTCGACGAATATTTCTGTTTTCTTTAGCTTCTTCTTCTTCTTCTTCCAATACAAGAATTCTTCCAACTCGAAACATTTTATTTCTTTTAAACTGTATTATTTCTTTTAAATTAAAGGATACCCGGGAATTTTAAATATTAATTAATAATAAACTTCTTCTTCTTATTTTTACATTCACCAAGCATTGATAACTTAGTTTGATCTGAACAGCTGTTCAATTCTAAATTTCGAAGTGAAAAAAAAAATCCACACAAAATTGTCGATACCAATTTTCTGTTCACATGAAATGAAAATTTCATGGGAATAAGCATTTCGCATATTATTGGCGATAGGGGTGTATATTTTAAGCAAAAGAATTCAAATATGATGCACCGTTTTTAAAAACAAAATAAGCAAACTCAAAAATATCAAAAATACAACGCCATTTTATTTATGTTCCACATGTAGATGATATCCACATTTGAAAATAAATGCATTTCTCAATTTGAGAATAAAGTCCCCTTTTTGTTGAGAACGCTATTAATGGGTGTTTTTTTTAGAGGTATAGAACTTCGAATTGAAATAAAACACAAGAAAATCGTTTTAATGTCCATCAATTTGGCTTTATTGGAAGGATAATTTTATGCCATTAATGTTTAAATATGATTTCGGGCATGTGGCCGCCGCGGCTGGCTCGAATAAAGCCAATTCTACAGGTCCAATTTTCAACTACTTTTTCGAGCATATGGGGCCGTATGTTGGCAATAACGCCACGAATGTTGGCTTCCAAGTCCCCTAACGTTTCTGGTTTGTTGGCGTAGACGAGCGACTTCACATATCTCCAAAGAAAATAATCCAGTGGTGTCAAATCGCACGATCTTGGTGGCCAATTGACAGGTCCATTCCGCGAAATTATGCGCTCATCGAATGTTTCCTTCAATAAATCAATTGTGACGTGCGCTGTGTGGCATGCAGCGCCGTCTTGTTGGAACCACAACTCATCCACATTAATGCCATCCAATTGGGGAACAAAATAGTCGGTTATCATGGCTCTATACCGGTCTCCGTTTATGGTAACTGACTCTCCAGCATTATTTCGGAAAAAGTATGGCCCAATGACTCCACCAGCCCATAGAACACACCAAACAGTCAGTTTTTTGGATGTAATGGCGTCTCAATTGTCTCATGTGGATTCTCTTCACTCCAAATGCGGCAATTTTGCTTGTTGACGTAGCCATTCAACCAAAAATGAGCCTCATCACTGAACAAAATTTTGCGATGAAAATCAGCATCGAGATCAATCTCATTTTCGGCCCATACACCAAAATCACGACGCATTGCATGGTCTCGCGGCTTTAATTCTTGCACAAGCTGGATCTTGTAAGGTCGCAAGCCAAGATCTTTGCGCAAAATCTTCCATAAAGTTGATGGACAAAGCTCCAATTGCTGTGCACGGTGGCGAATCGATTAATTCGGGTTCTCTTCAACACTTTGCTCTACAGCGGCAATTGTTTCTTCGGTGCGCACTGTTCGACGTCGCTGCGGATGCGTATTATCACATAGAGTAAACGTAGTGCGAAAACGATCCATGGTTAACCGAATTAATTGCTCTGATGGACGATTATGTCGACCATAAAATGGACGGAGCTTGCGGTAAACTTCGCGAACTGAACCATTATTTTCGAAATAAATTTGCACGATTTGAAAGCGTTGTTCTTTTGTCAACCTGTTCATGATGAAATGGCAAACCAAACTAAATATTAATCACTTGACAGCTGACAAAATGGCCGCCAGTTAAAAAAGTGATGCCAACTTAAAGTTCTATACCTCAATAAAAAACACCCGTTATTATTAAATCAGTATCAAATCAGTATCAAACGTTTGACCTTTGAAAAAACATTTATTTTCAAAACATCCTCAATTTGAGAATAAACCTTTTTTCTTACCGGGTACCGTACGGCTAAAGAACGAATTTTCTCTATAGTGTGTTGTTCGGCCCACAGGACAATCAACCACGCGTAAGAATCTTTGGGTTTCGGGAACGAGGTCCCTGATATCGTTAGAACACTTTCCAAAGTACCGATAGAACAGTGTTATACAACCTACATTGCGGCGATGTTCCAATGAGACAATAGAGTTGGATACCCTACGCCCTCCCCTGTTCGCGGTCAATATATGAGATTTGTATTCCATTTTTGGTCGGTGGTGTAAATTTTAAGGAGATCAGTTGGAGTGAAGTATTTCTTGTAACGTTTTAGAAAACCTAGGCACTTGAATGCTTCTTTCGACACTTGAGAGATATGCTTAGTCCAACGGACATCACATTGAATTCTCATGCCCAGAACATCAAGAGCATCTGATTCCTGAATATTTACACCATCCATGGATACAGATGAAATAACATGATCTACCGTGCGTTTATGCGTAAGCATACAACACTGGGTCATGCGTGCATTAAAGACGACTCTATTTACACATCCCCATTTGGAAACGGTTTCGAGATAGCGATTTAAAGATTCATTCATGTTTTGTCTCATAGCCACAATTTGTGGAAGATCTGGTCTATGTGGAAGATCTGGTCATGGCAAATGTCACTATCATCTGCAAAAGAATAGATAGGATTGGAAGTTTGACATAGAAGGTCGTTAATGAATATAAAAAATAGAGTAGGAGAAAGAACAGAGCCTTGTGGTACCCATGAATTGATCTTGAACTCGTCTGATGAGACCCCATCTACAACAACACTTATAGTGCGATCCCTAAGAAAGCTCGATATAAATCGAGAGAAGGAAAAAGTTTTGATAGTAGTTTCAGAAACATCCAAATTATCATTAAATTATATATACAGGGTTATCCATTTTGCGGTTTCAACACATATAAAAATTTTTTTTTTCATATTTCATTTTTATTATAAGGTTTGAACGTTGACATTATGTGTAAAACACTTCGAACACTTTTTGACACATATTGGACGGTATTTTAGCCATAACTTGACGAATGTTGGTTTTTAAGATTTATCTGCATAAACACGTTCTTTCGCGTAGGTCCACAAAAGATGTCTAATGCTGTCAAATCACATTATCTTGGTGGCCAGTTGATATCGTCACGACGAGAAATTGCTCGACCAGGAAATGTCTCTTGCAAATACACTTTTGCAAAAGTTTTTATTGACACTGGACAAGCACAATCAAGTTGAATCCAGCCTGACTGGCAACTCTAGTTGCCATACACAATCGAGCTATAAAAGATCAATTCATAAGCAATTGTACAAGTCGTATTATTGTGTTGTTATACAACAGTGTATTATTGTTCTTGATCATTTTTTATGGCACTAAATTAACAATAATAGTTACTCATTTAAATTATTTAGTTATTAGGTATTTCTTAGATTTTTATTAAATAATTATTTTTCAAAATTTTACATACAAAAAATATTAGACATTTTCAATCTTATTTACGAGTAGTTATTGTTGTGTTAAATTTAAGATTTTCCCTTTTTAAATAAATCTTTAGTAGTTTTTCACTTTTAAATCTATTAATTTCATAACATTTTTTTAAACATAGAAATTTTTAACAATTTTTTTGATTATTCATTTTAGGGTTAAAGATTCAAATTAGGATATCTTTACACTGAGTGAGTCTCAAAATTCTAATTTTTACAAAAGCAATTTAAATTAAGTTTATGGCACTAATCCATAGTAAAATTTAAATATCGCTACGCATTTTCTGAAATTTAAATATCGGTACATTTCTTCTGAAAACTTCACAGATATTTATCTTAACCAGAAGTTCGCTCAGTGTAAAAGTGCCCTAAAAAGTACTTAGGCTTATTTATCCGATAGTTTTCCTGGACATGGTTCATATAATTTTAATTTTTTCTTAATTTTTTTTTAGATATTTATTTAATTCCTAAATTGGTTTTCGATTTCTATTGAGCATTATTTTATCAATTAGATTTTTTTTAGTTAAGTCACTAATAGACACTTAGATTTGCCTTAATATCTAGATTTTTTCGTTATATTTTCTTATAGGTAATATTTTAATCGGTGAGTATGAAGTTTGAATTGTATATTTTTATTCAAATTATTATAGAATTTAATTATATAATAAATAGCGTTTTACGTTAACATTTTAAGGCTGTTTTTTGAGTAGATTTAACAAAAATATGTACTTAGATAATACGAATAATAGAAAAAAAATATATATATTTTAAAAGCTAACATTGATAGACCTAAGGAAAAATTTCATTAGACAATAAAATCTCAAATTCGCGTTTGAAAATTGGACTATATATAACCCATTAGGCATTTGACGGACGTCACATAGTGGTTTGAAAAAAAGTTAGGGAAATAGTTGAGGAACTTTTAAACGGGAAGATCGATTATCATGAAATTTTATACGGCTATTGGGGAGAAGTATTCGAGCTTAAGTTAAGAATTTGGAGTCTGTTGACTTAACAGGAGCGGAGATATATGCTCTCAATGTAGGGCAATTCGGATTTTTTGAACACTAAAAACGATTCAGAAGTCTCATTTTTGATCCGATATAAAATATTTTTATATATAAGAAATCCGCTAGCTGAGATCTACAAAAAATATTCCTACACTTTTGGTTTATCTCCTATAGTTTATGAGATATTCGACTTCGGATTTTACGAAAATTAAAAACTGTCCAGAAGTCACATTTTCGATCCGATATAAAAGATTTTTATATTTAAGAAATCGGTCCAGAAGTCACATTTTTGATCCGATATAAAAGATTTTTATATTTAAGAAATCTGCAAACATTGCTATATACCTCCAATAGTTTATGAGATATTCGACTTCGAAATTTTAAATTTTTGACGACTCATGCCTAGAATTTTTCTAATATCGGATACAAATTTTTCCCGATTTTTCCGAAATTTGTTTTATATTATTTCTTAGGAATGTATAAATAATACAAATTTGTATCAATTGTTTATCTCCTATAACTTATGAGATGTTCGACTTCGAAAGAAAAAAAATTAAACATTTTGATGACTTAGGCCTTGAATTTTGCTAATATCGCATCCAAAATTTTCCCCCATTTTTCCGAAATTTATTTTATATTATTTCTGAGGAATATATAAATCACACAAATTTGTATCAATGGCTTATCTCCTATAGTTTATGAGATATTTGACTTCGAAAAAAAATTTTCAACTTTTTGACGACTTAGTTCTAGAATATTGCTAATATCGGATCCAAATTTTTCCCGATTTTTCCGAAATTTATTTTGTATTATTTTTAAGGAATGAATAAATCACATAAATTTATATCAATGGTTTATCTCCTATAGTTTATGGGATATTCGACTTCGAAAGACAAAAAATTTCAACTTTGGACGACTTAGGCCTTGAATTTTGCTAATATCGGATAAACATTTTCAACTTTTTGACTACTTAGGCTTTGAATTTTGCTATTATCGGATCCAAATTTTTCCTGATTTTTCCGAAATTTATTTTATATTATTTCTAAGGAATATATAAATCACTCAAATTTGTATCAATGGCTTATCTCCTATAGTTTATGAGATATTCGACTTCGAAAATAAAATTTAAACTCTTGACGTCTAAGGCCTAGAATGTTGCTAATATCAGATCAAAATTTTTGCAGATTTTTTCGAAATTTATTTTATTTGTAAAGTATGTATAAATCACATAAATTTGTATCTATGACTTATCTCCTATAGTTTATGAGATATTCGACCTCGAAAAAAAATCAATTTTTTGACGACTTAGACCTAGAATTTTGCTAATATCGAATCTAAATTTTTTCAGATTTTTCCGAAATTTGTTTTATTTCTAAGGAATCAATGGTTTATCTCCTATAGCTTATGAGTTATTCGACTTCGAAAAAAAATTTAAATTTTTGACGACTTAGGCCTAGAATTTCGCTAATGTTGGATTCAATTTTTTTCCGATTTTTCCGAAAATTATTTTATTTTATTCCTAAGGAATGCCTAAAATTTGAAACAAGGGTTTATCTCCTATAGTTTATGAGATATTCGACTTCGAAAAAAAATTTCAAATTTTTGATAACTTAGGCCTAGAATTTTATGTATTTTAAGTTTTATTTTTCAAAAAAGTTAATTTTTTTCGTTTTTTAGCCAAAAAATGTGATAATATTCTTTTTGAGATCTAAAAAAAAAGTTGTTAAGAAACATATCGCACTTGATCAACAAGAGGGTATTAACTCAAAATTTTAAAATTTTCAGTAGAGCCAAAGAACTATTTTATTTTACTACTACTTTCATATAAAGAAGAGGGGTAAAACTGTTTTTTTTTTGGCAAAATTGTAGTGAAAATGATGTCAGATTTTTACAAAAAGTGAACATTTTAAAATTTTGAGCTAATACCCTCTTGTTGAACAAGTGCGATATATAGTTTTTATAATTTTTGAAAAGGAAACTTAATGAGGTAAAACTATAAGTGGAACCATGGTCTAAATTGTTTTTTATCTTGAAGCTAAAGCCTCTCAAAAATTGACAATTTTTTACAAAAAGTTGAAATTTTGTCGAATATCTCATTAACTATAGGAGATAAACCATACGTGTAGCAATATTTTTTGTAGAACATTTCACACGTTTCGTATATTTAAATATCATTCATATCGGACTAAAAATGTGACTTCTGGTTCATTTTAAATATTCAGAAAACTCGAGGTGCCCTAGTTTAAGGGCATATAACACCCCTCCTGTTAAGCATACAGACTCCAAATTCTGAACCTAAGCTCGTAAGTATATTCCGCCAAGTGAAATTTCTTAATAATCGAGGTTACCTTTTAAAAGTTCTTGAATTATTTCCCAATATTTTTTTCAACCCACTTTTTTATCGTTATAGCGGATTAAATTAAGAACTAATATTTTAAGTTGAATTATACAAATATCAAACGATATAAAGACACACAATTATATACCGTTTTATTAATATAAGTTTTAAGATGAAACTAATAATGTAACAACAAAATTTGTAATATTAAAAGCTAAATTATTAAATCAAAACTAGAGTGACTACAAAACATATTAATATTATTTCTGTGGCTTGGTGCTAAAAGGGCCAATGTTAATTTTTTGCTGTTTTGAGTTATTAATTGCATTAGATTCCCTTCTTTACCCCGTTATATTTGGCTCCAACAGCTAATCTCTAACCTAACTCAGAGCAAATTTAAAAGTTTTTTTTCTGGGTAATAAAACTTTGAATAAAATTTTCTCGAAACTACTTTTTGACATTGGCCCTTTTAGTACCAAGCCACAGATTTATAATAAATTATTTATACATCTAATTTTTTCAGTTTAATAGTTTAAAGGGTAAGTATAGAATTTGAATTCCTTTAAATTATTATCTAAATTTAATTTAAATAGTTAAGAAAAAATATTTTACATATAAAATAATGACTAGAAGAACTAACTATTTCTATATAAACATAAATTTTATTAATAATTTTTGTGAACTATATTTTAAAATCGAAAATAGTATAATCCTAATAAACTTTAGACTGGGTATATAGTTACTCCTGCTATAGCATAAACCAGTTTGTCTGGTGTGAGAATATTGTTTGCAATAAATATCTATATCTTTATAGGGACAAAGCCACGTCTGGTATCGACAGCGGCAAAAAGAAGCGAGAAGAATAATCATGAAATTAATTGACGCCCCTTTATAGCAAACAAAAGAGAATCGAACTCAATCGTGGAAGCCCTAGGCTTTCCAAATAAATAAATATCGACCTTTGAGTCATCTCTGAAAATTAACTCAGATCAACTTAAAGGTACCCTGAAATTAGAACCTTCCCTTGGTTTTTTAGGACGTGGAAAATATTATATCATTATGCAAAAATTTTTAGTTATTATTGATACAATTTTTACTTTATATACAAATAATATAACGTGATATATCGGGTGGTTAAATTTCAAGGGCCGATGTTGATTTTGAATACAACACAAACTATTTAGGAAATTATTGTAATTTTATTTCATTATGATATATTGGTATTACTCAATTATGTATGGAACAAAATATCGGCCAAATGGGCGCCGCGACCTCGGCGGCACACCTCCATCCGATGGTCCAAATTTTTGATGACCCTGAGGCATAAGGAGGTTATATGCCGTTAGTGTGCCGAATTATCTCATCCTTTAGCTTTTTAATTGTTGCTGGCTTATCGATGTACACCTTTTCTTTCAAATAACCTCAAAGAAAAAAGTGCAACGGTGTCAAATCACATGATCTTGGCGGCCAATTGACATCGCCATTATGTGAGATAACACGGCCATTGAATTTGTTGCGCAAAAGAGCCATTGTTTCGTTAGCTGTGGGCAAGTGGCACCGTCCTGCTGAAACCACATATCGTCCACATCCATATCTTCCAATTCGGGCCATAAAAAGTTGGTTATCATCTCACGATAGCGAACACCATTCACAGTAACTGCCTGACCGGCCTTATATTCGAAAAATACGGCCCGATGATGCCGCCAGCCCATAAACCGCACCAAAAAGTCACTCTTTGTGGGTGCATTGAGATTTCGACAATCACTCTTGGAGTCTCATTCGCCCAAATGCGGCAATTCTGTTTATTGACGAATCCATTGAGGTGAAAATGTGCCTCGTCACTGAAGATGATTTTCTTCGAAAATTGATCATCCACTGTTGCCATTTCTTGCCACCATTCTGCCCATTCACGACGTTTGGAATGGTCAAGAGGCTTTAGTTCTTGAGCCAATTGCACCTTGTAAGCGTGTAAATGCAAGTCTTTATGCATAATGTTCATCAACGACGAGCGTGAGAGGTGCAATTGTTGGGCCCGACTACGAGTTGAGGTAGACGGCTCTTCAGCCACACTATCGCGAACAGCAGCAATATTTTCTGCATTAGGAGCATGCACTGGTGTTCTCATATCTTCTACAGACCCGGTTTGCTCGAATTTTTCCACGATTTTTGCGATTGTACGCACATTTGGACGATCAAATTGACAAAAAAATCACGAAGTGCACGATATGCATTTTGATTTGAACGCCCATTTTCATAATAGGTCTGGACAACTTTAACACGTTGTTGGATTGTGTATCTCTCCATGGTTCAAATTGAGTATTTAAGTCTGAAATAGAGAAATGTCAAATAAAATTCGGAAAAAAAACTTGGCGTTTAGGTGTGGTTCACATTCAACATCGGCTCTACAATTTAACCACCCTGTATTTGTACCAGGATACCTATGCTTTTAACCACAAGGAATATAAATAAAGTCCCGATAGTCCCTTAAGATCCAGGAGTAACCGGGGAAAGTTTTTTTTAGAGCCGGCCCAAAACTTATAGGAAACAATTTTAACTTGACTAGACTTCACCTTGTATACAAACTCGAGCCGTTTTGCGGTAGGTATATAGCTTTCAAGAATATCGTGCAGTTTTAATCAATCAAGTTTTTTTTTTTTTAATTTAATTTGGAAAATTGTATCTTCTAAAAAGACAAGATCCTATAACAAAAGGCATAAATATCTCAAGCCAAAATAGAAATTGCTAAAACAGCCTCATCCAATGATTTGGCTTAAACCTCCAAGATTTAGGTCCGCTTGCGCGTTGTACCAGAGTGATAAATTTTAAATCCTTCTGAGAGATAAGACCGGTTTTACCCTTCTGCCGAACCAACAACGGGTTTTCGGTATTAGATCCCGAAAGCTTCGTCTGAGAGGTTGATTCATTTTTTGAATACTTTTGATTTCTTAATGGAGGGCAACTTTAGAATGCATTCATGCATAATTCCCACGACATTCCAAGTGGAACAAGGGGTACTACTCTCAGACAATGAGCTGCATCCGATTCTATTTTTAGACTCATTGAAAGGGACCTACGTTTTAACTCCGGTTCCGACTGGCAAAGGCATTGGTTAGAGAAGTTTTATATAGCCTAATACTCAATAACCAGTGGCTAGCTGAGTTATGAGGCCGGGGATCGAACTTGGGACCACGGGTATGCTAGGCGGATGACTAACCTGCCATACTACGGCGGTTCACAACTTTAGAATAGACTTTTTTAGTATTCGTGGGCTTAGAGCAATTTTTTTTTTTCAATCTATGCACACAGTTGTTTTCGTCGGCCGGATGTTTTCGCCTTATGCGAAACCTAGGTATCTTCTATCGCTTTTCAATTTTCACAGGGTGCTTGTCGTATACATTCGTAATGATGTGGCCTTCCAGTGCCAGCAACCTCTGTGTTGCAAAATTCAGCTGCCTATGGGTGAAATTCACAGTCAGGAAGCACACATTACTCTAAGGATTTTTGTACAGAAGTCCACGATTTTAGTGTACACAATTAATCTGAGCTTCGCCAATCAAGCCACACGTCACTGGAGGGACACCTTGCGCAATTAGTGAGGGATCCAACAAATAACGCGTGTGCTCCAGGGCATCAGCTTAACACCCTTGATCTTTTTCTTACTTCGCATCCTGATATTTACAAAGTAGATGTTCTTGCACCTCTTGGTAACTTGGACCATTGTACCACTTCCGCAGCCTTTCCGTTCACTAAACTTCACAACTATTCACCAACAGCCACGAAACGTAAAACCGGAAGCCGTCAGACTCCAAAAGATCCATCTGAGTGATAAGGTTCTTCAAATTCTTCTTTTTATCGAAAGAGATTAAACTGGTTTGTATTCATCAAGACCGATGACCTACTATATTTTCAACCCGAATTACCTTTTAGTTTTAGCCTTCCGCTGAACCCGTCCATCTGAGAGATTGGAATCCCTTGGCCCTACGATTTTTTCATTTCACCACAAGGCCGATGGCCTGATATCTGGATAACTGTATATAAATTAATCAGCTTTGGTTGTATCAATAGTTTGGGGTTTTCTATAAAAAAGTTAATATCTGATCGATTTAAGGGTTATCAGCATCATCTTTTTATCCTCGTGCTCTGAATAGTAGACGCAATTTGAGGGCATGGAATACTAAGGAAATACTAATGCTATCACTGTTGAATCTCGGGAAAGACAAAGATTGTGAACCGCCGTGGTATAGCAGGTTAGTCATCCGCCTAGCATACCAGAGGTCCCAAGTTCGATCCTCTACTCAGTAGCTCATGCATCGAATATAGTTTCACAGCTTTAATCTTGATGTAGATTTAACTAAGAATCTTATTTTAATTCAGCAGAAGAAAATAATTTAAGCTCGTATATAGTTGAGCAGATATCAGGAAATCAAAAAAGCTCTACAAAATTCAGTGTTTTCGTTTTTCTATGGACAAAAAACAACGCGAAAGTCGAAAGTCTCTTCTTTAGATTAAGCGAAAAAAATTCACTGAAATTTTCACCGAAAATTGGGTTCCAAGGCAGGTACAATAAAGAGTCGACAAATTTCATCTAAATTTAGTAGAGCTCTTCTTTTAATTAAATTATAGAAGTGTGTCGAATTTCATCAAATTCTGCTGAGAATTGCGACTTGTTCATCGAAAAGAAAAAGAGGTGAAAAAATGGGGCTCCAAGGCAGTTACCCCAAGGAGTCGACGAATTTTGACTAAAATTATTAGAGCTCTTTTTTATGTTAAATTATAGAAGTGTGTCGAATTGCATAGAATTCTGTTGAGAGTTGCGACTTGTATATTAAAAAGAAAAATAGGTGAAAAAAAATGGGTTCCTAGGTAGGTACCTAAAGAGTCGACGAATTTCAACTAAAATTAGTACGGCTCTTTGTTGGATAAACCAACATACGTGTGTTGATTTTTTATAAAAATTTATCGAGAATTCCGGCTTATACATGAGAACAAAAATAAGTGAAAAAATGGGGGTCCAAGGCAGGTACCTCAAGGAGTAGACTGATTGCAATCAAAATTAGTAGACGTCTTTCTTAGATCAATTTATAGAAGTGTGTCGAATTGCATTAAATTCTGTTGAGAATTGCGACTTGTACATCGAAAAGATAAATAGATGAAAAATGGGGGTCCATGGTAGTTACCTTAAGGAGTCGACGAAGTTCAACTAAAATTAGTATAGCTCTTTGTTGAATAAATTAATAAATGTGTGCCAAATCTAGTCAAATATTGTCGAGAATTCCGGCTTATACCTTGAGAACAAAAATATGTGAAAAAATGGGGGTCCAAGACAGGCACCTCGAAGAGTCAAGGGATATCGATCATTATTAGTATAACTCTTTCTTAGATCAATTAACAGACGTATATCATCAAATTCTGTTGAGAATTCCGGCTTCTATATTAAGAAGAAAAATACGTGAAATAAGGGGGTCTAAGACAGGTACCGCAAGGAGTCGACCAATTTCAAACAAAATTAGTAGAGCTCTTTTTTTAATTAATTAATGAACGTGTGTTGAATTTCATCAAATTCTGTTGAGAACTGCGTCTTCTTCGTCGAAAAGAAAAATAGGTGGAAAATGGGGTTCCAAGGCAGTTACCCCAAGAGTTCGACAAATTTCAACTAAACTTAGTAGAGCTCTTTGCTGCATAAATTAATAAATGTGTGCCAAATCTAGTCAAATATTGTCGAGAATTCCGGCTTATACCTTGAGAACAAAAATATGTGAAAAAATGGGGGTCCAAGACAGGCACCTCGAAGAGTCAAGGGATCTCAACCAAAATTAGTTTAATTTTTTTTCTGGATCAAGTAATAGACGTGGGCAGAATTTTATCAAATTCTGTTGAGAATTGCGGATTGTACATTAAGAAGAAAAATAGGTAAAAAACGGGGGTCCAAGACAGATACCATAAGGAGTCGACGAATTTTAACTAAAATTAGTAGAGCTCTTTTATTATTTAATTAATAGAAGAGTGTCCAATTACATCAAATTCTGTTGAGAATTGCGACTTGTACATTGAAAAGAAAAATAAGTCAAAAAATGGGGCTCCAAGGCAGGCACCTCAAAGAGTCAAATGATCTCAACCAAAATTAGTATAACTCTTTCTTGGATGAATTAATAGACGTGTGCCGAATTTCATCATATTTTGTGGAGAATTTCGGATTGTATATTAAGAAGAAAAATACATGAAAAATGGGGGTCTAAGACAGGTACCCTAAGCAGTCGACGAATTTTAACAAAAATTAGTATAGCTCTTTGTTGGATAAACTAATTGACGTGTGCCGAATTTAATCAAATTTTGTTGAGAATTCCGGCTTGTACATTGAAAAGAAAAATAGGTGAAAAATTGGGTTCCAAGGCAGTTACCCGAAGGAGTCGACTTAACGGATTTCGAAAAATTTTTGAATTTCTTTTATCTATATACAACTGAACAAAGATGTAAGATTTCATCAATGTAGGATCACTCCTTCTATATTTTTAAGAAGAAACAAAAGTTACTAAAATTCTCAAAATTGTAGATCTGAAGTTAAAGTTCTATGACGGAACTAAATAAGTTTTGGAGTTATATTATAGTTCATATGAAATCTACAAAAATAGTACATCAAACTTTATCTAAAATCCATTAAATATCTGATACGATAGCGAAACATTTGTTCTAACATAAAAATATATATTATCTATAATTATAATTTCTTTTTAATCTATTACAAATTAGCATAGGCTTCAGTAAATATTTAGGTTAGCTACTAAAAGTCGGCATTTCATTTTTTACAAAGGCTATAAAACTTATATACAAAGACTATTTCAGAGCGGACTTTTAGCATAGATAAAAAATCAAACCCTTAATTGGTCTACGACATAATATAGACATTGAGATAGTTCTATCTAAATGATTTTTTCGGAAAGTAATGAGCTTAATTTAGTTATACTACACATATAAATAGGAATTTTGCTTAGTTTTGTTTTTTAGATAATTTTGAACCCTTTTTCTTTACACTCATTTTACAAATTATGGACTCGTGTATACGATTCTCCTCTCCCATTCACTCGCACGCAATCTTCCCATCAAAACTACTGAGAGCAATGGCAAAGGCCTGCAAAGCACACAAGGGATAACGATAGTCCATGGTAAAAACATCCTCTGAAGTGCGACCAAATTGCATGACTATATAGTCGGGATCAGAATCGTGTACAAGTTGAAAGTTTTTCACCGAGGCCTGTGTAACACGGCCATGAAAATTTAGGACATACGATTGGGTTTCATCGTTCCAAACGGGAGTTTTATTATGCAACTCCACAATGTTATCGAGGTTCTGAAAAGTGGAATGAGTTTAGTTTAAGAGAATTTTGACTGGATCTTAAAAACATACCTTAATCTTCCATAAATCCATTATACCTTGTTGTTTCGGATCTGCTGAACTGATTTTGACACGTTGATCATCTTCGGTCATGCCGGGCAGTATAACGGTCATATTTCTGGGTCCTTTAAAACCCAAAATATTGGTATCCTGTAAAGAAAGGGTTAAGCTTTTTATATATATTTTCTGGAATATGTTTAGATCAAGTTTATATAATTTAAGCTATATTTATATTTCACGGGATAAGTCAAGATCAAGTACCTATAGCCCTTATTTTGAATATTTCTTTTCCGCGGTAGGGTTCTAAAACTGCTTTTAGGTGAATGCTCTTTTATGAGCCAGAATCTTTTCTTTTGGAAGTTATGGATTTTTTCAAATTATGAAACATTATATCTCAAGCATTCATGAAATATTAATGGGTGACTTCAACGCGCAAGTAGGCTGCGATAATACCAGTAGGAAGAGCGTGATGGGAGTTCATGGTACGGGTCGCATGACTGCCTATGCTGAAAGACTGGTAGAGTTATATGATAATTTTAATATAGCGCTTGGTGGAACGATATTTCCTTACAAAAAAATCCACAAATGTACATGGGTAACTCCGGATCACATTACCGAAAACCAGATCGACCGCTTTGCAACCAGTAGGATGTGGAGGGGGTCATTGCTTGATGTGAGGAACAAGAAAGGTGCAGATGTTGGCAGTGATCACCATTTGATTGTATAAAATTGAAAATAGTGGCACTTAAACCAAGTCTCAACAGGAAAAGGTTTAATATAGAAAAACTGAAATCACCTGAAGTTGCTATAAGGTTCTCTACCGCATTGAGGGATAGAAAAGACCCTCTCGATATCTCCGTCCACCAGAATACAGAAACCTATTGGAATGATGTAAAAACGGCTTTTATTGAAACTGCAATAATTGAAGATAGAAGATTAGCTAAAGGGAATTTAAATGATGCCAAGACTCCACATATCAAACAACAAGGACAGCGCGTATGTCAGCAATTAAATCGGGAAGTTAAACAAAGTGCAAGGGAGGATAAGTGGAGATGGCCTGAAAATTTAGCCAAAGAAGCCCAAATAGCTAGCGAAACAGGTCGATCCAAGGACCTATATCGAATCACGAAGGAAATAGCTGGTCACAACCACTATAATTCAAAGCCACTAATGAATGAGCAGGGCAATTTGATATACGCCAAAGATCAACAGAAGGAATTATGGGAAGGTTACTACCAAAAACTAATATCAGTCAATCCGACTGAACTCTGTAAAATATGTGATTGCGATCCTGTGCGTCACAGTAATAACGCTAATAACGACTTTGACTATCACCAACATCTCAAGAAAAAACTGCCGTAATTAAACGCCTAAAATCTGGAAAGTCTGCAGGTACTGATGGAATTCCACCTGAATTATTGAAAGCCACTACAGCTCCATCCACAAAGCTTTTAAAGCCTTTGATCATAAAATACTGCCAAACGTCCTCAGATAAGACTTATTTATAAAAATTCCTAAAAAAAGGGAATTTGCACGACTGTTCTAACTGGAGGGTTATCACTTTTCTTAATATGGTCAATAAAATTATATTCCATATTCTGCATAGCCGCATAGCGTCCATTATCGAACCACAGCTTAGACGCGAACAAGCAGGTTTTAGACCGAATAAATCCTGTATTGATCACAGCTTTAAGATGCAAAGGAGTCCCCGAGAAGATCATACGACTCATCAAAGAGCTCTACAATAACGCGTTCTCCTGAAGGTTGGAGTCCGTCAGGGATGTGTGTTGTACCCACAGCTATTTAATATAGTTCTTGATGTTGTGTTGAGTAATTCGATGACTGGCATGTCTTCATGAGAGACTAGATCATATCAATTACGCCGACGACGAAGTGTGTCTATTCTCTCATCGATTCTCAAGCATGGACTCCAAACTCCAAAACTTTGCCTCCGGTGCTGCTCTAGCTGGTCTTCAGATTAACATCAAGAAAACTGCGAATTCAATGCGAATTAGCTCACAAACTGACGCCAAATTTGATCTTACTGGACAATTGATGAAGTTAAAACTTTCTGTTACCTAGGGAGTATTATCTCAAAAAGTGGAGGCAGTAGAGAAGACATTCAAAATAGGTTACGCAAACTAGGTAAACAAACTCTGGAGATCTCAAAATATCTCGACCACCACCAAAATAAAAATTTTTAACGCCAATGTTAAAGCCGTGCTCCTATACGACTGTGAGATTTAGAATATCTCGAGCCGTGAGATGAACAGTTTGCAAGCTTTTGTTAATCGGTACACAATCTCTAATGAAGACCTTTGGTAGCGCACCGCTCAAGACCCGCTACAAATAAGTATACGCACTAGTCCTTGTATATGAAGATATACTAAACGCGCCAAACGCGCAAACCCCTGCTTCTATAGAGGTTTGTCAACGGAAATGGCGGTGGATAGGCCACACACTTCGAAGGCCAAATATTAACATTGCTCGACAAGCACTTCGTTGCAATCCACAGGAAAGCGGCCGTCGTGTTTGTGTACCTGCTGGAACTACAGAAGATCAATTGATCCGGAGCTGCGAGCCACAAGCTATTCATGAAATGATGTATGCCTAACATCTCACAATATAGTCCGATATAAAAGGATGGTTGAGGCCCTATGCTGTACTGGGAGTCAAAGATAACAGGAGAAGAAGAAGGTCAAAAGCCGATAATTTTTTAGAATTCCAAGCACTTCGAACTTGATCGTAAATTCTCCAATTTCGTAGGCAAACCTTTGAAAGATTTTCCTCTACTTGATCTTCCCATCGAAGTTTCGGAGGGCCTCTTCTAACATTAGGAGGGGCCGTTTTTCTTCCCAGGAGTGGGTTACCCATATTTTTATAGTTCTTATAGGAGAAATCGCGGCACATGTTAGTTCACTACATTAACGGGTGTTAACATAGCTCCCAGTTAATACCACAAGGAGGTCGAGGAGGTTCGTTGGAATCCACTGGGAAACGGCTGTCGTATTGGTGCACCTGCTAGAACGTGGAGAAGGTCAACTGATGCGGAGTTGCAAGATGCATATTATTCATGGAGGTCGAGGAGGTTCGTTGGAATCCACTGGGAAACGGCTGTCGTGTTGGTGCACCTGCTAGAACGTGGAGAAGGTCAACTGATGCGGAGTTGCAAGATGCATATTATTCATGGAATGGCGTTTGCCTAACATCTCGCAATAGTGTTCGAAATAAAAGGATAGTTGAGGCCCTATGCTCTATTGGGAGTCAAAGATAGCAAAAGAAGAAGGTCAAAAGCCGAGCATATTTTAGAATTCCATGCGCTTCGAACTTGACCGTAAATTCTCCAATTTCGTTTACCAAGCTTTGAAAGATTTTTTTCTACTTGGGCTTTCCATAGAAATTTCGGACGTCCTCTTTCGACATTAGGAGGTGCCGTTTTTAACCTAATTTAAAATTTTTCATGGTAATTGTTTTTCCCATTAGTGGGTTACTAACCCGACGTCCATGTTTTTATCGTTTTTATGGAATAAATCGCGGCACATGTTAGCTCACTACAATGACGCGTGTTAACATAGTTCCCCGGGTGATACCACGAGGCGCTCAGTGTCCATAGTTGAGATGATGGATAACCAAGTCTTTACTTACCAATAAAAGACCAATCAGAACCGTTGCTTGGTATCCAACATCCCCTACATCACCCCATATCATGTACATTGCTCTAATCTGTATATAAATGACTGAGATATATCAGTTTTCATTTCAGAGCTTTAAAGCTCTATAACTCCCAAACCAAGTTTCTTGTCAAAAATTTTGATACAGGTAAACTTAAGCTATAAATTCTTTATGAGCTATACAAATTTTCAAGATTATTCACATGAATTTGATCTAAACTTAAGCCTATTTCCACCCAAGTATATTCTGAAATTACTTACATATATTATCACAGCTAAATCCAAACGTGGACTTTCCGTATTCTCCTTACTACCACTATCGTACACCGTAAACGAAGTGCCGAAAACATTCGATCTCAATTTACCACAAAAACCCTCGGCATTACGCGACAAGTCCGTAGGATCACAACTAATAATATAATTCGATGTTTTACTCTTCTTGCGTTTGCGTCCGCCCAAAAGAAACACCTTCTTGCCATAATCCCTCTCCAGATGCAAATAGTATATAGGAAATAGACCACGATCCATACCCTTACGATCGCGGGTAATGCGACATTTGTAAAGAACACCCTGAGGTGCGGGCTGCATAACAAAATGATCTATATTGCCGATAAGATCACCCTCGGGTTCGGCAGACTCCGAAGTATTACCATCCGTTTCATCTTTGCCACTTTTGGAGAGGCTCGTTGCACTTAATTGTTTGGCCGGCATAACAGGGGCAGCATGGGCAATATTATTGCGATTGGCATAGTCTTCTTCGTCCAAATCATCATCGAACGATTGCAGGCGACTGCGGGCTGGTCGTGGTTGGGATGAGGCGGAATTTGTGGAACTACTAAGCTGATGATGAGGTGTTTCCGATAATATTACAACAGGACTACTTTCTTCATCTTCCAGATCATGGGTGCTAAGTTCCTCGATTAAATCTATTTAAAAATATACAGAAATTTATTAAAAATTTGGTAAGATCCGATTTTCTTTGTTGCTTACCTTCCTCCCTACTCTGGGGACTTCTTTTCGGTGTATTTCGTTTATGATTCGAGTTATTTATGTGTTTCACACTATTCTGTGATCCAGGGTTGCTGCTGGTGGTAGTGTTGCTTAATATTTGATCGGGATTTTGTGGGGAACTCATAAATTGCATTGGTCCATCATAGGCATGCACTTCGTGATTACCGGTTGGTCTTATACCCGACATGGGACGGTTTATTTGCAAATCGCTAGCCTGCACCATTCCTGGTGAGGCACGCTTTTGTCGTATGTAGGCCTCCATTAATTGGCGCTGGAAAATAGTAAGAACAAAATATATACGATTAATTTGGTTGATCAAGTTCAGAAATTATTCAAAAAGTTTCATTCTCGATATTTGGAAGACATTATTCAAACTTAGGGTATTACAACAATTTTAAAAAAATAACCTATTTTTGACAAAAAGTATCTCAGAGTCAACCATTTTTCGGGCCCCATATCTTAAAAGCTAATAATACAGAGTTCAAATATTAGAATTGATTAAATATCATCCGCTTTCATTCTCGATATTTGGAAGACATTATTCAAACCTAAACTTATTTTTTGACAAAAAGTATCTCAGGGTCAACCATTTTTCAGGCCCGATATCTAAAAAGCTACAGAGTTCAAATCGAATCGGTTAGAAAATAGGTTAAGAGTTATTGATACTGAAAACTGCCTTAAAGAAATAGTTGTACCAAATTTCATCAGTTATCTCTACGGGATCGGGTGGTAGTTTAAAAGTTATTGATTAAAAAAAAACTAGATTACTTTAGGCCCTTAAGTATTCCTTCCTCGTCTTCTTCTTCTGTTATCCTTGACTCCCAATGGGGCATAGGGCCTCAACCATCCTTTTATATCGAACTCTATTGCGAGATGTTAGGCATACATCATTCTATGAATAGTTTGCTACTTGAAACTCCGCATCAATTGACCTTCTCCACGTTCTAGCTGGAGCACCAACACTACGGCCGCTTCCTTGCGGATTCCAACGAAGCGCTTGAAGAGCAATGTTGGTATTTGGCCTTCGTAGTGTGTGGCCTATCCACCGCCATTTCCGTTGACAGGGATTTGGTTTGTAGCGTTTAGTAGATCTTAATTTCTTATGCGATTTGGCCACCACATATTAAGGATTTGCCACAAGCATTTGTTTGCAAAGGTTTGTAGACGCTTATCAATGACATTGCGTTTCCAAGTTTCGCAGCCGTAATACAAGATGGACTTGACATTCGAGTTATATATTCGTAACTTAGTTGTTGTTGATATTTGCCGAGATTTCCAAATAGCTCGGAGAATGCCGAATGCAGATTTTGCCTTATTAATACGCGATTCAATATCCTCGTCGGCGCCACCTTTTGTAGATACCAAACTACCAAGATAATTAAAGGTACCTACACATCCAATAACCTCGTTATCCACATTGATGTGTGGCGACAGGTTTGCGCCATAGCCTCCAGGCATAATCTTTGTCTTGGAAATATTGATTTCCAGCCCAGCTGCCCGAGATTCAACAGTAATAGCGCTAGTGTTTTCTTGTGGCCTGAGCTTTGACTTAGAAGACATACGTCATCGGTGTATTCCAAGTCCTCGAGTTGTTTAAAGGGTGTCCATTGGATACCACGTCCACCATTCAGTGCCGCGCGCATTATATTGTCGATGACAAGGATAAAAAGTATGGGTGATAAGATACATCCTTGTCTTACTCCAGTAGTAACTTCGAACGGATTAGACAATTTACCTTTATATAGAACCCGACATTAAAAGTCAACGTACATTGCCCGAATTAAGTTCAGAATTTTCGTTGGAATTTTACGGTTTTCTAAAATTCTCCATAGATAGCTCCTGCTGACACTGTCGAAGGCCTTCATAAAGTCGATAAACGCTAGGTAAATGGGGGTGCGGAATTCATTACATTGTTCCAGTACTATTCTTACTGTGTTTATTAGATCAACACAAGATCTATTCTTTAGGAACCCAAACTGATTTTCGCGGAATGTTTCAAAAACTGCGTCAGACGTTCTATTCAAAATTACTCGACTTAGAATCTTGCTCGGTATTGGAAGAAGTGTTATTCCCCTGTATTTATTGCAGTCTTTGGAGTCAAGGAGTTCCTTCCTCGTATTACTTTAAATTACTTCCATCATTTCTACTTTTTCAATTTAAAATGTTTTATAATCAAATTTAACACAATTGAATGCGTCCTGGTAATCAAAGGATTCCTTAAGCCTTAGGGAAATTCTAAGAAAAAGTTTATTTTAATATCATATTAAATAATAAGTATACAATAATTTTTAATACGAACTTAAATTATCCCTCAATCAATTAAATTATTATATTTGTTTTTTCATAATTTAAATTCGGCAAATTAATTGCTTTTATTAAATTCTGGCAAATATTGAATGTTCAATTAAAATTTCTTTAAACGAGGGAGGTTTGATAAGTCCTAACCTTTCTATATCCAGAGCAAAAAAATGAAATTTAATATAAGTTCAATGACATTTGTATACGAGGTAGCTACTGGCTAATTTTAGGGTCTATTCAAAGACGCTATAATATAAAGATGTTGCACTTCCATACATTGATTTGACGTATGGTCGTTTTGAAAAGTCCCATAAAAAAAGATTATACCGCTTTTATTCTAATTCGGAAACAACTAATGCAGACGATTATCCAATAAGAGAAAGCTAAGGCACACACACGTTCCCATGAAATGAATGTTTGTTTGTGCGTTAATACAGTTTTCATTCTTTTTTATTCACTTTTGGCTGAAAAAATGTATGGAGATCTACTGGCCAATTTTAAGGTCTAGTCAAAGACGCTATAATATAAAGATGTTGCACTTCCATACATTGATTTGTCATATGGTAGTTTTAAAAAGCCCCATAAAAAAAAGAGATTATACCGCTTTTACTCTAATTCGGAAACAACTAATGTAGACGATTACCCAATGAGAGAAAGCTAAGGCACATACACGTTCTCATGAAATGAATGTTTGTTTGTGCGTTTATATAGTTTTCATTTTTTTTATTCACTTTTGGCTGAAAAAATGTATGGAGAGCTACTGGCCAATTTTAAGGTCTAGTCAAAGACGCTATAATATAAAGATGTTGCACTTCCATACATTGATTTGTCATATGGTCGTTTTAAAAAGCCCCATAAAAAAAAGAGATTATACCGCTTTTACTCTAATTCGGAAACAACTAATGTAGACGATTACCCAATGAGAGAAAGCTAAGGCACATACACGTTCTCATGAAATGAATGTTTGTTTGTGCGTTTATACAGTTTTCATTCCTTTTTATTCACTTTTGGCTGAAAAAATGTATGGAGATCTACTGGCCAATTTTAAGGTCTAGTCAAAGACGCTATAATATAAAGATGTTGCACTTCCATACATTGATTTGTCATATGGTCGTTTTAAAAAGCCCCATAAAAAAAGAGATTATACCGCTTTTACTCTAATTCGGAAACAACTAATGTAGACGATTACCCAATGAGAGAAAGCTAAGGCACATACACGTTCTCAAGAAATGAATGTATGTTTGTGCGTTTATGCAGTTTTAATACTTTTTTATTCACTTTTGGCTGAAAAAATGTATGGAGTGCAATATCTTTATATTTTAGAGTCTTTGGTCTAGTATAAATACATACCAAAATTTTGATTTTGATTTCCTTTTCGCTAGGAGCTATTTACTACTATTATTCATTCAAAAACAGACCAAATTTCAAATTTAAATTTTGAAACCTGAGCAACCAAGTTGAAGATGCGGTAAACAACCCGAGTGGGATTCTAGGTCAGGGCTTAAGTGAGGGGGAGTTATCTTAGAGCCATTCCGACATATTTGGTCTAAGGATCTAAGATAATTGTACTTGGCAAAGTACGAAACTGTAGCGTCTGTTCAACATGTAAGTTGCGGCTGCAAGCGGGCGTCTGCCTCGGATCGAGCGGCTCGCTTTACAAACGTGGCTCTTGTCTTTGGACTCATCATCCATCGACTTAGCACTTATGATGTTTTAAGCTTGGAAAGAAACAACATTATAGAATATACTACAAGGGGTGATCAAGCGAGAAATCCCCCTGCTATGGATGGACAGGACAAGGGGAAGTTCGGAACGAAAATACTGTGTTTCTTTATTCCGGTCGCCCGGAAGGTGATAAGCATAGTAGGGGTTGGGCTTTTTGATGACTTAAATAGTAACTACAGCCATAATAGCACCTACACCAACAGTTTCATCCTGAGTAGTAGCGGTACACTTCTCTCAACCCCGGATGAACAATTAATACGATGGATGAAACACTTCCAGTCAACATTAAACAATCCCATTGGATTAGAAGCACTGACGGAAGTGCAAAATGAAACCAACCATGACTGTTTATTCAATGGAATTTCAGACCGCCCACCAACAATACAAGAAGTGAAGAATGCAATTAAAAGCCTTAAGCGCAACAAGGCCCCGGGCAATGACAATATCTCAGCGGAGATGCTTTTATGTGACGTTGAACTATCGGCGAGACTGTGGCACCAATTTGTGCGTAAAATATGGCAAGAAGAAGCTCTACCAACCTCCTGGAATGAAGGTATATTAGTTAAAATCCCAAAAAAGTGTGACTCCAAAGACTGCAATACCTACAGGGAAATAAAATTTCTTCCAATACCGAGCAAAATACTAAGAGTAATTTTGAATAGAACGTCTGACGCAGTTTCTGAAACACTCCACGAAAATCAGTTTGGGTTCCGAGAGAATAGATCTTGTGTTGATCTAATTAACACAGTAAGAATAGTACTGGAGCAATGTAATGAATTCCGCACCCCCATTTACCTAGCGTTTATCGACTTTATGAAGGCCTTCGACAGTGTCAACAGGAGCTATCTATGGAGAATTTTAGAAAACCGTAACATGCCAACGAAAATTCTGAACTTAATTCGGGCAATGTACGTGGACTTTAAACGTTGGGTTCTACATAAATTTAATTTGTCTAATTCGTTCGAAGTTACTGCTGGAGTAAGACAAGGATGTATCTTATCACCCATACTTTTTATCCTTGTCATCGACAATATAATGCGCGCGGCACTGAATGGTAGACGTGGTGTCCAATGGAAACCCTTTAAACAACTCGAGGACTTGGAATACGCCGATGACGTTTACCTTCTAAGCCAAAGCCTAGGTCACCTTCAAGAAAACACTAGCGCTATTACTATTGAATCTTGGGCAGCTGGACTGGAAATCAATATTTCCAAGACAAAGATTATGCCTGGAGACTATGGCGCAAACCCGTCGCCACACATCAATGTGGATAACGAGGTTATTGGATGTAAAGGTACCTACCTATAATTATCTTGGTAGTTTGGTATCTACAAAAGGTGACGCCGACGAGGATATTGAATCGCGTATTAATAAGGTAAAATCTGCATTCCGCATTCTCTGAACTATTTGCAAATCTCGGCAAATATCGGCTGGTTAAATTTCAAGGGCCGATGTTGACTTTGAATAAAACACAAACTATTTAGGAAATTATTGGTATTACTCAATTATGTATGGAACAAAATATCGGCCAAATGGGCGCCGCGACTACGGCGGCACACCTCCATCCGATGGTCCAAATTTTCGATGACCCTGAGGTATAATGGAGGTTCTATGCCGTTAATGTGCCGAATTATCTCAGCCTTTAGCTCTTGAACTGTTGCTGGCTTATCGGTGTACACCTTTTCTTTCAAATAACCCCAAACAAAAAAGTCCAACGGTGTGAAATCACATGATCTTGGCGGCCAATTGACATCACCATTACGTGAGATAACACGACCATTGAATTTTTTGCGCAAAAGAGCCATTGTTTCGTTAGCTGTGTGGCAAGTGGCACCGTCCTGCTAAAAACACATATCGTCCACATCCATATCTTCCAATTCGGGCCATAAAAAGTTCGTTATCATCTCACGATAGCGAACACCATTCACAGTAACTGCCTCACCGTCCTCATTTTGGAAAAAATATGGACCGATGATGCCGTCAGCCCATAAACCGCACCAAACAGTCACTCTTTGTGGGTACATTGGTTTTTCGACAATCACTCTTGGATTCTCATTCGCCCAAATGCGGCAAGTCTGTTTATTGACGAATCCACTGAGGTGAAAATGTGCCTCATCACTGAAGATAATTTTCTTCGAAAATTGATCATCCACTGTTGCCATTTCTTGCCACCATTCTGCCCATTCACGACGTTTGGAATGGTCAAGAGGCTTTAGTTCTTGAGCCAATTGCACCTTGTAAGCGTGTAAATGCAAGTCTTTATGCATAATGTTCATCAACGAGCGTGAGAGGTGCAATTGTTAGGCACGACGACGAGTTGAGGTGGACGGCTCTTCAGCCACACTATCGCGAACAGCGGCAATATTTTCTGCAGTACGAGCTGTACGAGCATGCACTGCTGTTCTCACATCTTCTATAGACCCGGTTTGATCGAATTTTTCCGCAATTGTACGCACATTTGGACGATCAAATTGACCAAAAAAATCACGAAATGCACGATATGCATTTTGTTTTAAACGCCCATTTTCATAATAAGTCTGGATAACTTTAACACGTTGTTGGATTGTGTATCTCTCCATGGTTCAAATTGAGTTAGTCTGAAATAGAGAAATGTCAAATAAAATTCGGAAAAAAACTTGGCGTTTAGGTGTGGTTCACATTCAACATCGGCCCTTACAATTTAACCAACAACAACAACTAAGTTACGAATATATAACTCGAATGTCAAGTCCATCTTGTATTACGGCTGCGAAACTTGGAAACGCACAAATGCCATCGACAAGTGCCTACAAACCTTTGGAAACATATGCTTGCGGCAAATCCTTAATATATGGTGGCCAAATCGCATAAAAAATGAAGATCTACTAAACGCTACAAACCAAATCCCTTCTTCTACAAAGGTATGTCAACGGAAATGGCGGTGGATAGGCCACACACTTCGAAGGCCAAATACCAACATTGCTCGTCAAGCGCTTCGTTGAAATCCACAAGGAAGCGGCCGACGTGTTGGTGCATCTGGTAGAATGTGGAGAAGGCCAATTGATGCGGAGTTACAGGCCGCAAACTATTCATGGAATGATGTATGCCTAACATCTCGCAATAGAGTCCGATATAAACGGATGGTTGAGGCCCTATACTCTACTGGGAGTCAATGTTAACAGAGCGAGAGACGATAGCACATGGCCTATCTCAGCACATGATCACTTTATATGAGCAGTGGAAAAAAATTGGTGGATGCTGCGAGGATGTGTCGAAAGACGAAAGCTTTCAGAATGATGTGATATTTGTAATAATAATATTTATAAATTTCATAAAAATGGCATAAAAATCATTACCAAACTGCCTTCGTATTTCGATTATTTATGTAGAAAATGTGTTAATGTATATGAATAAATGAATACATTATTATTTACATTCAATATAAATATGCATTTATATGCAATTTTGCATATTTACAATAAGAAAATAATTTATAATTTAATCAACAATCAAAAAAAAGTCTTATCGAAATGTTTATGCAAATTTAAGTGAAATATAAAAATGCACTGAAAAAAATAATTACTTCATTTCAAAAAGAAATGCAATATAAAATTTACGAAATTAAATTTGTAGACAAACAAATACTTCAATATTCCAGGATAGTTTTGTTGCAGAAGAATTATAATCTAGGACTAGGAGAATTTTAGAGAATTTTAGAAAACCGTAATATGCCAACGAAAATTCTGAACTTAATTCGGGCAATGTACGAGGACTTTAAATGCTGGGTTCTACATAAAGGTAATTTGTCTAATCCGTTCGAAGTTGCTACTGGAGTAAGACAAGGATGTATCTAATCACCCATACTTTTTATCCTTGTCATCGACAATATAATGCGCGCGGCACTGAAGGGTAGACGTGGTATCCAATGGACACCCTTTAAACAACTCGAGGACTTGGAATACGCCGATTACGTATGTCTTCTAATCCAAAGCCCAAGAAAACATTAGCGCTATTACTATTGAATCTTGGGCAGCAGGACTGGAAATCAATATTTCCAAGACAAAGATTATGCCTGGAGACTATGGCACAAACCCGTTGCCACACATCAATGTGGATAATGAGGTTATTGGATGTGTTGGTACCTTTAATTATCTTGGTAGTTTGGTATCTACAAAAGGTGGCGCCGACGAGGATTCGCATATTATTAAGGCAAAATCTGCATTCCGAATTCTCTGAACTATTTGGAAATCTCGGCAAATGGTGGTTAAATTTCAGGGGCCGATGTTGATTTTGAATAAAACAAAAACTATTTAGGAAATTATTGTAATTTTATTTTATTATGATATATTGGTATTACTCAATTATGTAAGGAACAAACTATCGGCCAAATGGGCGCCGCGACCACGGCGGCACACCTCCATCCGATGGTCTAAATTTTCGATGACCCTGAGGCATAATGGAGGTTCTATGCCGTTAATGTGCCGAATTATCTCATCCTTTAGCTCTTGAATTGTTGCTGGCTTATCGACGTACACCTTTTCTTTCAAATAACCCCAAAGAAAAAAGTCCAACGGTGTTGCAGAAGAATTATAATCTAGGACTAGGGAAACGAACCCAGCAAAACTTTGGTAATGGCAAGTACTCTGATAACTGGTTACCTTGTAACGACTACAACATACCATCCGAATAAATAATAAGTTATTACAGAAGTACTTATTTGTAATTTAGATGGTAATTTAAACTGAATGGCCCCGGTTCAAATCCCACCAAGGGCAACAATTTTTTTTTAGTTTTTTTTTTTTATTAAAAGAGTCTTTTTAAATGATTTTTGAATTTTAAGAACTTAAATATTATCTTCTGTAAAAAAAATTGTAAAACTAACTCACGTTAATGAAAAAATACCATCATGAGTCAATTTTGATTATGTAGGGGATGTTGAATACCAAACACGATTCTAATTGGTCTTTACTGGGTAAGCCCAACTTATCTGGGTCATCCTTCATCTCAACTATGGACACACACCTCCTCATGGTATCACCCGGGGAGCTAGTTTAACACCCATTAATATTGTGAGTTAACATGTTCCGAGAGTAGTCCCATAAGATCGATAAAAATGGGTTAGGATTACGGGCTAGTAACCCTCTCTTGAAAAAAAAATACAATGAAGAGGATAAAATTAGAATTTAAATGTCCCACTACCTAATGTTAGAAGAGGATGTCCGAAACTTCGATAGAAAGACCAAGTAGAGGAACATTTTTCAAAGCTTGGCCTATAAAATTGGAGAATATTCGCACAAGATCGAAATCCATGGAATTCTAAAATATGCTCGGACTTTGACCTTAACAGGTTGTAACATTTAAGTAAGTAAGAGCCAATCTTATGTAAAAACTTATACAAAAAAGAAGATTTAAATTGTTTAAGTTTTAAAATAATTTTAAAAAAGTTTTAAAATAATTACAAAAAATCGTATAAAAATATTTTTCCAAAAATTACAACAAAGCAAAAAAAAAAACAGGGAAAAACAAAGTTATTTTCACATGATTTTGGATCTAAAAATAAAAATTGTTTATATTAATTATGAGCTGCTAAGTTTTCAACATATGAAGTAGCTCAGTGGAAGAGTCTCTGCCTAGCAATCGGAGGGTCTGGGTTCGAGCCCCCATGGGATCATAAAAAAAATGTTGTATTTCGTTTAAAAATATATGTTTTTAATAAAACAACAACAAAAAAGTTGTTGCTGTTGTTGTTGTTGCTTTCAAATTGCTTACCCAAGTCAATACTTTTCTGCAATTGGTAAGTACTTGCCTCCAATGACATCCCCATGTTAATGTAATGACTTAAACAGCGAATGAGTAAGTAGTTCGTGTTCAATAGTTTAACTGTTTAACTCATTATTTGGTAATGAAAAGTTTTACTGGGAAGGTTTCAAAATTAGAGTCCTTGTATTGAAATCAAACATTTTACCAAGGAATATCCTTTATTTTCTGTGTAAAATTTGCCTAAATTACTAAATATATTTTAAATTATGCAAAATTTGTAATAAAATTCTCGATAGAGAAAGAAATACGAAAAAACATTTAATTAAAAAACTTAAATTTCAAAATTTTTGTTTGTCTATTTACAATAATTTGATTGCTATTTGTCATTCTTATCTTATTAATAGATTTGCATTAATTAGTTTAATTTCTTATTTAGAATAACTGGGGGCAAAATATGAAAAAGTTATTGAAGTTGAAATCTCATTATCATCTCATAAACAAACGTCAAGTGCAAAATTTTCAATATTAAAATTTATGGTTTAATTCTACTCAAAACCAGGCGTGTATTGAAAAATTACTATCATAGGGGTTTTATGATATAGAAATGTAAAAGGCTTTAGGTTCTAGGTTAAGTTAAGTTTACTTTTCATAACAAGATAGTTAGAACAGTCAAACACACTTCACAATACGACGCACAGTGGTTCATAATCATTTTTCATTGGCCAAAACTCTGTAGCTTTTTAACTAAAAAAGATTTCGTGTTTTTGCAAAATTTGACTTGAAATTTGACGTTAAATTTCTGAAAAACTGTAAGAGGTAGATAAATAACACAGCACAACAAAATAAAAAAAAATTCATGTGCTCTTAAAACCACTATACAATTTTGATGTATCATGACTACCTTTGTACAAAAATGGTAAAATTTTTAAATTCTATGGCAAGATTTAAAAATTTTTTTTTTTTTAAATTGCAATTTTTTTTTGACATTTCTTCAAATAATTAATGATAACTCAAAAACTACTAGTCCGAAAAATCAGAAAAATTAAGATTTACATAGCCTTTAATTCGTTTTAATCGGATCAATAGTATCGGAGTTATAATAAAAAACTTAAGAAAAAAATATACTTTTTACGTAAAAATGGCAAAAATTTTCGTTTTTAAAAAATCATGAAAAATCGAAAACGGCACAAAACTTCCAGATTTATTGTGTTATCGCATAGCGACATATAATAGCAACAAAATGAGATATCGACCATAAAAATCGACTGATTTTTTTTCGAATTTATTCACAATTTAGTGAATTCTAGTTTTTTGCTTGATATACACATTATAGCGGGTTTTAAAATGTATGAAAAAAATAAATTTTCCAATTTCAAGGGGTGCATGTCGGATTATTGTGAGACTTAGTGAGAAACTTCCACCCCAAAATTTTAGTCGAATTGGACAACGTTAACACGTAGCGCATAGGCCCCAAATCTGAAAAATAGCGTTTAAATCGAAAAAAATTGACAAATTTTCAGTTTTTGCAAAATTAAAGCTATTTATTCCCCCTTTTGTAAAAAAGTGGATTCTGGTTCTTAGTGCAAACGCAATGATTTTTTTCAATAAGCTACATGTCTTTAAAATCGGTTAAACAGTTTTCGAGTTATTACAATTTTCACTGGCCATTACATGACCTTGAGGACACTTAATTGTGAGTAAATTCCAAAATAATCAATCGATTTTTATGGTCGATATCTCGTTTTGTTGCTATTATTTGCGACAGAATAATGAATCTGAACATTTTAATCTGAACATTTTTTGCCGTTTTCTATTTTTCATTATTTTTTTAAAACAAAATTTTTGCCATTTTTACGTAACAAATATATTTTTTTCTTAAATTTTTTATTATAACTCTTATAGTATTGATCCGATTGAAACGCGGTATATAGACGAATCAAAGGCTATGTAAATCTAAATTTTTCTGATTTTATTTTAATAATATCGGACCAGTAGTTTTTGAGTTATCATTAATTATTTGAAGAAATGTCTAAAAAAAATTGCAATTTAAAAAAACAATTTTTTTTTTTAAATCTTGGCATAGAATTTAAAAATTTTACCATTTTTGTACTAAGGTAGCCATGATACATCAAATGTATATCGTTACTTTAATATAGAAAAGCTCTAACTAATATTTTTCTTACAGCACAGAAGAGGGGCAAAAAACTAAATAAAATCCTAAGTTTTTAATATACAGAAATTTTTTAAACGCAGTTTTTTACTTTATTCTCTAAAGAATTTAATGCAATGATAATTTTTTTTTAAATTAAAAGATTTTTATAAAATTTTATTAGATAAATTTTTTAAAAGCAATTTGAATGAAATACGACATAGGGCCTTTCTATATTAAAGTAACGATATAGTGGTTACTCGAGCACATTTTTGCTGTTGCCCTGTGTAATTTTTTGCAGTTATAAAGTTTATTTTGTTGTTTATGTAAAACAATTTAAAGAAATTCAAAAAAAGAAACCTAATTGACCTTTCATTGCAATTAAAATTTTGCTATATAGAAATTTGCCATTTTTTATAAAATTCGATTTCTGGATTTGTTTATAAATTCGCACTACTTTTTTATTTTTGAAATCTAAAAAGAATATATGGGACTCTATAACTGTATTTCAGAAAGATGCGAAATGGGCTTGACTTTTTTGTTATGTGTTCGTTAACACAAAAATTTTCTTAAAAACAAGTAAGAAAGTGCTATAGTCGGTCAAGCCCGACCATACGATACCCTTCACCACTAAGGTCAAAGGTGTTCTTTTTCCTGTATAAAGACAAATATTTGCTAAATTTTGCCATCATACAAAAATTTTCTCAAAACTTATATATTTAAGCTGTTTCCATCATTTGGACTTATATGAGAGCTAGGGTCAAATGTGGACCTATTATTTAGAAATTTATGCAAATTGATTACAGTTTTTATAAAAATTTCTGTATGTGAAAAATAAATTCAAAATTCTTATTATCTTCAGATTTACAAGAGTTTTAGTGATTTCTGTCTCTTTTGATTCGTTTTGACAGAAGAGTTTGTATGGGAGCTATGGTCAAATGTGGACCGATTTCAACGAAATTCGGTGCAGTGATTTCGGTTTACATAAGCAGTAGTTGTTAAAAATGTCATGAAAAAATAATGATATTTGTGGGCAAAATATCAATACCGGGAAGTGGGACCTGTGGGAGGTACCATAAATAATGGATTGATTTTGACGAATTTCAATGGTCATGATTCCAAATTTCATCAAATTTTCTTAAGAATTGCGACCTGTACTTTGATTACATGGTTTACAAGACATCGCTAAATCGACTCAGAAAGTGATTCTTAACCTATTAGTATACTAAAAGTTCTATCCTTTCTTCTTTTTCCTACACTTTTATTATTGCTTTTTCGGCAACTACAGTCAAAAGCGTTGTAAAGGGGGCAAAAATCTCAATTTTAGTAAGTAAGACCTATGGGAGTTACCCGAAATAATGGACCGATTTTGGTCAATTTCAATAGCAATGGTCCCACTGCTAAAAATAATTGCATGCCAATTCTCATGGAAGTGTTTTTCATAAAAATATACTGAAGTTTAAGGCGAACATCTCAATTTTAGTAAGTAAGACCTATGGGAGGTACCCGAAATAATAAACCGATTTTGACCAATTTCAATGGTCCCACTGCTAAAAATAATTGCATGCCAATTCTCATGGAAGTGTTTTTCATAAAAATATACTGAAGTTTTAGGCGAACATGTCAATTTTAGTAAGTAAGACCTAGGGGAGGTACCCGAAATAATAAACCGATTTTGACTAATTTCAATAACAATGGTCCTACTACTAAAACAAATGTCTATGCCAAATTTCATAAAGATTAAGGCAAATTTAAGGCTTTGAGTAGCATAAATCTATATTCCGGGAAGATTGTTTGGGAGATATTCTAAAACTTTTTACGATTTTGTTTATTTTTTACAAATTTTGTCCTTGTAGCAAAAAGATATTGTGTGCTTAGTTTTATGGGAGAATTTGAAAATTGTGGCCTTTACTTATTTTTTTTTTTGAAGATAATGAGACTTATATGAGCGTTGTAAAGGGGGGTTCACAAAAATGTTTAAAATATACAAAGATTTATTTTAAAACTTGGCGCGGGTGCTGTCGTCCTAATCAAAAAGGGTTCACCGTCAAATTGCGGGACATCAGACAGTTTAATAAAACGTTTTATTTAAGTGTATGGCACTAGGATGCCTATTTATTACAATTATTTTGTAGATAAGAATTATATTGAAGAAAATCTAACTTATGGGAAATAAAGGAATGAGTGTTAAAAGAAATACTTGATACGAATACTTGTATATTTTATATGTCACTGGTCTTAAAAATTTCAAAATAAAGGCCATTCAGAAAATGCAAATGCGTAATACATTTAAGGTCATGCTACGAGTCCAAACAGTGTAAAGTAAAAAATATTTCCATGAATGTAAGTAAAGACAAGAATTAAACTGTTTTTTAAATTGTTGACAGTTTTTGATATGGCGACAGCACAAAAAAACAAGAAACTATTATTTAACACATATGGGGAAAAATAACAAAAATAATATCAAAAGTATTTGCATGGCTTTTTTTTAGCACCCCAACATAAATCTCATTGTATGTAACTTTTTGTCTGGCAGTTCTTTTTTGAAAAATACCCTTCTTTATGAAAGATCAGGGTATTTTGAGTTCTTGTGTTTTATTTGTAAGCCTTTGATTATTAATGTGGGAACTCAAAGGATATAAATTTTGTATATTCTTACATAAGATGTATGTTTTTATACCCACCATCAAAAAGAATGGGGGGTATATTGAGATTGTCATTCCGTTTGTAATTTCCTTAATATTGGTTCAAAAATCAAAAACGATATATATTCTGAATCCTTATGAAATTCTAAGAAGATTGAGCTATGTCCGTCTGTCTGTCCGTCTGTCTGTCTGTCTGTTGAAATCACGATAACGTCTAAACGAAAAGAGCTAGCTAACTGAAACTTAGCAAAAACATTCTTTATCTATGAGAAAATTTTGGTATTGAAATTGGGCAAAATCGGTTAGCATTTGGCCATAGCTCCCGTATAACCTCGTCTAGGCTAATCGCTTATTTGCTAATAAATGACAAATTATGACAGTTATGATGACAAAATTTGGTATCTAGAAGTTTTAGATAAGCACTAGGCAGCATATAAAATTTCATCGAAATCGGTTCACATTTAGCAATAGCTCCCATACAAAAAACTTACGAAAACAGGCTAAATTTCACCCAAAATACACTTAAATGCCAATAAATCTAAAAGTATAACAGATATAACCACTAAATTTGGCACAAGAAAGTCTTATATCAATGCCAGCCAGTGTGCAAAATTTTGTCACAATCGGTCTCTATTTGACCTAGCTCCCATATAAAAAACTTACGAAAACACAATAATTCAAAAAGAAAAGGGGATTTATGTCCGTCTGTCCGTCAGATAAAATCGTGATAGCTCCTTAACTACAAGAGCTAGTAAGACTAAATTAAGCACAAGGAAGTCTTATGTCAATGCCAGCCAGTGTGCAAAATTTCGTCACAATCGGTCACCATTTGACCATAGCTCCCATATAAAAAACTTATGGAAACACAAAAATACATAAAGAAAAGGTTGTTTATGTCCGTCTGTCCGTCAGATAAAAGCACGATAGCGCCGTAACGAAAAGAGCTAGAGGGACAAAATTTTACAAAAGTATTTTGGATATCTTGAAAAAGATGTGTGTTGAAAATGGACAAAATCGGTTCAAATTTAGTTAGAGCTCCCATATAACCCCGCCCCGGGAAACACATTAATGCTCATAAATTGAATACAATTGTAATAGCTATGACGATTAAATTTAAAATAGGGAAGTTTTATGCAATTTTTGATCAGTTTATCAAATTTTATAGGAATCAGTCCATATTTGACTTTAGCTTTCATGTGAAAAACACTCACGGAAACCAAAAATTTTTGCAAAGGCCAGTTAAAAGCTATTAAATTAGAAACTATGATAGCTATGGTCACTAAATTTTGCAAGAATAAGCTCTCTATATATACCAGCCAGTGTGTAAAATTTTGTTATAATCGGTCAACATTTGGCTATAATTCTAATATATATAACATCCCCTTTTTATATCTACAATCAAAAAGATTTGGAGGTACATTCATTATATTAAGATTGCACCTATGAAATTATATAGGCATCAATCAATGTTCAGCCCAGACTTTATATATGATGAATGCATTAGGAACTCATAACGAAATATATGGACCTGTCGTATTACTATTAACGTGTTTAGCCTAACTACATATTAATCACAACGAAAAGTATTTAACAACTTATTAATGTAAAACTATACCTGGTTATGAGACCGAATTTTGATCAAAGTAAATACTGGGGAAACCACTAAAATATTTTTGAATGTTGAACTATAAAGCTACGGAAACCTAATTTTGTCCAAAGGTTTTACCAACAATACCAAATAGCTTAGCGATTTTTCCAGTTTTGGTGCAGATTTTGAATTAGCTGCACCCTTGTAGATATATGAGATATGTTTCTAAATTTAACACAACTTGATGGTGGGTATATAAGATTCGGCATAGCCGAATATAACACTCTTACTTGTTATATATGTCATTGCTCAGGGGTTTCAAATATTCGTTATTGCCGGATAAAAGCTTTTAAAATTGTTTTAGTTTTTTCTTTGATAGACACATTATCATTTGTACAAAAATGTTGCATAGAAGGATTAAAGCATTTCATTTCCCATTTTATCTTTTATTTTTTGTTTTTTTTTTTTGTATGTTATTTGTTTTAGGAACTTCCTGCAAAAGAATGGAATAGATTGTTTAGTAACTGGGGAATTGAAAAATCTGACATACATATAAAAAAATGTAATAAAACATCGTTTTTATGATTAGACATATGCATATGTGTGTATCAGTTGCGACTATAAAATGTCATGCACTGACAGAAAATACGTATATGTATAAAGCTAATTTTTTTGTGTGAAAAAATATATTTTTTTGAATTTCAAGGACCACCCAAAAAATTAAATATTTATTTTTGATTTTAATAGACAAAAATAGAAATACTAAAAAAATAAACTATTATTTAATTTTCTGGGGTCATATTAACCCTCTCGTGACCAGCAGGGACCAACTGTTGGTCACGAGAGGGTTAATATTTATCATTTATGTGGTCTTTGTTATTAACTACGAGTAAATAGTTTTTTAGAAGGCTTAGCTAAATAAATATTACCTTAGATATTTCTAAAAACTCTGCATAAAAATTGATTTTCACCCCGGTAAGGCAAGGGTTAAACATCTCCTATTCTGATAAAACTATATCCGATTCTACATGGTATTACGCTTAATCAATAAATATATTTTTGCTAAAAATGTAAACAAATTAAAAACTATAAAATTTTTTCTAAAATTTCCTTCCGAAGTCCTTTGATTTTAAGTAACAGGTACGGGAATACGGGGTAAGCTATATACCCAATTTTGCGTTTTAATACCTAACATATTCGTAATAAATTACTGGAGTTCACATTGAAAATATTCAAAATTCGCTTAACATTTTAATACCCACCATCAAATAATATTGGCTCAAAATTTTAAAACGACAGAGCGATGTCTGTCTGTCAGTCAGTCAGTCAGTTAGTACTCTAGCATGTCTAGAAATAAGAATTTCAACCACAAAAGAAAACCAGCCTTTTGGTGGTCACAGGAGATTGCACAGATGAGAAGCGACTGCCTACATGCTCGGAGATTAGCAACAAGAAACCATTATAACAGTTCATTGGTAAACAATTTTAAGGTACAGGGCCAATACACGCTTGTTTACAAAAATGTTCATATAAAGAAATATTTGAGTAGGATATAATTAAATCTGGCAGCACTGAAAAAATCTGCCGCGCGGAAAAGTAAAACAAAGTTCTGCTTTTTTCCATTGCCGCTTGAAATTTGACAAATCAAAAAACAGCTGATTGCCGCCCACAGCCGCTTGCCGCGTGCATTGGCCTTCTACCTTTAGGAAAAAATTAAGAATGCTTATAAAACAAAGCAAAAAACTAAAATGGAGAGAGCTCTGCGATACTTTGGATACTGACCCATGGGGAAAGCCATACAAGATCATAACAAAAAAATGTGTACTAATAAACCGATACCTGGAATTAGAGAACCCAACTGGGCAGCTAAAATAGTAGCCACTTTATTTCCTTTGGATTGTGATGGTTAATACGAAATCGTAAACTAGGACAATAAATGAAATTATTCCTTTTAATTATGAAGAATTAAAAAGAGCCTGCAACAAGCAAAAGGCCAGACCAGATGGAATACCAAACGAGACGTTAAAAATAGTAGAACAAGTTTGGCCAGAACTGCTATTAGATATTTATAATACATGTTTTCAAGAGGGAACCTTCCCTAAATGCTGGAAAATCCAACGACTCGTCCTACTGCGCAAAGGCAACAAGCCACTTACAGAACCAAGCTCATATAGGCCTTTCTGCATGATAAACTCGCTAGGAAAATTGTACGAAAGCCTATTATTGTACAGACTAGAAGAAGAAATAAAGAGATTAGGAGGAATATCCCAAAGCCAGTATGGTTTTCAAAAAGGAAGAAGCACTGTCGATGCCATAAAAAAGGTTATTGACTTTGCCTTAAATGCCAAAAATGCTAAGGGTTTTTGCATAATCGCAACACTAGATGTTAAAAATGCTTTTAACTCAGTAAGATGAAAAATAGTGCTAGACGCACTTAAGAAAAAGGGTGTTGAGTCATACCTTTATAACACAATAGTAGACTATTTAACCGACAGGGTGCTAATATACGAAACAGAAGAAGGCATGAAAGAATATAACGTTACAGCCGGAGTTCCGCAAGGATCAATTTTAGGTCCTTTTCTGTGGAATTTAATGTATGACGAATTGAGCCTACCTACTGGAGCACACCTAATTGGATATGCTGATGATATAGCACTAGTCGTTACACATTCGCTTCCTGAAGTCATAGAAGTTATCGCAAATGACAGTATCAGCCGATGTGACAGATGGCTAACTGAACACGGTCTGAACTTAGCCGCAGAAAAAACCGAAGTAATCTTGATTACCAACCGAAAAAAAAATTAAATTGCCTCAACTAAGAATTCATGGTGAAACCATTGTACTACAAAAAAGTTTGCGATATCTAGGTGTGCAAATAGACTCTAAATTAACAAAGGAGGCCCAAAAGATTCAACCAGGAGACTTATAAATAGCGCAATACACTCTCAAATCCTGTATGCTGCTCCAATATTACGTTTGGTCATTGAAAAAGTGAATATTGTAACCCAGCTCTTCAGACCACAGAGAATGAGCGCACTAAGAGTTATATCAGGATATAGAACCATATCAACAAGTGCAACCTTGGTATTAGCAGGAGTACGACCAATCGATCTTCAAATAATGGAAAGAGAAGAGGTATGAACAAAACTTTCAACAGAACCAAACCTAAGAGACAATCCTAGCTTCAAAAAACAAGTAAAGAAAGAAGCTAGAAAAGCGCTCTTGCAAAGGTGGCAGCAACGCTGGGATAACGATAAAAATGGCAGATGGACACATAAATTAATCCCGAACATACGAAGATGGCTTGATCGAAAACATGGAGAAATGAATTATTACCTTTCCCAAATTATGACGGGGCATGGCAAGTTCAACTCGTACCTGCAACGTTTCCACATAAAAGAAAGCTCAAACTGTGACGACTGTAGAGAACTAAACGATACCGCAGACCACCTCCTTTTCCATTGCCAGAAGTGGAACACAGTACGGGAATCCCTATATGAAGCTGTTGGAACTGTTCTCACACCTGAAAACCTCGTGAGCCAGATGATAACCTCAAAAAGATCCTGGAAACTGTGCCAAGACTATATCTTTTATCTAATGAACAGTCGATGTATTGAAAATTCGAACCCCTAATCTCTCTTGAGGATGGGGGAGTAGGAGCTGAACACAGAAGCTGACAAAATGTCAACAAACCATCCTCCCCGAAGAAAAGCGAAAGTAGTCCCGGGGTGGATAGAGGAAGTATCGTGGGGCCACTAGATGGTAGATCTCAAACTATCACTACGTCCATTATAAAAAAAAGTCTGTCAGTTTGTCTGTCTGCCAGTATGTCTGTCTGTCTGTTTGTCTGTCTGTCTGTTGAGATCACGATAACGCCTAAATAAAAATAGATAGGCCATTGAAATTTGGGAAATATATTTTTCATTTCTTGAAAAATTTTGTTATTAAAATTGGACAAAATCGGTTGACGTTGGACCACGAGGAAACAAAGATCCTTCCAGTAAAGGAACACACATTATGCTTTCTCAGCAGTTAATTTTGAGATGTCATCGGAGAAATCATCCAATCTTTAACATCACACAGTTGGCATCTTCCCCGAGGCATGTCAGGAAAGATCTTCGCATGTATGAGGATAGCATACGAAGAAATGTACTTGATCCTTTAGATCATACCTCGTACATGGCAGCATTAAACAACATTCATAAAGACGCCATCAACTCCGCGATTTCAGGTTATCGCATGAATGTCGCAGAAGAAGAAAAGAACCTGCCGCGGAAAACAAGAGTCGTTCTGGCTCAACTAAGATCGGGATGGAGCAATAGATTAAATATCTTTTGGTCCCGCATAGACCGTGCCGTCCCCAAAATATGCCCAGCTTGTGGTCAGGGTTTTCATGATACCCTCCACATTTTCAACTGTACCGCCAACCCTACTTCACTTAGAACTGAGGATTTGTGGATTCATCCAGTAGAAGTAGCACAATTTCTTGGCCATAAAAACAAAATGATAAAATTATAAATGTTAGAGCTGTTACAACAACAACGTTTGTCCATAGCTCCCGTATAACCTCGTCTAGGCTAATCGCTTTTTTACTAAAAAATGACAAATTATAGCAGTATGATGATAAAATTTCGTATATAGAATTTCTACTTACGTACTAGGCAGCACATAAAATTTCATCGAAATCGGTTCACATTTAACCATAGCTCACATACAAAACTCTTACGGAAACAGCCTAAATTTCGGTTCACATTTAGTTAGAGCTCCCATATAACCCTTCCCCGAGAATCACATTTATGCTGATAAATTAAATACAATTGTGATAGCTATGACGACTTAATTTAGTCAATATTTGGCTATGGTTCTTATATATACAACATCACATGAAAACAAATCTCAATTTTGCTGAAAAAACCTTATAACTCTAAAACCGTTTAAGAAATTTATAAGACTTTAAAAGAAAGCTTCTTAGATCCATATTACAAATCAATGAACTCTTTTTATAAAAATTAATTAAATCAATTAAAATTAGCTCAAATAGCTTTAATCTGGCAAAACCAGAAAAAATAATAGTTTTTTCCCCTGTAAATGTATTTTTAAACTTCAGGTCCTGGGCGCCTCGTGTTAACGTTGGCCGATTTGACTCAAATTTTCAGGGTTAATGTTTCTCATCAAATGACACAATAATCCAACCGTTACTCCTCGAAGCTATAAAAAAAGTAAAAAACACTCTAATTTAGATATTCTTTATAAAAGGGAATATATAGATTATTGATTTGGAATCGGTTGTTCGATTTTGTTGAAAGTCACAAATAAAATTATCTTTAAGTCACTTTATAGCTATTTTTTAATATGTTTTACGGTTTCGGAGTTATTTTTACTTCGAAGCAAAAAAAAATTTTTTTTGTAAAAATTGAAATTTTTTTATTTCTTAAAAATTCATTCGAAGATTGCAAAAATCTAACATTTTAATTACATCATCTTTAAACAATTAACATTCTAAATTAAAAAGCCTTAGTTCCTAAAAATCCATAAATAAATGGTAAACATCGAAAAATTTGCCATTTTTGAAAAAGGCTGATTTATTAATTTTATCATATCTTTGGTATGAATTGTTCGATTTTGTTGAAAGTCACAGAATATAATAGCTAATAAAATTGTCTTTAAGTTACTTTAATGCCATTTTTAATATGTTTTACGGTTTCGGAGTTATTTTTACTTGGAAATGAAAAAATATTTTTTTTTATGAAAAATTTAATTTTTTTTATTTTTTAAATATTCATTCGAAAATTGCTAAAATCTACCACTTTAATTACAAGATCTTTGAACTGTGAATGTTCCAAATAAAATAAGCCTTAGTTCCTGAAAATCCATAAATAAATGATTAAAATCGAAAAATTTGCCATTTTTGAAAATGTTGATTCATTGATTTTATCATATCTTCTGAACGGGTCATTCGATTTTGTTGAATGTCACAGAATATTAAAGCGAATAAAATTGTCTTTAAGTCGCTTTAGAACCATTTCTTAATATGTTTTACGGTTTCGAAGTTATTTTTACTTGGAAATGAAAAAATATTTTTTTTATGAAAGATTTTATTTTTTTTTTGTTTTTTAAAAATTCATTCGAATATTGCTAAAAATCTATCATTTCAATTACATGATCTTTAAACTGTGAATATTTCAAATTAAATGAGCCTTAGTTCCTAAAAATCCATAAATAAATTGTGATTTTATTAACTATAAAGTAAACTAGGATAATGTAGGGGATGGAAAGACCAAGTAGAAGAAAATCTTCTAAAGCTTGGCCTACGAAGTATAAGAATGTTCATCGAAGCGCATGTATTTCTAAAATTTGCTCGGCCTTTTACCTTAACAGATTTTAAATATAGACCATTTAAGTAAGTAAGTAAAGTAAACTTTACTATATAAACTTTTCCTTTCTTTATTGGGGTCGGATCTTAAAACCATGAATCTTTCAAATAAAATAAGCCTTCTTTTCTAAAAATCCATTAATAAATTTATTAACAAAAAAGTAAATGATATAAAATCAACTAATTTTGTATTTAGGCCATTTCCGTCTTTAGTCTCATAAGGGAGCTAAGGTCAAATATGGACTGAATTTCTCAAAATTTAGTTATTAGATTTAAGTTTATACAAACGTTATATGTTTGTTCCCGTACTTTAACGAAACAGCCCAAACTTACTCAAACGTGTTCCCGTACAAATTTTTCAATACAAATTGTTGTTTTTTGAGCAATTTCTGACAACTTCGGACTGTTTTGGGTAGTTTCGTTAGAGTACGGGAACAAACATTATATGTGCAGCAAATAAATACAAAATTATCATTATTTTCGTTTTTGTGAATTTTGACGCAAAAGTCACTTAACTTTTGTCAGAAGATTTGTATGAACCAATTTCAATAAAATTTAGTATTGTAATTTTTGTTTATATAGGCAATATTTCTCCCAAATTTCATAAAAATATACTGAAATTTAAAGCGAAAATCTCAATTTTAGTAAGTAAGACCTATGGGAGTTACCGATTTTGGTCAATTTCAATAGCAATGGTCCCACTGCTAAAAATAACTGCATGCCAATTCTCATGGAAGTATTTTTCATAAAAATATACTAAAGTTTTAGGCGAACATCTCAATTTTAGTAAGTTAGACCTATGGGAGGTACCCGAAATAATAAACCGATTTTGACCAATTTCAATAGCAATACTCCTACTATTAAAAAAAATATATATGCCAAATTTCATAAAGATTAAGGCAAATTTAAGGCTTTGAGTAGCATAAATCTATATTCCAGGAAGATTGTTTGGGAGATATTCTAAAACTTTTTACGATTTTGTTTATTTTTAAGAGACTTTGTCCTTGTTGCAAAAAGATATTGTATGCTTAGTTTTATGGAAGAATTTGAAAATTGTGGCCTTTACTTTTTTTTTTTGAAAATATTGAGATTTATATGACAAAATTTTTCACTAAAAATGAGAATTTTCAGATTTTTCGTAATAAAATCACGTTTTTCATAATAAAATCACTACTATTCGATTTTTATAATATAAGGCTTATTTGGAAAAGTCAAGGTTTTACAATAGTCAAGTAACGATGATTAGTTTTTTCTATTTTCGATTTTTTTTATGAATTTTTAGAAAATAAAACTTTTTCGATTTTGCAAAAAAAAAAAATGATATTACGATATAAATAACTCCCAAACTTTTGATTACACAAAGATCTTGTGTTAGCACTTCATGAGGGCAATTTTGTTTGTAATCCATTGATACATTTTGCAAAAAAATTGGACAAGTCGTTTTCACGATGGGAGGTTTTTGTAATTTTTAATAAATATTTTTTTTCTATTTTGCAAAAAAAAAAAAAAAATCGTCATTACGATATAAATAACTAAAAAACCGTTGATCATACAAAATTCTTGTGTTAACACTTTATAAGGATAAATTTGTTTGTAATCCATTGATGTATTTTTCAAAAAAATTGGACAAGTCGTTTTTACGATGGAAAGTTTTTTGACATTTTCATTTTTTTTTATAAATTTAAAAAAAATAAATTTTTTCGATTTTTTCAAAAATTTGTTTTTGTTGTATTGCGTTATTAATAACTCTAAAACCGTTGATCTCACACAAATTTTGTATTTACTTGTTTTAAGGTTAAATTTGTTCCAAATCTACTGATAGATTTTTTAATAAAATTGAACAAGTCGTTTTCAAGATATGCTAAACTAAGTAGGACAACAAACTCATCCAAAAAACACAAAATTTTAGAAAAAAAAAATTTTAAAAGAGATGAAAATATCAAAAATTTTGGGTAATTTTGTACTTAGGTAACCATAACTCATACAAAAAATGTTATGATGTTATTTGGGCTGTTGTACTTTACCAAATCGACTGATGTCATTATTCGCTGTTACTTCTGTAGAGAATCAGTTATTTTTCTGGTGAAGAGTTCGAAAAGTATTTATCAAGCCAAGTCTCGGCTAAACAGTACTTTTTGTTTTAAAAAGCTCTCTAGCCTGAGTGCCATAGCTGTAGTCCTCTCCTGTACGCCAAAGCAAAGAGAATACAGGGTTAGGCTTCAAACGAAATGTAAGCCCTATGAACTATAACCTGAGAATTAATACTTTTCATAAATTTTCTTCAAGTGTTTTTCAACATGAAAAATATTTGTGATGAAAAATATACATGAATTTTCTCCGTTTTTTTTTCCACTTTGATTTGTATAAAAACTCTGGCAAAATTATTCCCTTTAAGCAAAAAATAAAGCATTTATGGCTTTTTGCACTAAAATCTTTTAGACTCTCAGATTGTTTTGAAAATGTTATGATAGAATTCCATTAAATTAATGTTTTCATTCATATTAAAAGTTAGTTTGTATGTAAATGGAAAATATTTGTATTATCTAGGAAAATTTAGCTGGAAAAACGTTTCGTTGCCTTTTTAATATTATTGAAATGAACATTTTCTAAGAAACACATACGAATGTTAAATTTCCGAAAGTGTTGTAAATGATTGTAAAGCGATTATTATGTGAGTTAATTAAATATTTAATGTCATTTTGGGTTGATAATAGCTTTTGTATTATAACTATAGTTAGAGTTTTACTACAAAATTAAATTTTATTTATTAAAACGCAAAAATGCATTTATTTATCCTATATACGAGTATGTTGTAGTTTATCAGGAGAATAATAAAAGGGAAATTAAATGAAAATATTATTCTAATTATTTTTATATCCCAGTGCATATTAGTGGCATATAGTGAACCCTACTTATGAAATTTATTATGTTGGAGTTAGAAAAATATGTATTAAATAGAGGTTCATAAAGTATATTTTATTAGACACTTTCTTTCTTTTAATTTAAAGTACCAGGTTGACCGAGCCTTGCTCGGGGCTTTATGATAAGCATTTTGAGGCAAATTTTAAAGTTTTTATATATTCTATTTTATACAGTTACAGTTTAACTCATTTTAAATAATTTTGAAAATTGGTCATACCAACAGAAACCTCCGTCGATTCATGCGCAACAACTTTGCTAAAGATTATAGTCTGATCAAATGCACAGTTTACGATTTAATTCATTTTGAGTAGTTTTCAGTGGCGCCGCCTGAAGTCGTTCATACCACTAAGAAACCTTCATCAGCCTATGCGTAACAACTTTGCTTATGATCATAACATGATTTATGATTTAATTCACTTATAGTCTAACCAAATGCACAGTTTACGATTTAATTCATTTTGAGTAATTTTCAGGGGCGCCACCTGTCGGACTTTGGTCATTCCAATTAATAAACCTTCGTCGGATTATCCGCAAGAACTTTGCTAAAAATTATAGCATGATTAAATGTACAGTTTACGATTAAATTGACTTTAAGTAAATTTCAGTGGCGCCACCTATTGAAATTTCTTTATACCAACTAAGAAACCTTCGTCGGCTCATGTGCAACAACATTGCTAAAGATTATAGCATGATTATATGTACAGCTTACGATTAAATTGACTTTGCGTAATTTTCAGTAGCGCCACCTGTCGGAAATTATTCATGCCAATTAAAAAGCATTCGCCGGCTCATGCGCTACAACTTTGCAAAAGATCATAGTATGATCAAATGTACAGTTTACGATTTAATTAATTTTTAGTAATTTTCAGTGGCGCCACCTGTCGGAAATTCGGTTTACCATCTTAAAAACCTCCGCCGGCTTATCCGCAACATCTTTGCTAAAGAGCATAACATGATCAAATTCACAGTTTACTATTCTATAAAGAACATGCATACAGACAAACATTCATTTGTTTTAAAGTTATAACATTACTAATTTTTTCCCCTTTTTATCCCCTAATTTCAAAAAGTTCCATATGCATAATTGGTGCTTCTTTAGTACTAATTGAATTCGGTACATTTTATTAGAAAGCAGTTAACATAATTTTCCTATTCATATTACTTTTGTAGATGTTAAGTTATCAGTTTATCCCTCTTTTACACATTTTGGCCACAAAATCAAAAAAAGTACCAAATACGTGTTCAATATTTCTTTCACATCTATTGATTGCAGTACAAAGTTTCTTTCTATATTCCTTAGTTTAAAATATAAGAGTGAGTGGGTTAAAAAGGTCCCAAAAAAGCTATTTTCACCCTTTTTTACCCCTTATCGGACATAGTTTCAAAAAAGTACCAAACACCTGTCCGTTTATTTTCATAGCTATTTAAAACGTAATTTAAATTTTGTTTTTATACCTATTACTTAAGGAGATATAGCGTTTTCAATTTTTTCCCCTTTTTACCCTCTTAGAGGCAAAGGATCCAAAAGTCCCTTCTTCTTCGACCTATACATCAAAAAAGATACCCACTGTCCAAATGTTATGAAAATCGTTTGAGCCGTTTTCGAGATAGTCATTTTATATATATATATATATATATATATATATATATATATATATATATATATATATATATATATATATATATATATATATATATATATATATATATATATATATATAAAAACAATATAAAGCTCAACTAAAAAGAAAGAAAACAAGTTAAATTCTTCTATTCGGCAGTGCCGAAGGCGCCGCCGCTTTTTTTGAAAATTAATTTTTTTCAAGTGAGTCTGGCCTGGGATTGAACTTGGGACCTCTGGTATGATAGACGGATGACTAACCTGGTATACCAAGGCGTTTCACCTATAGCTATTACAGTTTATCATACATGGCCATTTAAGTGCATTTAAGGTGGAATTTAGGCTGTTTTTGTAAGCGTTTTGTATGGGAGCTATAGTTAAATGTGAACCGATTTTGATGAAATTTTATATATGTGTACTATATACTAAATTTAATTATCATAGCTGTTATATTTTGGCATTGAATACCAAAAAAAGCGATTGGCCTATGTGAGGTTGTACGGGAGCTATAGTCAAATGTAAAACGATTTCGCCCAATGGTTTCTAATGTAATCTTGCTAGGAATGAATTCATTCATTCCATCAAAAAGTATTTCGGTTAAAGCCAAAATAAATTCATGGTTTAATCAGACGTGCACACAGGCAGTCAGATCCAGAGAGAAAGCTTTCAGAAACTGGCGAAATAACCAAAGTCCAGTTAATGAATTGCTACGCAAACAGGCGAGACGTTTGTGTGCTAAAGTATTAAGACGCGAAAAAGCTCTGTACGAGCAGCGTCTTCGTACTAAAGTTCTTGATGCTCCTCGGAGCAGCAAGAGCTTTTGGTCATTCGTTAAAAGAGTTAAGAATAGTGCTAGTTCTTTAATTCCTACTCTTTTGAAGGATGACCAAGTATTGACCAACCTTCTAGCTGAATTATTTGCAAGTAATTCACGCTTGCCGGAAAGCGACCAACCACTGCCAGGGCTTGAAAGGGTATCTGTAACTATGCCAACGATATTTTTTCGAGCTCGTGCAGTTAAGAGGGTTTTATCGAATCTCAACATAAACAATTTTTCAGGGCCGGATGGTATTCCAGCGCTGGTCTTGAAGCAGTGCTATTCGACGCTAGCTCGTCCATTAGCAAACCTCTTCAGTACCTTATACCATGCCGGTGAATTTCCTATGTGTTGGAAGGTTGCTAATGTAACGCCAATCCCTAAAAAGGGTGAGGCTAACAACCCTGACAATTACCGACCAATAGCGATTTGTTCAGCACTTTCCAAAGTAATGGAGAGTATGGTAAATTACCATCTGGTTAAATATTTAGAGTCTTACAACTTACTAAGCGACCGCCAGTATGGATTTCGTAGGGGGCGCTCTACGGGGGACTTACTAGCATTCCTATCAGAAAAATGGTGCCGTTCCATTCACCATTTTGGCGAAAGTAAAGTTGTGGCTCTAGATATTTCCAAGGCGTTCGATAGAGTGTGGCATGGTGCACTTTTATCAAAACTTGTTGCTTTTGGTGTCGGTAATACCTTCTCTCGATTTATATCGAGCTTTCTCAGGGATCGTACTATAAGAGTTGTTGTAGATGGGGTCTCATCAAACGAGTTCAAGATCAATTCAGGGGTAACGCAAGGTTCTGTTCTTTCTCCTACTCTATTTCTTATATTCATTAACGACCTTCTATGTCAAACTTCCAATCCTATCTATTCTTTTGCAGATGATAGTAACATTTGCCATTCGTATTCATTTAATCATAGACCGGTTCTTCCGCAGATTGTGGCTATGAGACAAAACATGAATGAATCATTAAATCGCGATCTCGAAACCGTTTCCAAATGGGGACGTGTAAATAGAGTCGACTTTAATGCACGCAAGACCCAGTGTTGTATGCTTACGCATAAACGCACGGCAGATCATGTTACTTCATCTGTATCCATGGATGGTGTAAATATTCAGGAATCAGATGCTCTTGATGTTCTGGGCATGAGAATTCAATGTGATGTCCGTTGGACTAAGCACATCTTTCAAGTGTCGAATGAAGCATTTATGTGCCTAGGTTTTTTAAAACGGTATAAGAGATACTTCAATCCAACTGATCTCCTTAAAATTTACACCACCTATATCCGACCAAAAATGGAATACAACTCTCATGTATGGGCCGGTCCTTCAAAGTCTATTTTGGAGCTTCTCGACCGCGTACAGGGGAGGGCGAAAGTGCTTATCGGTGACAGTAGGGTATCCAACTCTATTGACTAACTTAAGCACCGCCGCAATGTGGGTTGTATAACACTGTTCCATCGGTACTACTTTGGAATGTGTTCTAACGATATCAGGGACCTCGTTCCCGAAACCCGAAGGTTCTTACGCAGCACACGTCAATCCGTTAGATCACATGCATTTGTGGTTGATTGTCCAGTGGACCGAACAACACACTATAGAGAAAATTCGTTCTTTAGCCGTACAGTACGTATGTGGAACTCACTTCCCGCAGAAGTTTTTCCTGACAGTTGCAATATAAGAAAATTCAAATCTAATGTCCACAAACACTACTCCCTCTTTCCTCCTTCCCACAACCTGTTTTCCTAGTTCCAACACAATGCATAGCATAAGTAGGGGTCATCCCCTGAGTGCTGGTCCTAAATAAAAAAAAAGACAGACAGACAGACAGAAAGACAGACAGACAGACGGATATCGCTAAATCGTCTTAGAATTTCGTAAGGATTCGTTTTTTGAATTTTATCTCTGATCGATTTAGGGTTTATTTGTAAAAGAAAAGTCAATGAAATCTAAAAGTGAACTAATGCAGCTTTCCTTGAAGTTATAAAAATTTGAAATCTATAAAACAGTTTTGGAGCGGGGGCTCGTGTCCTAAAAATAAATCAATAATATTTTGCACACGTCGGTTTGACATAATTTGGCCAATTTCACTTTGACCAATTTCACATATTTACTAAGTACATACCACTTATGATTATATATTTACAGACGTTTGCATATACATATGTTTCTTTAAATGTGTATAGAAAATTCTTGTCCCATTATTTCAAAATCGTTCCGAATTTTGGTAATATAACTAACGATTTTCCCTAACAACATTCCAATTGGAACTAGGGGCACTTCTCTTAGATAATGAGCTGCATCCGATTCTATTTTTAGGCTCATTGAAAGGGACCTACGTTTTACCGCCGCGGCGCGCCGGCTTTGAATGGCAAATGTATTAATTAGAGAATTTTTACATAACCTAATACTCAATACCCAGGGGCTAGCTGAGTTATGAGGTGAACCACCGCTTTTTTGAAAATTTATTTTTTTCAAGTGGGTCTGGCCGCGGATCGAACTTGGGACCTCTGGTATGCTAGGCGGATGACTAGCCTGCTATACCACGGAGGTTCTTACATGTGCTTGCTATTAATTGGGATCGGCTGATTACTTAATGATAAGAACTCTTGTTACATTCGGAGTTGACCTCTTAATTTGGAACCACTGGGGTTTAATATTTGAATTTTCAAAATATTTCCGAGTCTTTAGCACGTGTTAAATAACATAATTTTGATAACGAAAAAAAAAAACAGCAGTTGTTCATGCTTAAAAGAGTAGCACGTTTTTATCGTAAATATTTCATTGAAATTGATAAGTTGATAAGGCAAATTTTTTGTTCCAAAATTAAATTTATAATAAACTATTGCTACTTGTTATGTACAAAGAGTGTGATAAACGTGACGGACTTTGTAGGTAAATATAAATTTATTTAATGAATGGGGGTCATGTTCACATTTACCTACTTACGAGTAATAATAACGTATGTTTGTAGTTATATTGGAGCAATAACATTTTTGCAATTATTGTACATACACATACTAAAAGTGGCATAGAATTTTGCCTGTATGTATGTTTGCGACCACAAGTATTGTACTAATATTTAAAATAAGTGATTGAAAATAAACCCAAAACAGATTTATTGACCCCATGTTGTGTAAATTTTAAAGTAAAATGTTATTTTAAATATGTATCGTTACCTTTAGACAGCCAAATGAGCTAAATGATTTTTATCAAACATTTTATTTATTCTTTAATTCCACAAATATTAAGGATTTAGTGATTTTTAACTTTCCAAAGAAGGTATTTATTGTAGTTTATATAATTATAATTGCTTTAGTTTTAGTAACATCGAATTTTAAATTTTATATTCTCCTATATTTTACATAGAGATCTAATAAATGGTTCATGCTATTACAAATTCACCTTTTCTATGTAGTTTAGTGTACACCTAATATTACGAAAGTGCGAAATTGAACCGTAAATCTCACTAGGAATGTTTTATGTATCATAAAAACATGCTGTGCAAATTCTTTTTTCAAAATTTCGTAAGGGGAACACGTGCCGCATCCGCCCACAAAGTGTTAATTTTTTTGTATGGAAAAAGTGGGAGTATTTTGCCCAAATTTTAACCACTTAGATTTGTAATATAAAAGAGAACTAAAGTAGCTTTATTTTAAGTAATCAACATTCAAAATCCGTGCAGTAGTTTCGTAGTTATTGCAGTTTTCCCCCGAAAATGCGTGTTCTTTGACGAAACGCCTAAGGGTATGCAGCCAAAAAATGACTTAAGGATAAATGAAATTTAATGCAAGACATGATTTAAATTCTATGATCTGTAAGTACTAAATAGTTGGGTTTCACTAAAATATAACTGAATTTATCCAATTTTTTTCATATTAGAAAATTATACTTTTTTCTCAGGCCGGTTTCAAAAATCATTTTTTCATCTTTTGAAAATTTTGTTCAACAAATGTAACAAATAGTAAATTTACTTTCCAGTATCATAAAGCAAACAAATGGAAGAATAAAATACCAAAAAACGAGATCGATACCTAAAACCGTTTTACCGTACTAGCGATTTGAAATCATAAAATTTCGCGAAAATGTGCTTTTTTTTAATAATTTCGCCGTACCTGCGATCGTAAATCGTAAAATTTCGCGAAAATGTGAATTTTTTGTAATAATATGAGTATATGCTTGTAAAATTGTACCAATGTTCAGCATTAACAGAAATAATAGTGAATGTTCTTCCCTAGACTATAAAGAATGTACACGGCATTATTTTTTTAAAATTGAAAAAGTTTAACCCGTTCTTTATCGGGGTCAAAAGTCAGAAGTTTAAGTTTTTTCATTTTCTATAGGAAAGTGACAGAACATTAAGAATTTTTTACCAAATTTTATTCAAAATGCGAAAATACATTAATTTTTATTAACATTAAGATTTTTATGTTATAATGGGTGTTTTTTTTTAGAGGTATAGAACTTCGAATTGAAATAAAACACAAGAAAATCAATTCAATGTCCATCAATTTGGCTTTATTGGAAGGATAATTTTATGCCTTTAAATATGAATAATTAAATATGATTTCGGGCATGTGGCCGCCGCGGCTGGCTCGTATAAAGCCAATTCTACAGGTCCAATTTTCAACTACTTTTTCGAGCATATGGGGCCGCATGTTGGCAATAACGCCACGAATGTTGGCTTCCAAGTCCCCTAACGTTTCTGGTTTGTTGGCGTAGACGAGCGACTTCACATATCCCCAAAGAAAATAATCCAGTGGTGTCAAATCGCACGATCTTGGTGGCCAATTGATTCCGCGAAATTATGCGCTCATCGAATGTTTCCTTCAATAAATCAATTGGGACGTGCGCTGTGTGGCATGTAGCGCCGTCTTGTTGGAACCACAACTCATCCACATTCATGCCATCCAATTGGGGAACAAAATAGTCGGTTATCATGGCTCTATACCGGTCTCCATTTATGGTAACTGACTCTCCAGCATTATTTCGGAAGAAGTATGGCCCAATGACTCCACCAGCCCATAGAGCACACCAAACAGTCAGTTTTTGTGGATGTTATGGCGCCTCAAGGGTCTCATGTGGATTCTCTTCACTCCAAATGCGGTAATTTTGCTTGTTGACGTAGCCATTCAACCAAAAATGAGCCTCATCACTTAACAAAATTTTGCGATGAAAATCCGCATCGAGATCAATCTCATTTTCGGCCCATACACCAAAATCACGACGCATTGCATGGTCTCGCGGCTTTAATTCTTGCACAAGCTGGATCTTGTAAGGTCGCAAGCCAAGATCTTTGCGCAAAATCTTCCATAAAGTTGATGGACAAAGCTCCAATTGCTGTGCACGGTGGCGAATCGATTCATTCGGGTCCTCTTCAACACTTTGCTCTACAGCGGCAATTGCTTCTTCGGTGCGCACTGTTCGACGTCGCTGCGGATGCGTATTATCACATAGAGTAAACGCAGTGCGAAAACGATCCATGGTTAACCGAATTAATTGCTCTGATGGACGATTATGTCGACCATAAAATGGACGGAGCTTGCGGTAAACTTCGCGAACTGAACCATTATTTTCGAAATAAATTTGCACGATTTGCAAGCGTTGTTCTTTTGTCAACCTGTTCATGATGAAATGGCAAACTAAACTAAATATTAATCACTTGACAGCTGACAAAATGGCCGCCAGTTAAAAAAGTGATGCCAACTTAAAGTTCTATACCTCAATAAAAAACATCCGATATTTAAAATAAGTGATTGAAAATAAACCCAAAACAGATTTATTGACCCCATGTTGTGTAAATTTTAAAGTAAAATGTTATTTTAAATATGTATCGTTACCTTTAGACAGCCAAATGAGCTAAATGATTTTTATCAAACATTTTATTTATTCTTTAATTCCACAAATATTAAGGATTTAGTGATTTTTAACTTTCCAAAGAAGGTATTTATTGTAGTTTATATAATTATAATTGCTTTAGTTTTATTAACATCGAATTTTAAATTTTATATTCTCCTATATTTTACATAGAGATCTAATAAATGGTTCATGCTATTACAAATTCACCTTTTCTATGTAGTTTAGTGTACACCTAATATTACGAAAGTGCGAAATTGAACCGTAAATCTCACTAGGAATGTTATATGTATCATAAAAACATGCTGTGCAAATTCTTTTTTCAAAATTTCGTAAGGGGAACACGTGCCGCATCCGCCCACAAAGTGTTAATTTTTTTGTATGGAAAAGGTGGGAGTATTTTGCCCAAATTTTAACCACTTAGATTTGTAATATAAAAGAGAACTAAAGTAGCTTTATTTTAAGTAATCAACATTCAAAATCCGTGCAGTAGTTTCGTAGTTATTGCAGTTTTCCCCCGAAAATGCGTGTTCTTTGACGAAACGCCTAAGGGTATGCAGCCAAAAAAATGACTTAAGGATAAATGAAATTTAATGCAAGACATGATTTAAATTCTATGATCTGTAAGTACTAAATAGTTGGGTTTCATTAAAATATAACTGAATTTATCCAATTTTTTTCATATTAGAAAATTATACTTTTTTCTCAGGCCGGTTTCAAAAATCATTTTTTCATCTTTTGAAAATTTTGTTCAACAAATGTAACAAATAGTAAATTTACTTTCCAGTATCATAAAGCAAACAAATGGAAGAATAAAATACCAAAAAACGAGATCGATACCTAAAACCGTTTTACCGTACTAGCGATTTGAAATCATAAAATTTCGCGAAAATGTGCTTTTTTTGAATAATTTCGCCGTACCTGCGATCGTAAATCGTAAAATTTCGCGAAAATGTGAATTTTTTGTAATAATATGAGTATATGCTTGTAAAATTGTACCAATGTTCAGCATTAACAGAAATAATAGTGAATGTTCTTCCCTAGACTATAAAGAATGTACACGGCATTGTTTTTTTAAAATTGAAAAAGTTTAACCCGTTCTTTACCGGGGTCAAAAGTCAGAAGTTTAAGTTTTTTCATTTTCTATAGGAAAGTGACAGAACATTAAGAATTTTTTACTAAATTTTATTCAAAATGCGAAAATACATTAATTTTTATTAACATTAAGATTTTTATGTTATAATGGGTGTTTTTTTAGAGGTATAGAACTTCGAATTGAAATAAAACACAAGAAAATCATTTCAATGTCCATCAATTTGGCTTTATTGGAAGGATAATTTTATGTCTTTAATGTTTAAATATGATTTCGGGCATGTGGCCGCCGCGGCTGGCTCGTATAAAGCCAATTCTACAGGTCCAATTTTCAACTACTTTTTCGAGCATATGGGGCCGCATGTTGGCAATAACGCCACGAATGTTGGCTTCCAAGTCCCCTAACGTTTCTGGTTTGTTGGCGTAGACGAGCGACTTCACATATCCCCAAAGAAAATAATCCAGTGGTGTCAAATCGCACGATCTTGGTGGCCAATTGATTCCGCGAAATTATGCGCTCATCGAATGTTTCCTTCAATAAATCAATTGTGACGTGCGCTGTGTGGCATGTAGCGCCGTCTTGTTGGAACCACAACTCATCCACATTCATGCCATCCAATTGGGGAACAAAATAGTCGGTTATCATGGCTCTATACCGGTCTCCATTTATGGTAACTGACTCTCCAGCATTATTTCGGAAGAAGTATGGCCCAATGACTCCACCAGCCCATAGAGCACACCAAACAGTCAGTTTTTGTGGATGTAATGGCGCCTCAAGGGTCTCATGTGGATTCTCTTCACTCCAAATGCGGCAATTTTGCTTGTTGACGTAGCCATTCAACCAAAAATGAGCCTCATCACTTAACAAAATTTTGCGATGAAAATCCGCATCGAGATCAATCTCATTTTCGGCCCATACACCAAAATCACGACGCATTGCATGGTCTCGCGGCTTTAATTCTTGCACAAGCTGGATCTTGTAAGGTCGCAAGCCAAGATCTTTGCGCAAAATCTTCCATAAAGTTGATGGACAAAGCTCCAATTGCTGTGCACGGTGGCGAATCGATTCATTCGGGTCCTCTTCAACACTTTGCTCTACAGCGGCAATTGCTTCTTCGGTGCACACTGTTCGACGTCGCTGCGGATGCGTATTATCACATAGAGTAAACGTAGTGCGAAAACGATCCATGGTTAACCGAATTAATTGCTCTGATGGACGATTATGTCGACCATAAAATGGACAGAGCTTGCGGTAAACTTCGCGAACTGAACCATTATTTTCGAAATAAATTTGCACGATTTGCAAGCGTTGTTCTTTTGTCAACCTGTTCATGATGAAATGGCAAAACAAACTAAATATTAATCACTTGACAGCTGACAAAATGGCCGCCAGTTAAAAAAGTGATGCCAACTTAAAGTTCTATACCTCAATAAAAAAACACCCGATATATAACATTTTGTTTTGTGAACCGCCTAGCATACCAGAGGTCCCTTTGCTATTCGGAGCCGGAGTTAAAACGTAGGTCCCTTTCAATGAGTCTAAAAATAGAATACAGCTCATTGTCTGAGAGAAGTACCCCTAGTTTCAAATGGAATGTTGTCGAGGAATTATATATATATATATTTAGAACATTTCTCGGGGGAGTTATGGCTCAATTTAAGTTATGGTATTGTTATCGCTGGCTGCGACGGTCGTTCGTTAAGGGCGAATTTAACCAACACCAAATAAAAGGCCTCAAATTTCTTCTAAATGGTGCAAACGTTTATTTTTACCGCAGTGCTTTCCTTGAACGAACTAAATTTTCTTATTAAAATAATTTATGTGTATAACACATTTAAAATAACGGTACCAACTTAACGAAACAAAAAGCACTGCAGTTGACTATAGGGACAAAGAGGAATTGATCAGTTTTGATAAACAAATGAAGACAAAAGGGAATACAATAAATAACAAATAACTGATCAAGGGACAAAACAAGTAAACATTAAGGTGGTTCACAGAACAACATTAACTTAAAATAATAATAAATAAATAAATTCAATAATGGTTTCGTTGATCAAGAGCCATCAAGCGACATTCCCACCCCCGTGGATCGGTCACGATTCACTTCTTCAAATCTAGGACGGCAAGTTTGGAAACAGGACGCATCAGGACACCAGTACTGGTACGGACGTTAACACGACGAATAACACCATCTTTGCCTTTGTACACTTCTTCCACTCGGCCACGTTTCCAATCTCTACGGGAGACTGCAGAATCACATATGAGGACCAAATCACCAACAGCAATGGGCTTTGTACGTTGGAACGTCTGGTAAGTGTGGGCAGATACTCATGTATCCAGCGATTCCAGAAGTGATCTCGTAACTGACGGGATATACACCACTGCTTCTTTAACATCAAGGGCTGACCATCTGTGGCTCCGGCTGAAGTTTGGGCTGTATTTGGGCAACCAAGCAAAAAATGATTAGGCGTTAGTGGCTCTTCATCTTCATGGCTCAACGGCAAGTGTGTTAAGGGACGGGAATTCACAATATTTTCTGCTTCTATCAGGAAACTTTGAAGCGTGTGTTCACGAGGGGCAGACTCTTTTAATGTCGACTTTACAACACGTTTGACGCACTGAACCATACGTTCCCATATACCACCTTCTGCAGGATTATGTGGACAATTGAACTGCCAGTCAATACCTTTTGATGATAGTTCATCTTGGATTCGGGCCACGTCAAACACCTCATTAAACTTCTTTGCGACTTGGTCAACACCAACAAAATTTTTTCCATTGTCGCTTCTGATTCTTGTAGGCAGGCCACGACGGTTTATAAAGTTGCGAATGGCAAGAATACACGCATCCGTGGACAAATCGAATGCAACTTCTAAGTGGATCGCTCTGACGGTTAGGCAGGTAAATAGAGCAACCCATCTCTTCTCATGACGTCTTCCAATGGTTATAGTTAGGGGCCCGAAGTAATCTAACCCAGTGTAGGTGAAGGGCCGAATATATGGCGTTAATCTGTCTTCTGGCAAAGAACCCATGAGTGGTGGCACCGGCAATGTACGACGAAATCTGCAAATAAGACAATTAGAAACACGCTTATGCAAAATTTTTCTAAGGCGGGGGATCCAAAATGATCTTCTAATTTCACATATCGTGGCTTCGAAATTCTGATGTTTCATTTGTTCGTGTACATGGGCCACAAACAACTCAGTGACTGGATGAGATGACGGCAAAATAATCGGACGTCTAATTTCTATGGGCAACCAACTAGCTGCGTCCACACGGCCATAAACTCTTAGCAGTGAATTTTCATCCAAATATGGAACCAATGAAAACAATTCACTACCTTTGGGCAAACTTCCTTCAGATTTTAAAATTTCAATTTCAGCATTATATTTTTCTTGTTGGGCTTGGCGACAAATGTAAATTTCAGCAGTTTTTAGTTCGCCAACAGTTAGGGATGTTGTTTCATCAGGGCTCACTTTCTTTTTGCATCGGTTTATAAAACGCAACATCCAAGCGACCATACGTTTTATTTTCAAATAAGATGAAAATCTGCTGAAATCAATTAGAGGCGACACATTAATTAATAAAGTAAATTTTGGGCGTAGTTCTTCAACATCTAGGCTATTGGATATTATGTTGACAGCTTTAGGCCATTCGTCTTCACCACTATAAAGAAAACAAGGACCACTAAACCAATTGCACTCATTTGAAAAGTTAACCTGGGACTTCATTCTGGTAGTTTTATCAGCAACATTGAGATTTGTTGGCAGCCATCTCCAATCTGCTGGGCTAGTGGAATCCAAAATCTCTGTAATTCTATGGGCAACAAATGGCTTGTATCTACGACTTTCTGAGCCAATCCAATTTATTACTGTCGTCGAATCGCTCCAACAAATAGTTCGAGACACTTTAATGGAATGCTCTTCCAAAATTGTACCCATCAGTCTAGTACCTAAAACTGCAGCCTGAAGTTCGAGCCTAGGAATACTCATCGTCTTTAGAGGGGCACATCTAGTTTTTGCAGCTACGAAGGACACTTCAATTTTTCCATCAACATTAATGGACCTCCAATAAGACACGGCACCAAATGCATCCTCACTAGCGTCGACAAAAACATGTAGCTCCAGGCAACGAGGAACACCATTTACAAAATAATGGCGAGGCACTTTTACATGGACAACATTTTTCAGCTCAAGGCGCCAATTGTTCCAAACGTCATATATTTCTTCGGGCAAAACATCATCCCACCGGATGTCGTGTCTCCAGACTTCACGCATTAATAGTTTGGCTGTTATCATAAAGTTGCTCAAAAAACCAAGTGGATCGAATACAGACATAACCACACTTAACAACTCACGCTTTGTAGGGGACCTCAAACCTGCCATGACGTCAGCATTCACGTTGTGGAACTTAAGCTCAAACCTGAAAGTATCATCTTTTGGCTGCCAATACATACCAAGGACCTTTTCGGATTTTGGCTCGTTGATATCACTGGGAAAATTCACCGGTTTCTCCAATGTACCTTTAAGGGCCACAATTACCTTGGATGAGTTAGAAGAAAAATTCCGTAGCTCAAAACCTGCTGACTTATGGATGTCGCACACTTGTTGGGCAACCTCAATAGCTCTGTCAGAAGTTGGAAAACTGTCGACAAAGTCATCCACATAATGATGATCCACAATGGACTTTACAGCACGAGGATATTTTTCCCGATAGCTTAGGGCGTTTGATTCTTTAACATAATGGGCTACGCAGGGCGAGCAAGCAGCACCAAATGTCATCACAAGCATTTCATATGTATCGGGTGGCTTCGTATCATCATCACGCCAAAGGAACCGTTGAGAACATCTGTCTTCAGGAGCCACGAGAACCTGGTGAAACATCTCTTTAATATCCCCACAAACTGCAACTGCTCCAACTCGGAAGTTGAACAAAATAGATGGCAACGGCTTATATTGCTGAGGACCCTTCAATAGTTTAGAATTTAATGAGACACCTTCAACAGACGCGGCCGCATCAAAAACCAAACGAAGCTTTCCAGGCTTATTAGGGTTGACCACTCCAAAATGAGGAAGGTACCAAGTCCTAGGGCAAACATCAAAGGCTTCATTAGATGACAATTTTCTTACATACCCCTTTTTCAAATAATCTCGGATGATCGACTTATAGGCAACACCAAATTCAGGCATCTTCTTCATCTTACGCTCAATACCAATGAGCCTATTTAGGGCCATGGAGTAACTGTCAGGCAGGACTATATCATCAGCGCTCCACAAGAGCCGAGTTTGGAACCTCCCATCGACCTTCACTGTAGAATTCTTCATAATTTGACGAGCACGGACGACCTCCTTAGACTCTATGACCGGCAAAACTTTTACACCAAAGTTTTCTGTTTCAAAATAATTTGCCACCAAATCATAGAGTTTCTCCTCTGGTTTAACGGACAGCAAACACAAATGGGAATTGGATGGCTTTCCCTTCATCGGACCAAAAACGACCCAGCCTAATGGTGTGTTGGCAGCATAAGGACCACTTTCTTCCAACGGCACAATTTCATCAGGAAGACCAAGATGACAGTGATCCAATCCAATTAGGACCTTAGGGACAACACCATTATATAATTTGATAGGTAGTCCAGGATGACCTCTCAAATCCATATTAAAACTCTGGGCCGGCAATTTCAAATTTGAGACTCCATATACATTTTTTAGGGCATATTTTCGCTGCTTACCAATCCCACTTACATGAAGATCAACCACAGATGTCGTTTCCTCAGAAGCCTTTCCAGCATACCAGTGCAAGTTCAATTTACTTTGTTGCCCCCGGAGGCCCAGTTGCCTCACCAAGGAGCTGTCCACCATAGTAACAGAGGAACCTTCGTCCAACAACGCAAAAGTTTCAACCTTGTTACTAGGACCATAAAGTATAATTGGCACAACCCGAAACAACAAAACACTCTTATCTGCAGCATTGGTCACGCAGCTAAGGACAGACGCACTTCCATTTGTTGAACCACTTAGAGCTTCCGACTCATTTGAACCATTATTATTTGGACTATCATGTAACAATTTGTTATGTTTTCTTAAGCAACCATCAATGTGACACTCTTTTCGATTACGACAATTTCTACTAGAATGTCCAGAGCCAAAACACGAAAAACATAACCTAAATTTTTTCACGTTAGACCACCGATCAGGTACGCTTAATGAAGAAAATTTTCTGCACTCAAACAACTTATGGTTACCCTGGCACATGGGGCATTCTTGTTTTCGTTGACCATCAGCGGCATGGAGGACAACTTTTCTTTTTGGTTCACTATTATTTCGATTTCCACTCACCCCTTGAATAATCTGCACCAACTCAGCAACATCTTTGAGCCACTTGTTGAAATCCAAAACAGTTGGATATGGCTTAATTGTTGACGCAAAACGAGCCCACTCCATCCGCTTACTCAAGGGAAGCTTTCCAACTAATTCATCTATTAGCGTAGGATTCGCCAAATGCTGTTGTCCATTTGCAGATTCCAAAAAGGCGGCAAGATTCTGCACCTTAACAGCAAAGGGCACAAGTCGATCAATAGCACCTTCACTAATGGGCTGAATTTCTTTTACTTGCTGGAGCTGACAACGGATTAGCAATTCTGGACGACCATAACGAAAACGCAATTGTTCCATGACCACATTAACATTGTCGGGATGTATGAGCAACGATTTTACACACTCCCTTGCATCACCCTTTAATGCCTTTTGGAGCCGAACACAATTTTCAAAATTGTTGTAATTATAAACAGCAGTCGTATTGTTAAAAGCTGTTGAAAACATGGGCCAGTCCTCAGGTGTGCCACTAAAATCCGGCAAATCATAAATTTTTCTATGCACTGAAATCGGGCCACCATTTTGAGACACAAGTACATTTGGCGGCAACATTTGTGTTGAAGGCGGCTGATTTGCACAAAAATCCGAATTATTTCCATTGCAGCTTGTCCAAGAAAATGGCGTACGACGATCAGCGCAGTCGACGTTGGCAGAGGCAGAGTTGTCAACGTTGGCATCAGTGGTAGCCGTTACTGTGGTCGCCATATTGGATGGCTGGGGTATGGCTGAGGATGGCGTCGCATTGGCATTGAGGGCGACGGACAAAGCTCTCTGGGCATTCAGCAACTGGACCTGTAGCATACTTATTTGGCTTTGTAGACTTTCCAAATTATTGGCTGAATTAGGCTGGGGCAACGGCAGCTGTCCAGTTGGACCAACAAAAACATCACTAAAATTTTGTTGGTTAGGTTGAATTGTGGCGGCAGAAATATTTGTAGCGAAAATGGCGTCGTTGGCTACTGCACCTGACGTTCCGGCGGCTATGGAAGCTGTTGGTACTCCGGTAGCAGAAGGAGCCACTTTTATTTGGTCACTGGCATTTGCACTATTTGTACTTACATGTTTTTCAGCTGTAGGAGTCACTTGCTTAGACGTTCTTGTTCCGGCGGCAGAGGAAGTGGTGGGCAACAAAGCAGCGGCAGTGGAAGCCAATTGTTGATATGTTCCGGCAGAAGGAGTACCACTACTGCTTTGACTAGATGTCAGCAACCGAGGACTTTTTCTTGCAGGTGATCGTTGCATTTTGAACCACAAAACAAAACCAAAATATTGTTCAAAAGAGCACACAAAAACTTATTTAATAATTGTTCTGGCAGAGCAACTTTAATTTTTCCAAAATTAATTTTATAAAACTGCAGACAATGTTGAATAAAATTATTTGTTCCGGCAGACAAGGAACCACTTTAGCAAAAATGTATTTTATTTTCCCGTAGACATAGAAACAAATGTTCTGGTAGGCAAGGAACCCCAATATTATTTTTGCTGACACACAAAATGTTCCGGCGGCTAGGAACGACAATAATTTCCGCACAAAAGTTGCGAAATAAAATTTGTTATCGCTGGCTGCGACGGTCGTTCGTTAAGGGCGAATTTAACCAACACCAAATAAAAGGCCTCAAATTTCTTCTAAATGGTGCAAACGTTTATTTTTACCGCAGTGCTTTCCTTGAACGAACTAAATTTTCTTATTAAAATAATTTATGTGTATAACACATTTAAAATAACGGTACCAACTTAACGAAACAAAAAGCACTGCAGTTGACTATAGGGACAAAGAGGAATTGATCAGTTTTGATAAACAAATGAAGACAAAAGGGAATACAATAAATAACAAATAACTGATCAAGGGACAAAACAAGTAAACATTAAGGTGGTTCACAGAACAACATTAACTTAAAATAATAATAAATAAATAAATTCAATAATGGTTTCGTTGATCAAGAGCCATCAAGCGACAGGTATAGTAATATAAGGTGCCCCCTAATGTAGTTATATGGGAATTTCGCACTCATTACATTGTATGTGGTTATATTCTTATATACATACAAAAGTACATATATTTATGAATTTATACTTATATATTTTTGAGTGACAAGCTTTATGGGTACTAATATGGATAAAAAAAAGTACAAAAAGAAAAATAGTATTTTATATAAAAAAAAACGCATTTGTTTACAAATTTAGCATCCGAAACTTTGATTTCATTTTGTTGTGACATTTTTGCAAAAATAAAAATATAATTTTATTTACAAGTAGCGTATACACTGTGCAAAACGAAATTGAAAATTATTGAATTAAAGGCTCAATGAAAGTAATTGTAACAGAATATGAAGCACTTCAATTTCGATAACGAACTCCACAGGCTTTCTAAATTTGTGGCGAAGAAATTAAACGGTATGTGCTTGGATTTTCACATGTCTTAGAATGCCCCACTTGGGGGTATCAAATGACTTATGATTAAATGACTTATGATAGTTCCAAAGATTGTTTTCTAACTATAAATCTTTTCTTTTGCGTTAAAAGAGAAATTCATATTCTGACATGTTTCAGTGGCTTCGAAGTTCCTCGTCCATATATTTTGTTTGTAAACTGGAGAAGGCAGCCCATACCACCAGCAGCCGATGAATTTTTTTAATTTTCGTTAATACCACGATCATTAATAAAACTCGTGAAAATGAGTATTAAGATCATTCAGTTGGAATTTGGATGTTAACAGAGTTGGTTAGTGCCGCTTTGTTAAAGAAAACACAAAAACAAAATGGGCAAGAAATAAGTCAAAATCCAATTTATAGCAACAAAATACATGGTTCGAGAGAACAAAGAAATATAATCTCGAACATTGTTACCCACGACACTATTATTTTTGTATACATTGGGAATATTTCTGTAAATATTGGGAATATTTTTCAAAACAGAAAAAAATTCTAATATTAAATAATTTTAGATTTATATATTTTTTTTTTTAATATTTTCGATCCATACATTTTTTTATAGAAAATTTTTTAATAAAAATATTTTTCTTTGGAAAATTGTTCGATAAAAATTGGATTTTATAGAAAATTTTTCGAATAAAATATTTTTCTGTAAAAATTTTTGATAAAAATATTTTTTTATCAAAAAATTTTTAAATCTTCTATAGAAAAATTTTTGATAAAAAAATTTTCTATAGAAAAATTTTTGATATAAAATTTTCCATAGAAAAATTTTTGATAAAAAAATTTTTCATAGAAAAATTTTTGATAAAAAAAATTTTTATAGAAAAATTTTGGATAAAAGAACATTTTGATAAAAAAGTTTTCTTTAGAAAAATTTTCGATAAAAATATTAAAAAAATTGAGTAGAAAACTATTTATTTTCAAAAAGTTAAAAATGCTCATTGAAATACACATTGAAATAAAAATACCTATTTTAGTTAAAAGTATAAAAAACGGCAACTCTGTCGACTATTTTTTGATAAAAAAATTTTTTTTAGAAAAATTTTTGATAAAAAATTTTCTTAAAAAAATTTTTGATAAAAAAATTTCTTTCGAAAAACTTTTGATACAAAAATTTTCTTTAGAAAAACTTTTGATAAAAAAATTTTCTATAGAAAAATTTTTGATAAAAAAATTTTCTATAGAAAAATTTTTGATAAAAAAATTTTCTATAGAAAAATTTTTGATAAAAAAATTTTCTATAGAAAAATTTTTGATAAAAAAATTTTCTATAGAAAAATTTTTGATAAAAAAATTTTCTATAGAAAAATTTTTGATAAAAAAATTTTCTATAAAAAAATGTTTGATAAAAAAATTTTCTATAGAAAAATTTTTGATAAAAAAATTTTCTATAGAAAAATTTTTGATAAAAAAATTTTCTATAAAAAAATGTTTGATAAAAAAATTTTCTATAAAAAAATTTTTGATAAAAAAATTTTCTATAGAAAAATTTTTGATAAAAAAAATTTCTATGGAAAAATTTTTGATAAAAAAATTTTCTATAGAAAAATTTTTGATAAAAAAATTTTCGATAGAAAAATTTTTGATACAAAAATTTTCAATGGAAAAATTTTTGATAAAAAATTTTTCTATAGAAAAATTTTTGATAAAAAAATTTTCTTAGAAAAATTTTTGATACAAAAATTTTCAATGGAAAAATTTTTGATAAAAAAATTTTCTGTAGAAAAATTTTTGATAAAAAAATTTTCTATAGAAAAGTTTATGATAAAAAAATTTTCTATAAAAAAATTTTCTTTAGAAAAATTTTTGATAAAAAAAAATGAGTAGAAAACTTTTTCTTTTTAAAACATTAGAGCTACACATTAAAATAAAAAGTACTTATTTTAGTTAAAAGTATAAAAAAGCGGCAACTCTGCCGACTATTTTTTTTGATAAAAAAATTTTTTTTAGAAAAATTTTTGATTAACAATTTTTATTGAAAAATTTTTGATAAAAAATTTTCTATATAAATACTTTTCTATGGAAAATTTCTGTAGAAAAATTTTTGATAAAAAAATTTCTATAGAAAAATTTTTGATAAAAAAATTTTCTTTAGATAAATTTTTGATAAAAAAAATGAGTAGAAAACTTTTTCTTTTTAAAACATTAAAACTACACATTAAAATAAAAAGTATTTATTTTAGTTAAAAGTATAAAAAAGCGGCAACTCTGCCGACTATTTTTTTTGAAAAAAAATTTTTTTTAGAAAAATTTTTGATTAAAAATTTTTTATTGAAAAATTTTTGATAGAAAATTTTCTATAGAAAAACTTTTAATAAAAAACTTTTCTATAGAAAAATTTTTCGTAAAGAGTTTTCTATAGAAAAATTTTTGATAAAAAAATTTCTATAGAAAAATTTTTGATAAAAAAATTTTCTATAGAAAAAGTTTTGATAAAAAAATTTTCTATAGAAAAATTTTTGCTAAAAAAATTTTCTATAAAAAAATTTTCTATAGAAAAATTTTTGATAAAACAACTTTCTTAGAAAAATTTTTGATAAAAAAATTTTCTATAGAAAAATTTTTGATAAAAAAATTTTCTATAGAAAAATGTTTGATAAAAAAATTTTCTAAATTTTTAAGAATTTATAAAAAGAATTTATAAACTTCTAAAGGTCCCTGATGATGATATCCAAAGGATATCGAAATATTGGACGAGAATAATAAATAAAACTATAAAACAAAGACCTCGAGCTCGTTTTTATTAATTCTTAAGAATTTAATAATGAAAAGGTCGAATAAATAAAATCAAAGAAATTAATTAAAAAAATTTTCTATAGAAAAATTTTTGATAAAAAAATTTTTTTTAGAAAAATTTTTGATAAAAAAATTTTCTATAGAAAAAGTTTTGATAAAAAATTTTCTTAGAAAAATTTTTGATAAAAAAATTTTCTATAGAAAAATTTTTGATAAAACAATTTTCTTAGAAAAATTTTTGATAAAAAAATTTTCTATAGAAAAATTTTTAATAAACAAATTTTCTTAGAAAAATTTTTGATAAAAAAATTTTCTATAGAAAAATTTTTGATAAAAAAATGTTCTATCGAAAAATTTTTGATAAACAAATTTTCTATAGAAAAATTTTTGATAAAAAAATTTTCTATAGAAAAATTTTTGATAAAAAATTTTTGATAAAAAAATTTTCTATAGAAAAATTTTTGATAAAAAAATGTTCTATCGAAAAATTTTTGATAAACAAATTTTCTATAGAAAAATTTTTGATAAAACAATTTTCTATAGAAAAATTTTTGATAACAAATTTTCTTAGAAAAATTTTTAAAACAAAAATTTTCTTTAGAAAAACTTTTGATACAAAAATTTTCTACAGAAAAATTTTTCGTAAGGAATTTTCTATAGAAAAATTTTTCGTCAAAAATTTTCGATAGAAAAAATTTTGATAAAAAAATTTTCTTAGAAAAATTTTTGATAAAAAAATTTTCTTTAGAAAAATTTTAGATAAAAAAATTTTCTATAGAAAAATTTTTGATAAAAAAGTTTTCTATAGAAAAATTTTTGATAAAAAAATTTTCTATAGAAAAATTTTTGCTAAAAAAATTTTCTATAGAAAAATTTTTGCTAAAAAAATTTGCTATAGAAAAATTTTTGATAAAACAATTTTCTTAGAAAAATTTTTGTTAAAAAAATTTTCTATAGAAAAATTTTTGATAAACAAATTTTCTATAGAAAAATTTTTGATAAAAAAATTTTCTATAGAAAAATTTTTGATAACAAATTTTCTTTAGAAAAACTTTTAAAACAAAAATTTTCTTTAGAAAAACTTTTGATACAAAAATTTTCTACAGAAAAATTTTTCGTAAGGAATTTTCTACAGAAAAATTTTTAGTCAAAAATTTTCGATAGAAAAATTTTTGATAAAAAATTATACTAATACTAATTATGGGGTTTAAACACAGTTAAATTCTTAACATCCGTTTAACACCGAACTATAAAATTCTTACAAACTAAATAAGAATTATATTTCAATTTTTCGGAAACAATATGAAATAAAACAAGTAAGAAAGTGCTATAGTCGGTCGAGCCCGACTATGAGATAGCCTTCACCACTAAGGTCAAAGGTGCTCTTTTTCCTGTATACAGACAAATATTTGCTAAGACTAATATTTTTATGTGTTACATACATCAGCATAAACTTATAATGCCCCTTCCACCTATGGTGGTGAAGGGTATAATGATGACAGAGTTGACACTAGCACGAGTAAAATAAAAAGGGTTTACAATTAACTTTAAATTACTTTTCTTTGAAAATTTGACACTTGAGGGTGTAAAATGATTTTTTTTACAGTGTAAGCATACATTTTTTGTACAATTATTATGCACTACAAAAAAATGTTTGAACAAAAAAATCAAAATAAATTTTTGTATTCATTCAAACATGTATTTATTTATATGACAATGACTTTGATTTGATATGAATGAAATTTATTAGTTTTATTCTCATTCAAATTTTTGTCTTTTTTTTTGCTACTGGTTATATAGTAAATATTTCTTTTTTTTGATTCTTTTATACTTTTTTTTAATAGAAATGCAAATAAATTCTAACAGAGATTTTGAGGCTTTTGAATAAATATTCAAAAAGCTTAAAATTAGTATTAGATAAAAACGTTTACAAAAAAGGTGGAAAAATAAATAAATATTTGAAATAAAAACGAATATTAAATAAATATAGCAAATAAAAAATATTTCGAATATAGTTTGGAAATATGAGATAAAAGGATTTTTTTTTTAATTTGGATGGAAGTTTTTTAATAAAATATGAACAATATTTAAAAAAAAACTTTGAAGAATTAATCAAGAGGATTAAAGTTTAAAAAGTTTTAATTAAAAATTTTGTTTGAGGAAAACAAAACTGTAAAAAAACTGATAAAATTTGAAAAAAAAAACAATGTTGCCATAAATCTTTAACTAAAATCTAAAATAACAAAAAGAACTTTTTTCATTATTATCAAAATTTTAATATGGATTTTTAAAGAATACCAAAGAGATTATTTATTACGACTGATTATTTGGCAACGATAACTTGTTATTTCCAACTGATAACAGTATTTGAACAAATATTTGAACAAAATTAGCTAATTTTAACTTGAGGACAAATTTAAAGTTAGTAGCAGACGGCTTTTGTAAGCGTTTACTCGGCCTTTATAGAAAATCGTTTCTAAAAGAGCTTTGGCTTAAATTGTTGGGGAAATCATAATGATTTCCTTTAAATTCCTTTTGGCTTCTTTGGCTGTGATCAGCATTTGGTCTACTCTACCCACCGCTACCCAATGTGATACCTCCTATTATGAGAAATACTACTCCGCACGCCGCTTTTTGCCTCTCAAGAAAAGCTCTTTGGTCCAGGTCAACTTTACCTTGAGCTTGCAAAATGAACAGTTGGAGGAGTTTGAAAAGGTTGCCCTGGTGGGAGATGTTGAGAATCTGGGCTCGTGGAAGGCAGATAAGGCCATTATCATGAATAAAACTGAGGAATATGGCAAATGGCAGGTCTCGGTTTGGCTTCAAGCCAATTCTTCCTTGAACTATCGTTATTTTATAGCGGCCCAAGATAAAATCCTGGGTAAGATACAAGTTCGTCGCTGGGAATCCCATATAAAAAGTCGTTTTCACAATTTGAGTTCTTTGAATTTTGAGCGCTCGGATATTTTTGGCTTGATTGGGCCGGCTAAGGAGAAGGAATTACAACGCGGTTGGCTTAATACGGGGCATATAGTGCAGTTTAAGTTGTTTCGTAATCCCTTAAAGCTAAATGATTCCTTTTCCAGTGACAAACAACAATTGCGCATTAAACTTACTCCCGTGGATCCTCAATGGCGCACGATCATAGTACCCTCCTCTAGGGCCTTTACGGAATATGTTTCCATGGATTATGGCAATAGCTTTCTAAAGAAACAACCTCATCATGGAGTCAAGTATCAGGAAGAAAGTCTTATTATCTATCATACTACCCTACAAAATTTGGAAAATGTGGCCTATCTTGTGGAAATCTTTGTAGAGGATACGCAAAACGATGTGGTAAGAGTCATAGGCTATCAGTATATCTCTCCCCAGTTCATAACAGAGACTGAGGGTGAAATTTCCCTGAATTTACTATCGCCTACTTGGATGAATACCATAGGCTCCCTAAATCTCAAATATTTGGTCATACATCCTCTTCAGAACTCAACGGTGGATTTAAGAACCACCTTTAGCGAATACTGGCGTAAAAACTGGACTGGTCTCGAGGCGGGTCATAGAGGTTTGGGTAAATCTCTTAAAGAAACCACTAATGCTGCCCCGATTCTAGAAAATACCGTAGCCTCCATGATAGCTGCCGGGGAAATGGGTGCCGATATAGTAGAATTTGATGTCCAACTAACCAAGGACTTGATACCCATTATCTATCATGACTTTTTTATATATGTCTGCATGGAATCCAAACTACCCACCTCTAAAAATGATCTTACCCAGGTAATGATCAAGGATATTACCTATGAACAGCTAAAAGATCTTACCACCTATCAAGTAGTGGGCTCCAAGATAATCGAATATCGCTCCCATAATTCAGTGCAAAATGAGACTCATCGTATGTTTCCCTCATTTGAAGACTTTCTTACCCAGGTCAACAAATCCGTAGGCTTTGATATCGAAATTAAATGGCCTCAGCTAAAAAGTGATGGCCAATATGAGAGTATACAGACCCTAGACAAAAATCTCTATATCGATCGGATTTTGGAGGTAATGCTTAAGCATGGCTGTGGTCGTTTTTCCTTCTTTACGAGCTTCGATGCCGATATCTGTACACTTTTGCGTTTCAAGCAAAACATGTATCCCGCCCTATTTCTGTACTCCAGCAAAGATGCCGCCTTTGCAGATCCTCGTTCAGACTCGATTTACCAAGCCGTAAATCATGCCCAGGCTTTTGATTTGGCTGGCATAGTACCCAATGCTGTTTTTATCAAGAACAATCCCGAATGGGTTAATGTGGCCTTAAAGCAAAACAAGAAAATTCTACTCTGGGGTGGTGATCTCAAAGATCGCGAGACAATTGACTGGTTTATTGCCCAAAATCCCACAGCTGTTATTTATGATCGCATGGATTTGTATTTGACTGCCAATAGGACAAGTGCTTTTGCGGCGGAGCATGATTTGCCCGAGTTCTTTAAGTTGCAGTGTTCGCCTTCGACGCCGGGGGAAAATGCCACCATCACTAATATCTTAAGTAATGTTAATATGCTTTAGAGTAGAGTTTAATAAAACACAAATAATTTACTAAAACTTATATCCTATTAGATATTAAGTAATAAATTTATTAAATATTTATTCGAAAAAATATTTTTTTTAAATAAATTTTACAATAAAAAAATTTATGAAAATTTTTCAAGACTTGTTATTTTGTAGGGAAAATCCAATTTTTTTTTTAAATATTTAAGAAGAATTAATACCAGAGACCATAACTGTTATAACTTTTATCGTAAAAGTCAGAAAATAAAAGTTATTTTTTGACTTTTATTTTTTCGAGCAGAAATAAAAGTTACTTTTGTTTAAATTCATGATAAATTTATTGAAAATGTTTGTCAAACAAAGAAAATTTTTCAGTGAAAATAATTTGCATATAATTAGGGTTGAAAACACAAAAATAACATTTATTTCTGCTCGAAAAAATAAAAGTCAAAAAATAACTTTTATTCATGATCGAAATAATAAAAGTCAAAAATAACTGTTATTTTTGCTCGAAAAAATAAAAGTTAAAAAATAACTTTTATTTTTGCTCAAAAAAATAAAAATCAAAAAATAACTGTTATTTTTTTTTCTAAAAAATAAAAATCAGATTTTTAAAAAATTTCGTCCAAAACTATCAATATGGTATACTTGGTATTATTATTTCCATCCGGTTGCTTCTTTTAATCAAAAATTCAAAAATAACAGTTATTTTCGGTCCCTGATTAATACTATATTTTCTATTTAAACTATGGCCCTATAGGGTGACAGGAAAAAATTTTTTTTTGATTTCAAATGTTTTTCTACGGAATTTTTCTATTCGAATTTGGCCTAAAAATTTACATTTTCGCGAAATTTTTTAATTTGAAATCCCAGCTGCGACGAAACGGTTTAAGATATCGACCTAAATTTTTTGGGTTTTATTCTCCCATTTGTCTGTTTTACAACACTGGAGAGCAAATTCTAAATTTGTAATATTTGTTGAACAAAATTTTCAAAAAATGAAAAAATGATTTTTGAAACCGACCTGAGAAAAATGTAACATTTTCCAACATGAAAAAACCAAGTAAATTTGATTATATTTAAACAAAACTGAACTATTTACTAGTAACAAGCCATTAAATGATAAATCATGTCTAACTTTGGAATTTCTTTATTTACAACATACAATTTTTGGTGCATATCCTTAGGCGCGTTTTTAAGGACATGAATTTTCGGGGGGAAACTGCAATAACTTTAAAACTACCTCATGAATTTTCGTCTTTCACGATTCGAAATAAAGCTGTGTTAGTTCTCTTTAATATTCTATTACTTTTTCTTGTAAAAATTATTTATTTTCGGTCTAAATTTTGCAAATTCAAAAAAATAACCCAAAACAAATGTTTTCTTAAACTTTGGACCCGATGCACGCCCATAGAAAGTTGTCCGGTTTGGCTCAAATTTTCAGATCTAAACTTTTAGACCTAGTGTCACAATAATACGTAGAAAAAGTTATAAAATTCGAAAAATCATTTTCTTTCATACAAAAAATTGTCACCCTAATGTTACCAAATCAGTTTCAATTTGCAGGAGATCGTTATCTTTCAAAGGTGATTTATTTCCGATATGGCACTTTATCGCTAAACTGATTACCTTACGAAAAAACAAAAAAATAAAAAAATTCCAAAGAAATAATTTGTATATAGACCCGCTAATTTATAAACCAATTATAAAATTATCAAAGCTTTACAGCAGAATATATGTATGGAAAATTTGATTTATAAACTTGTCATATCAATATTTTCTTCATTAAAGTTTATAAGTTTAAAAAACTTCTAGGTATTGAAGAATATCTTTTTTCCGGAAATGGGTTATATAGGGGAGGCATGATCAAACTGACTGATTTTAACAAAATTTTCTTAACTGATTGGAGTCCATATGTACATACTCGTAACTTTTATGCACTAACATATCTATTAAAAACTCGAATTTGTTAGAACAGTAATTTCCGGGATGAAACTACATGATCAAATATGGGCTAGCTTTACAAAATAAGGCACTTGCTTGAATTCATTTTCGGATCATTTTTCTGTCGTAATTTTACTGTTACAGGTATTACCATTTGATATTTGTTAGCATTAGGTGGTTTGCAGTAATATGGATTATATGAGCTCTATAAGTAAATGTAGACCGTATTCATTCAATTTTTATGATAATATTGGACATACAAGAAAATAATATCGATTTCAGGGACCAAAAATAACTGTTATTTTTGACTTTTTGATTAAAAAAAGCAACCTAAAGGAAATGTCGGAGAACAATACCAAGTATACCATTTTGATAGTCTTGGACCAAATTTTCATAAAATGCGATGCTTTTCAAAAATCTGATTTTTTAGAAAAACAGTTATTTTAACAGTTTTTTTTTAACATTTATTTTTCGAGAAAAAATAACAGTTATTTTGACTTTTATTTTTTCGAGCAAAAATAAAATGTATTTTTTAACTTTTATTTTTTCGAGCAAAAATAACAGTTTTTTTTGGCTTCCATTATTTCGAGCATGAAAACAAGATATTTTTTGACTTGTTTTTCGAGCATAAATAACAGTTATTTTTGACTTTTATTTTTTCGAGCAGAAATAAAAGTTATCGGAAGAAAATTTGGAGGCAATTATGATGGCAAAACTCAACTCCATTAATTTTTGAGCATTTGCAAATAATTTTCACTGAAAAATTGTCTTTCTGCTCCAAAAAATAAAAGTCAAAAATAACTTTTATTTTTGCTCAAAATATAAAAGTTAAAAAAAAACTTTTTTTCTGCTCAAAAAAAAAAAAAAAAGTCAAAAATAAATGTTATTTTTTATCGAAAAAATAAATGTCAAAAAATAATTTTTATTTTCTGACTTCTACGATAAAAGTTATAACAGTTCCGGTCCCTGGTCAATTTGAACAGCATATGGTAAAACTATCATATATGGTTTTTGTGTTTTATTCGCTATAATAATAGATATAAAAATGCGATAATAACTTATGGTCAACATGCACTAACTCAAACATCTTGTGAATGATGATTTGCGCTATTAAAAAGTGAAAAGTTTGAAGATAAAAAATTGGAACGAAGATGGTTGTCAAAATCAGAAGGAAATTTGATACCATATGAGTTGAAGAGAGACGTTTAAAGTCGATTTTCGAAAAAAAATGCTTGAACGCTACTAAGAGGAACACGTATTTGGTACTTTTTTGATTTCGGGGCAAAAATGGGTAAAAAATATATACAATTATAACCTAATATCTCATAAAGTTATATAAATAAAAACAAAATGTTAACTGCGTTTTAATAAAATGTACCGAATTCAATTGAATGGAACTAAGACTAATATGCATATGGAACTTTTTTGAAATCAGGGTATAAAAAGGGGGAAAAATGGTAACGTTATAACTTTTAAGGTATTAGGTATGAAAACAAAATTTAAATTGGTATTTTTTTTTACTTTTGAACGTATGAACTTAGAAACAAAATATGTATAGCAATCGATTAAGAAAATGATTGTAAATATAGGGAGAGCGCCATCTATTAAGATAAACAGAATCAAATGAAAAAAACTCCGAGCTAAGCTCGGTCAACCAGGTACTTATATATTAGGTGTGGCAAAAAGAATCTCATTAAGGTAGAAACACAATTGGGACGAATGACTAATTTCGTCCAGCACGACGAATTCGGATTTAAAAATTCGTCTTGTAAATTCGTCCATTGAACACATTTGGGACGAATAAACGTTGTTGACGCCATTTTTGTTGATTTTTTATTTGCACGTAATTATACTTACACTTTCGGACATATCGCGCACTCTCAACATTTGCAATTTTTTTTTTAATTTTATTCTTAAATTATTACACGAGATTATTACATTTAAATAATTTTATTTGAAATAAATATTTTTTGTTTGTATTTTATAAGGTGACCATATTTAACAAAAACACATATAATTTCTAATATTTTACAACAGAAATAGAAATACATCCACTCTAATCCAGTTCAGTCGTCGTTTGTCTGCGTATGAAATAGAAATAAACCTATCGCACTGTTCGATACGCACGACGAATTTCGTCGTACGCATCAATTGTGTGCACATTCTTATAAGCCCATATTAACTTTCGCCCATTTTGAGGTAATTTCATAAAAACATTTTTCAGAGAAACTAAAGGCCATGTTCTGACACATGTGATTTGGAAATTGCCAATTTGTTTGTTTCTGTTTCAGAACATGGACGTATAATGATTAACCTCAAAAGTAACCTTTTTTTTGAAAAATCTTTCTTGAAAATCCTAGATAGAAACAGGTACAATTACTTGGTGCTAAGTCAGAACTATATGTTCAATATAAAAAAATTCCACCCCAAAAAACTTGACTTGATCTGGCCGGACGATCGAATTAAGAGGTTGGCAGCTATTTTCGATACGTACGCAAAATAAACTAAGCTTCCTAAAAAATATTGCCGGAGATCCCTTTAATACCACAAAAACAACTTTAATAATGAAACTTACTTAATTTACTTTAATGGCCTATACTACAACCTGTTTGGGTCAAAGGCCGAGCATATTTTAGAATTCCATACGCTTCGATCTTGTGCGCATATTCTCTAATTTCATAAGCCAAGCTTCGAATGACTTACCTCTACTTGGTCTTTCCATTAAAGTTTCGGATGTTCTCCTTTACGAGTTTTCTTGGGATCATTTTCGAACACTTTTCTTGTTGAAGTATTTTCGTCCATTCCCACAACATATCCTAGCCAATGCAGCCCTTGCTGTGCAAAGTATTTTACTATGTCGATGTCAGCGTATAACTCTTACAGCTCATGGTTCATTCGTTGTCGATATTCAAACTGGTCCAAAGATTTTCCGTAGAATCATCCTCTCAAAAACTCATCTGCCTGCGTTTTATAGAGCGTGATTTTGGTTCCTGCTTGGGCCAAAATATCATCTTTTGAGAAGTATGATTCTACGTTTAATTTCGAGACTTATATCGTTATTTATGTTGAAGACGATACCAAGGTAAACAACGATCACATATGGTCCAACTCTTGTCGACTGTCTGTTTGTAGAAACCAGCGGTTTTGTTTTTGATTCATTGACAACTAGACCCACTTTTATTGATTCCTTCTCAATACTTGAAATGATGACAGTCACCTCGCGCAATTTGCGTCCTTGGTACCAATGTCATCGGCAAATGCGAGTAGCATGTTTTCTATTGAAAATTGTTTCAGTTGTAATAACTGAAGCATCCCAATGTTAAAGAGATCCATTGATAAACTATCAGGCAAGGCCTGAATCCCCGTTTAGTTATGAATTATTACCTATTTTAACTGATGAGGTTGATTTAGTTAATGTCATTCTGCATAACCTTATTTGCTTCGCAGCAGTGTTGCCACTTTAGGCGTAATTACACATATCATGTGTAATTTTTATTTTCATGTGTAGACGATGTGTAACTGGCTGCATGTGTAGCTCATGTGTAATTTATATTTTTGTCGTTTTATTTTTTTAACAGTTTTCAACAAAAAGTAAATTTTTGTACGTCCCTTTCGAAATCGAAAAAAATTAATATAATGCAAATTTTTTAATGTCAAATTAAAAAAAAAAAAAATTATTTTAATGGCGATATTTGTACAATTGTAGATATTGTGATCCCAAAATTGCAACTGCACTCATAGATTTTGAAATTTTGGATTTCGCAGCAATTTGGAGCTAGAAGATTATTGGATAAAGGTTTCCGATTTAAAGAATACCTTGGAAGACAGATTTTTTCCTACTTAGCAAAAAGTTATTAACTATATTTTTATTTCGCCGTATTTGAACGCTGCTTCCAGGGAACTACTTTAACACTTAACACTGAGCTATCATGTGCCGTGAGTTCTACTAAAAGAACTATAAATAGCTAGAAAAAACAGCTAAATTTAGAACAAAAATGGCCATATGTTAAAAGAGGACTTCCGAAACTTTAATGAAAATTTTTCAAAACTTGGGCTACGAAGTTGGAGAATATGCGCATAAGATCGAAACGCATAGAATTTTGAAATTTGCTCGGCCTTAATAGGTTGTAAATATAAGCCAAGTACGTTATTTTGCCAAAAAAAAATCATCTGTAATTCCTAATTTCATGTGTAATTTTGGTATGATCCATGTGTAATTTAACATTTGGTTGGTGGCAACACTGCTTCGCAGTCAATAGCAGCTGTGTTGTCAACGTAGAGATGATATGTGTCCATTTGTCTCTGTTGAGTCTTCTCCAGGATTTGACGTAGTTTAAAGATCTGGTCAGTAGTAGATTTAACTGGTTTAAATCCACATTGGTAGGTCCAAATTATTTCATTTGGGCCTCTCACACAATATGGTCGATAGAATTTTATATACAATTGAAAGAAGGCTTTTATCTCCTTTTTTCTGCACTGGGTAAAGAACACTGAGACTGCAATGATCGGGCATAAGTTCTTCTAACCATATGGTTTTTATAAGCTGGGGCATACACCTTATATAAAGTATAAAAAAGCCACTAACAATAAAAATTGATTTCAAAAATTTGATCGCAATCGGTTCACATTTTGTATTATATGTTTCTTCAAATATATTTGTTCCTAATACATTAAAACAAGTAAGAAAAACTATAGTCGGTCAAACCCGACAATATCAAACCCTTCACTGCTAAGGTCAAATATGGACCAACAATTGAAAAAGTTTTCCTTATGTCTTCGAGACATACATACATATACTATGTGTTATTTTTCCAAAATTTCGAGATTTATGTAATTTCCGGCTAAGGGCATGATATGGGTCAATTGTGGACCGTGTGTTACCAAAGTTTGGTTATTGGTTTATATATACAAAATATTTGTATGTGCAAAGTTTTAGTAATCAAATGCATTTATCTTTAAAGTTATAAACGTTTTTGTATTTTTATGTGTACATAAACGTCTTTTGAGAATGTGTCTTGTATGGGAGTATGGTCAAATATGGGCCGATTTCACAGGTACATAGATTAAGGTAACCATAAGCAATATTTGTGCTGGATATTATTGTTATACAAGTAAATTTGTGGCTGTAAAATACCAAAAACTCTATTCCGGGAAGGCGTCCCTATGGGAGGTACCCAAAATAGTAATCCGAAAGTATAGGCATCATCCTTGGACCAAAATATGACCCTGTGCCAAATCTATCAAGTGACCTGTACAATGAAAACAAGCTTACATTGATAACCGGCCAGCCAGCCGGACGGACATCGTTAAAACAAGTCAGGGAGTGTTTCCAAGTCGATTGGTATACTAAAAGTTGGGTCTCAGACTAATACTTCTATGCGTTACAAACCTTAGCACAAACCCAATATACCCTTTCCACCTATGGTGCTGAAGGGTATAATGAATTCGATGCTGGGTATATCTCATTCGGCGCAACTGAATATAATTTAAAAATAATTGTTAAAGCTGTTTATAATATCGAGAGATCATATATTTAAAACCGTCTTTTAGTCAATTTTTTTTCAAAATCATAAAATCACTCTATTTTGTTCATAGTCGGTTTTGAATATAGGCTCTTGATATATTACACAGTATACGACAGTGGTTGGTACACATGAGAAATGTTAACAGAATATGAAAATAGACATAAAATAAAGAAATACGTGTTTCGGCGTTTTGCTGTAGTACGTCAGAATTTTAAGAAAATCGATTTTAAAGATTCAAAGTACCGTGGAGGTTCAGTTGTAATGTAATACTATTATAAAAAGTTATATAAAAATAGAATGGGTGAAAGTTTTTCTATTGAAAAATATTTCTATCAAAAATTTTTCTATTTTTCTATTTTTCTATTGAAAAATATTTCTATCTATAGAAAAATATTTCTATCGAAAATTTTTCTATCGAAATTTTTTTTTTTTTTTATTTATTTGGGAATTAATTATTCGAACTTTAGAATTAATTAAAAAATTAGGTTTAATCAGGCTTGAGTTCATTTAACTTTCAAATTATTAATTTTGAAAATTTGAAAAGTAATTGTGGAGAAAAACTGAAAAAATTATTTTTGAACGCGGCTCACTGGATTGCAATTTCTGTCCCGCCGAAAATTTTTCTATCGAAAATTTTTCTATCGAAAATTTTTCTATCGAAAATTTTTCTATCGAAAATTTTTCTATCGAAAATTTTTCTATCGAAAAATTTTCTATCGAAAATTTTTCTATCGAAAAATTTTCTATCGAAAATTTTTCTATCGAAAATTTTTCTATCGAAAATTTTTCTATCGAAAATTTTTCTATCGAAAAATTTTCTATCGAAAATTTTTCTATCGAAAATTTTTCTTTAGAAAAAAATTTCTTTCTAAAATGTTTCTATAGAAAAATATCTCTATCTAAAATTTTCTATACAAAAATATTGCTATCTAAAATTTTTTTATAGAAAAATATTTCGATCGAAAATTTTTCTATAGAAAAATATTTCTTTCGAAAATTTGTCTATAGAAAAATATTTCTATCGAAAATTTTTAGTAAACCGACTTAAACGCTTGAGCCAGTTTTGTAAAGGGAATTAAATTTGGATTTGTTTTTATTAAAAAAACAAATTTTTTTTCCGCTAGAGGACGCCTTAATTTTCATGTAAAATTAAAAAATATCCAAAAAATGTATAGTTATTCAATGTAATGTAAATGTAATGTAAAATTACAATTTGTAAAAATAAAATTTTATTTTTTCTAATTGCAGAATTGTATTTTTAATGAATTTCGTACATTTTTTGGATATTTTTTAATTTTACATGAAAATTAAAGCATCCTCTAGCGGAATTTTTTTTTTTTTAATACAAACAAATCCAAATTCCCTTTTTAAAACTGGCTCAAATTCCCTTTTTAAAACTGGCTCAAGCATTTAAATCGGTTCACCCATTCTTTTCTTATAGAACTTTTTATATTACGTTACAAGTGAACCTCCCCGGTCCTTCGAATCTTTAAATCGATTTTCTTAAAATTCTGACGTGCTACAGCAAAACGCCGAAACACGTATTTCTTTTTTTTAAGTCTATTTTCATATTCTGTTAGCATTACTCATGTGTACTCAAAAAAATTTGATTTTGTCGTACTGTGTTATAAAAATTTCATATGTTTACTATCGTTTTCATTAAAACATTAAAAAATATTCGAACAGAAATTATATCTATTTTTGCAGCCTAATGTTATGCTTTATTTAAGTTCTTGTGTGACACTAATCAGAGATGGAAAGTTATGCTCCCTTTGATTTAGTTATTAAAATTTTAGTTGTTTATGTTTAGACATCGAAAAATTAAAAAGTGTAAGAACTTTCGCTAAAAACAGAAATTTCAAACTTAAACTCACGCCCTATGTTCTTATTAAAACTTTATATTTTATCCCCCTAATTTATAGCTTATAATTCCAATTTTTCAAGCAAAATTTCTACTATAAGACTTTGATAATTTTATGATTTGAAATTAGGGGATATATTTTTTAACCAAAATTTTTCCTTAAATAATAAATTCAATATTTCTCCCTTGAAAAATCAATATTTCCCCCCAATAATGAATGAAAAAGAATTTGAAAAATAATTAATCACTATTGGCTTAAATTTAAAAGCCCTTTAATAGTCAGACTAATTTGAATATTATAAGTTTTTTCTCTTTTTCATTTTCTGACACATTTTCTGAGGAAATACCAAAAAAAGAGGGGAACAAACTTAAACAAAAGATAAAATTGCTCTTTATTTACAAATGACTACATGCAACCCCTCTAGCAAGTTTTACCTTTAGGCTGGAAAATTTTCTTCCTTTGCGACCAAAGGCACCTGAAAACGCCTGCGGTTGTCAGTTTTAATGGAAGTGTTGAAAGTTTTTAGCTGCAGGTTATGTGTGTGTGTATGAGAGGGACAGAGGTGGAGTGAGTTTGCTATGTTTTATATTTACAAGGAAAATAAAAGAGGGACCAATGGCATTTAAGTGTAATGAGAAGTATAGGAGTGTTAAAGTTTAATGATATTACCAGACTGCTTATTTAGTAATACAAAAGGTAACAAATGAAATGCGAGCTTAGTTAGTGATGAGAATTTGAAAAAAAAGTAAGGGACTCACTACAGTTTGCCCACTTTATAATCAGTAAAATGGATACAAAATAATCATAATTATTTGAATTTGTGGCAGTAGTAATTTTTGGTGACTATGAAGAATAATTTAAAAAATCTCTGTGGGCATGTCATACAAAAGGTAATGTATGAAATATAAGCTTGATGAGAATTTGAAACAAGTAAGAAACTCACTACAATTTGTCTACTTTGTAATTAGAAACATGGATATAAATAAAAATAATTGATTTCAAAAAGAAGTGTATTTGCATTTGATCCCAAATCTGTTACATTTATTTATTAATGTAACAGACCAATTTATTGATAAAAAGCCAACAAATGTTTGCGGACGCCTTTCGATGGTTGGTTAAGCCATCTCTTCAGGAGGATTATCCCCAATTTAGACAGATCGAAAACCTCGCATTATTACTAAATTTACAAACATAACTATTAAGAATTATGTTCATAAACCAAAAGTAAAAGCGTAGATTATCGACTGAACAAAAACAAACATTTTTCAGTTTTCATCTACCTTCACTTCCCACATTCAAATGCAAATACACTTCTTTTTGAATAATATTTGATTTTTGCTTCATTTAGTGCGTTTTGACAGAAGAGTTTGTATGGGAGCTATGGTCAAATGTAGACCGATTTCAACGAAATTTTGTACAGTGATTCAGTTTTACATAAGGAGTATTTGCTTCAAAATTCATGGAAAAATATTGATATTTGTGGCCAAAATATCAATTCCGGGAAGTGGGACCTATGGGAGGTACCATAAATAATGGACCGATTTCAATAGCCATGGTCCCAATATCAAAACAATGATCTGTGCCAAATTTTTTCTTAAAAACTTCTGAAAATATATGTTAAATTACTAAAATATGTATGAAGGTAAAAAGTGTCACGTGCGTAATGTAACGTGCGTAATGAACAAATTTGTTTTTTCTTAGCCAACCAATGCATACTTGTTTTTGAACAAAACATGATTATAAAGGTCCATTAATAGCCTTTATAAAAACATTTTTTCCGAAAAAAAAAACTCCTATAATTCGCTTACTTTTACAATATTCCTTACGGCTCTAAAAGGCACTTACTTTTTTTGTCACGTGCGTAAGTCAACTTTGAATGCATGGAACTTGGGTACTCAGTGCTCAATTTTTTAATATATATACCTTTTAGAAAGAACTCATCACATATAATGTACGATTCTAAAATTCATTCAAAAATTCCAATCCATTTTTATTTCCAAAATATTCAAAGACAATAAAACGTGTACAAATGTCACGTACATAACCATGGAAGTACCCATTTACATCCCGACTATTTTGTTATTTTTTTTAATAATTGATTTTAGTGAATCTTAAGAATCATTTCAAAAATATCTCTGGGGATGCCTTTAATTACCTTCTTCTTGCTTTAAGCCCCACTGTGCAATCTATGTAAATATGAACATAATTTGCATGTTATCATTGTTTTGTTTCGTCACTCACTCATTCGTTTCATTATTTTGCTCATTCATTAATTCATCGCTTATTAATGTTCACGCGACATAATACAAATTACGTTTTATTATCGGATTCGTTTGAAATACATCCAAACTTAAATTTTCGCAGATACAAATATGCAAATTTTTGTATACTATTTTCACAGAAGCACATACGCATTTTCTTTTACAAATTTACCTTAATGTTTGTAAGCCCATATCAATGAAATGTTTGTAATAGTTGTAGGGGTTTCCTTTTTAAAATTTTCCTCTTTTCAGGGAAAATATTATTAAATATATAGAGGCTATTGTATAAAAGTATTGAACTTTATGTATTTTCATATCAAGTTTATGACTAAAAGAGTCTTTAAACTAGACATATGCCATTCTTAATCATATTAGATACCAATCAAGGGAACCCCTAATTGTTTACCAACCATTCGCAATATTAAACTTTTAAGGAATGAAACATATTCTTTGCTGGAGACTTATCCAACAATTTGACAGGTATGAAATTATTGAGATAATATGCAAGCACTTCTAATCGGTGAGACTTGTTAATGAGATACTTTATGGAAAAATGGTTTTGACAGAACTGTAGCTAATCTGACTTCTCTTAGTATTTGAGTAGTCTCAAGAGCTTGTATCGATTATCTTTATAAAGTCAAAACAAAATGCTCGTCGAGTAGCCAACCTTTTTAGTACCTTATACCATATCTGTGGATTTCCTATATGAGGCTAATAGCCCTGAAAATTTCCGCATAACAGTGATTTTTTCAGTACCTTCCAAAGTACTTTCCAGTACTTTCAGTACTTTCCAAATTTTGGTGAAGCTAAAGTTGTGGCTCTAGATCAGGCGCGACCACCGCGAAGCAAGTGCTTGCCAGAAGTTTTCTTATTCTCATTTATTTAGTCGTCATTTAACCTTTGACGGATGCACACGAGTGGAGGCTGTTATAAGTTTTGTTCATTTGTTTGTATTTTTTGTTATTGTTTTTTTCAGATACACTGTGAGATTGAATGTTAGAATAATTATTTTTACGCTAAACATTCAATAGTTTTTATAGAAAATATTTGATTTTTTTTAGTAAAAAATACGTTTTCTTTATAGCAAAATAAACTTAAATGTTTTTCTATGTAAAAGCACGTTTTTTAAAGAAAAAAAAAAATCTAAAGAAAACAAACCTTTTCTTTAAAAATAAAAACATGATAAACCTTCTTAAAGACATGTTTTTTTATAGAAAAAGTAAGATTTTCGATGGAAATGGTAAGTTTTTCTATAGAAAAAGTAAGTTTTTCTATAGAAAAAGTAAGTTTTTCATAGAAAAAGTAAGTTTTTCTATAGAAAAAGTAAGTTTTTCTATAGAAAAAGTAAGTTTTTCTATAGAAAAAGTAAGTTTTTCTATAGAAAAAGTAAGTGTTTCTATAGAAAAAGTTAGTTTTTCTATAGAAAAAGTTAGTTTTTCTGTAGAAAAAGTTAGTTTTTCTATAGAAAAAGTTAGTTTTTCTATAGAAAAAGTTAGTTTTTCTATAGAAAAAGTTAGTTTTTCTATAGAAAAAGTTAGTTTTTCTATAGAAAAAGTTAGTTTTTCTATAGAAAAAGTTAGTTTTTCTATAGAAAAAGTTAGTTTTTCTATAGAAAAAGTTAGTTTTTCTATAGAAAAAGTTAGTTTTTCTATAGAAAAAGTTAGTTTTTCTATAGAAAAAGTTAGTTTTTCTATAGAAAAAGTTAGTTTTTCTATAGAAAAAGTTAGTTTTTCTATAGAAAAAGTTAGATTTTCTATAGAAAAAGTTAGTTTTTCTATAGAAAAAGTTAGTTTTTCTATAGAAAAAGTTAGTTTTTCCTAAGAAAAAGTTAGTTTTTCTATAGAAAAAGTTAGTTTTTCTATAGAAAAAGTTAGTTTTTCTATAGAAAAAGTTAGTTTTTCTATAGAAAAAGTTAGTTTTTCTATAGAAAAAGTTGGTTTTTCTATAGAAAAAGTTAGTTTTTCTATAGAAAAAGTTAGTTTTTCTATAGAAAAAGTTAGTTTTTCTATAGAAAAAGTTAGTTTTTTTATAGAAAAAGTTAGTTTTTCTATAGAAAAAGTTAGTTTTTCTATAGAAAAAGTAAGTTTTTTAAATTGTATTTATAAAAGAATATACTATGCTGAATATATATTTCTAAAAAGTAATGTTTTCTTTATAGAAACAAACGAAAATCATTTTTGTTTACATAAAAACAACAAAAAAAAAAGATCAATACGCCCCCGCATGTTCATTTCACGCTGGTTCAGCGGTAACTGAAATAAAATAGAAATAAACAACCAAATTTATGTCAATTCTTGCTTCTGCCTGTGTATCCTCTCTTTCGCTCACAAATACAATCACATTCCTCTCTTTGATCATCCCTGCTCTAGATGAGCAGTAGATGGCCCATACCACCAGCAGCCGATGCATTTTTTTAATTTTCGTAAATACCACGATCATTAATAATACTCGTGAAAATGAGTATTCAAATCATTCTGCTGGAACTTGGATGTTAACAGAGTTGGTTGGTGCCGCATTGTTAAAGAAAACACAAAAACAAAATTGGCAAGAAACAAGTCAAAATCCAATTTATAGTAACAAAATATTTGGTTCGAGAGAACAAAGAAATATAATCTCGAACATTGTTGCCACGACACTATAATTTTTGGAAACATTGGGAATATTTTTGTAAATAGTGGGAATATTTTTTAAAATAGAAATAAATTTTAATATTAAACAACATTCGATTTTTATATTTTTTAGATATTTTGGATCCAAAAAATTTTCTATAGAAAAATTTTTGACAAAAAAATGTCTATAGAACAATTTTTGATAAAAAAAAAATTAAAAAAATATATTTTCTACTGAAAAATTTTTGATAAAAAGATTTTCTATAGAAAAATTTTTGATAAAAATTTTCCATAGAAAAATTTTTGATAAAAAATTTCTGAAAAAAAAATTTTCTAAAGCAAAATTGTTGATAAAAAAATTTTCTATAGAAAAATTCTTGAACACAATTTTTCTACAGAAAAATTTTTTATAGAAAAATTTTTGATAACAAAATTTTCTAAAGAAAAAATTTTTTATAGAAAAATTGTTGATAAACACAAATATAGAAAAATTTTCGATAAAAAATTTTTGAAAAAAAAATTTTCAATAAAAAATTTTTCCATAGAAAAATTTTTGATAACAAAATTTTCAATAGAAAAATTTTTGATAAAAAAATTTTCAATAGAAAAATTTTTGATAACAAAATTTTCAATAGAAAAATTTTTGATAAAAAAATTTTCAATAGAAAAATTTTTGATAAAAAAATTTTCAATAGAAAAATTTTTGATAAAAAAATTTTCAATAGAAAAATTGTTGATAAAAATATTTTCTGTAGAAAATTTTGTCATAAAAAAATTAAAATAAAATGGAGTAAAAAACCTTTTCTTTCTAAAACGTTAGAACTACATATTAAAAAAAAACAAGTCAGAAAGAGCTATAGTCGGACAAGCCCGACCATACGATACCGTTCACCACTAATTTCTGATAAAAAAATTTTCTAAAGCAAAATTTTTGATAAAAAAATTTTCTATACGATACGATACGACCATACGATACCCTTCACCACTAATTTCTGATAAAAAAATTTTCTAAAGCTAAATTTTTGATAAAAAAATTTTCTGTAGAAAAATTCTTGAACACAATTTTTCTACAGAAAAAATTTTTATAGAAAAATTTTTGATAACAAAATTTTCTAAAGAAAAAATTTTTTATAGAAAAATTGTTGATAAAAAAAATATAGAAAAATTTTCGATAAAAAATTTTTGATAAAAAAATTTTCAATAAAAAATTTTTTGATAAAAAATTTTTCCATAGAAAAATTTTTTGATAAAAAATTTTTCCGTAGAAAAATTTTTGATAACAAAATTTTCAATAGAAAAATTTTTGATAAAAAAATTTTCCATAGAAAAATTTTTGATAACAAAATTTTCAATAGAAAAATTTTTGATAAAAAAATTTTCAATAGAAAAATTTTTGATAAAAATATTTTCTATAGAAAATTTTTTCATAAAAAAATTAAAATAAAATGGAGTAAAAAACCTTTTCTTTCTAAAACGTTAGAACTACATATTGAAAAAACAAGTCAGAAAGTGCTATAGTCGGACAAGCCCGACCATACGATACCCTTCACCACTAATTTCTGATAAAAAAAATTTTTAAAGCAAAATTTTTGATAAAAAAATTTTCTATAGAAAAATTCTTGAACACAATTTTTCTACAGAAAAATTTTTTATAGAAAAATTTTTGATAACAAAATTTTCTAAAGAAAAAATTTTTTATAGAAAAATTGTTGATAAAAAAAATATAGAAAAATTTTCGATAAAAAATTTTTGATAAAAAAATTTTCAATAAAAAATTTTTCCATAGAAAAATTTTTGATAACAAAATTTTCAATAGAAAAATTTTTGATAAAAACATTTTCAATAGCAAAAATTTTGATAACAAAATTTTCAATAGAAAAATTTTTGATAACAAAATTTTCAATAGAAAAATTTTTGATAAAAATATTTTCTATAGAAAATTTTTTCATAAAAAAATTAAAATAAAATGGAATAAAAAACCTTTTCTTTCTAAAACGTTAGAACTACATATTAAAAAAAAACAAGTCAGAAAGTGCTATAGTCGGACCATACGATACCCTTCACCACTAATTTCTGATCAAAAAATTTTCTAAAGCAAAATTTTTGATAAAAAAAATTTTCTATAGAAAAATTCTTGAGCACAATTTTTCTACAGAAAAATTTTTTATAGAAAAATTTTTTATAGAAAAATTTTTGATAACAAAATTTTCTAAAGAAACAATTTTTTATAGAAAAATTGTTGATAAAAAAAATATAGAAAAATTTTCGATAAAAAATTTTTGATAAAAAAAATTTCAATAAAAAATTTTTTGATAAAAAATTTTTCCATAGAAAAATTTTTTGATAAAAAATTTTTCCATAGAAAAATTTTTGATAACAAAATTTTCAATAGAAAAATTTTTGATAAAAAAATTTTCCATAGAAAAATTTTTGATAACAAAATTTTCAATAGAAAAATTTTTGATAAAAAAATTTTCAATAGAAAAATTTTTGATAAAAATATTTTCTATAGAAAATTTTTTCATAAAAAAATGAAAATAAAATGGAGTAAAAAACATTTTCTTTCTAAAACGTTAGAACTACATATTAAAAAAAAAAACAAGTAAGAAAGTGCTATAGTCGGTCAAGCCCGACCATACGATACCCTTCACCACTAAAGTCAAAGGTGTTCTTTTTCTTGTATAAAGACAAATATTTGCTAAATTTTGCCATCATATCAAACATTTTCTCAAAACTTTTATATTTAAGCTGTTTGCTTTATTTGGACTTATATGAGAGCTAGGGTCAAATGTGGACCGATTATCTCGAAATTTGTCAAATTGATTGCAGTTGTAACAAAAATGATGTTTGCAAAAAATAAACTTAAATTATCTTCAGAGTTAGTGATTTTTGTCTCATTTAGTGCGTTTTGACATATAAGTTTGTATGGGAGCAATGGTCAAATGTGGGACCTATGAGAGGTACCATAAATAATGGAGCGATTTAGACGAATTTCAATAGCGATGGTTCCACTATCAAAAAAATATTTGTGCCAAATTTAATCGAATTATCTTTAGAATTGCTATCTGTACTTCGATTACAAGGTTTACATGGGGGTCCAGCCAGCCAGAGAGACGGACTGGCATCGCTAAATCGGCTTAGAAAGTGATTGTAAACCTATTGGTATACTAAAAGGTGGGTCTAAGACAAATATTTCTATGCCTTACATACACTAGCACAAACTTTCCACATATGGTGGTGAAGGGTATAATTATGGTACTCAAGATGTTAAATTTGGTGAACTAGTGTTGCTTCTATTTTTGTCCACCCAATGCATGGAATGATACCACTGTCCACTTTTTTATATTTTTACCCTACAAATTGAATAAAATTATTTTAATGTTCTATTTTCAATTTTTATGACACATTTGTATCTGTAACTAACCTCAGGTGTAATTAAAATCTTAAATTTAATCATTTGCAAATAAATTAATACCACTGATCAATTATCGCAACTAAATGAAAATGGAACCACAGACAACATTTGGTCCATGTCCATTTGGTCATTTGATTAAATGGTTAGAAACACACAAATAAGTTTAGGGAGTGAAAAAGCTTTTAAAATAATTCTGGGAAATACCTAAATACGGTTTTCACAGTAAACGCAAGTAAAACAATTAGTCTGGGAAATACTAGTTTTATTGAATAGAAAATGGGTACGATAATGGCGTGGTTTTTGCAAGAGATTAGATAAAGCGGCTTTTGTTGGGTTTCTAGAGTTTAGAGGGAAATAGAGGGAAATGTAGTAAATACGTGGTAAGCCAATTGTAAAACAGGTTTCAATGTAATGTTAATTAGAAGTAATTTTGTGAAAAATAGTTTAAGGCGGCCAAATTCATGTACACGATTGTTATCAAATTTAATTATATTGTGTATAAGAATGTGTTGCATACCTTTAGGAGCCTTAAAATAAACTATTGGTTTGATTTTATAAGTTTGTAAATAACACTTCTTTACAAAATTCAACTTTTTGCGTTAAAATTGATCACTGCTATATTGTTTTATTCGTTATGGTCTTCTGATTATAAAAACTATATTAATTTTAATTTTCTTAAATTGGTCTATTTATTTTATTTAGTTTTTAATTTGGTTTATTTAGTTTTGAGTAGGCTGATCCAGAAGGGTTTTATGGGAGCTATGGTCAAATATGGGCTCATTTTAATAAAATTGAATACAGTGATTTCTTTATGGAAAATTTATACATATATCTTTTACGCTAGATTTTAAAAAGGTATTATAAAAATTAGGGCATTTATTTCAATTTTGGCAATTTTTGATAGCTTTTCGATAGTCGAGTAGTTATTCTTTGTAATTTTTTTATTTTTTTTTTTACAAATTTTCAAATTTTTTTTATCGTTTAGATTCCATAGGCTCCCAAATTTGGACGTCTCGAGTATTTTTATACCCACCATCAAAAAGAATGGGGGGTATATTGAGATTGTCATTCCGTTTGTAATTTCCTTAATATTGGCTCAAAAATCAAAAACGATATATATTCTCAATCCTTATGAAATTCTAAGACGATTGAGCGATGTCCGTCTGTCTGTCCGTCTGTCTGTCTGTCTGTTGAAATCACGATAACGCCTAAACGAAAGGAGCTAGCTCACTGAAACTTAGCAAAAATATTCTTCATTTATGAGAAAATTTTTTTTTGAAATTGGGCAAAATCGGTTAACATTTGACCATAGCTCCCGTATAACCTCGTCTAGACTAGTCGCTTATTTGCTAATAACTGACAAATTATAATAGTTATGATGACAAAATTTGATAACTAGAAGTTTTCCATAAGCAATAGGCAGCATATAAAATTTCATCGAAATCGGTTCACATTTAAACATAGCTCCCTTATAAAAAACATACGGAAACAGCCAAAATTCCACCTGAAATTCACTTAAATGCCAATAAATGCTAAAATGTAATAGCTTTCGCCACCAAATTTAGCACAAATAAGTCCTATGTGAATACCAGCCAGTGTGCAAAATTTTGTCACAATCGGTCACCATTTGACCATAGCTCCCATGTAAAGAACTTACGGAAACACAAAAATACAAAAAGAAAAGGGGGTTTATGTCTGTCTGTCCGTTAGATAAAAGCGCGATAGCGCCTTAACTGAAAGAGCTACAGCAACAAAATTTAGCAAAAGCAAGTCTTATGTGAATGCCAGTCAGTGTGCAAAATTTTGTTACAATCGGTCACCATTTGACCATAGCTCCCATATAAAAAACTTACAGAAACACAAAAATACAAAAAGAAAAGGAGATTTATGTCCGTCTGTCCGTCAGATAAAAGCGCGACAGCTCCTTAACTACAAAAGCTAGAGAGACAAAATTTTACAAAAGTATTTCCGATATGTAACAAAAGTTGTGTACTGAAAATGGGAGAAATCGGTTCACATTTAGTTAGAGCTCCCATATAATCCCGCCCCGGGAAACACATAAATGCTGATAAATTGAGTACAATTGTGATAGCTATGACGACTAAATTTAGTATAGAGAAGTTTTATGCAACTATTGGTCAGTATATCAAATTTTATAGGAGTCGGTCTATATTTGACTATAGCTTTCATATAAAAAACACTCCCGGAAACCAAAAAATCGGTCAACATTTGGCTATAATTCTTATATATTTATATTACATTCCCTTTTTTATATCTACAATCAAAAAGATTCGGAAGTACAAGCAGCATATTAAGATTATGTATATGGTAGATGCATTAGGAACTCCTAACAAAATATATGGACCTGTCGTATTACTATCAACTTCTTTATCTTAACTTAATATTAAGCTAAACGAAAAGTATTTAACAACTTATTAATGTAAAACCATACCCGGTTACGATAACGAATTTTTTTCAAAGTAAATAATTACTACCCAGTAAAACTTTTCATTACCAAATAATGAGTTAAACAATTAAACTATTGAACACGAACTACTTACTCATTCGCTGTTTAAGTCATTACATTTACATGGGGATGTCATTGGAGGCAAGTACTTACCAATTGCAGAAAAGTAATGACTTGGGTAAGCAATTTGAAAGCAACAACAAACAACAACAGCAACAACTTTTTTGTTGTTGTTTTATTAAAAACATATATTTTTAAACGAAATACAATTTTTTTTTTATGATCCCCCATGGGGGCTCGAACCCAGACCCTCCGACTGCTAGGCAGAGACTCTTCCACTGAGCTACTTCATATGTTGAAAACTTAGCAGCTTATAATTAATATAAACAATTTTTATTTTTAGATCCAAAATCATGTGAAAATAACTTTGTTTTTCCCTGCTTTTTTTTGCTTTGTTGTAATTTTTGGAAAAATATTTTTATACGATTTTTTGTAATTATTTTAAAACTTTTTTAAAATTATTTTAAAACTTAAACAATTTAAATCTTCTTTTTTGTATAAGTTTTTACATAAGATTGACTCTTACTTACTAAAATGTTACAACCTGTTAAGGTCAAAGTCCGAGCATATTTTAGAATTCCATGGATTTCGATCTTGTGCGAATATTCTCCAAATTTATAGGCCAAGCTTTGAAAAATGTTCCTCTACTTGGTCTTTCTATCGAAGTTTCGGACATCCTCCTCTAATATTAGGTAGTGGGACATTTCAATTCTAATTTTATCCTCTTCATTGTATTTTTTTTTCAAGAGAGGGTTACTAGCCCGTAATCCTAACCCATTTATATCGATCTTATGGGACAACTCTCGGAACATGTTAACTCACAATATTAATGGGTGTTAAACTAGCTCCCCGGGTGATACCATGAGGAGGTGTGTGTCCACAGTTGAGATGAAGGATGACCCAGATAAGTTGGGCTTACCAAGTTAAGACCAATTAGAATCGTGTTTGGTATTCAACATCCCCTACATAATCAAAATTGACTCATGATGGTATTTTTTCATTAACGTGAGTTAGTTTTACATTTTTTTTTTTACAGAAGATAATATTTAAGTTCTTAAAATTCAAAAATCATTTAAAAAGACTCTTTTAATAAAAAAAATCCCACCAAGGGGATTTGAACCGGGGCCATTCAGTTTGAATTACCATCTAAATTACAAATAAGTACTTCCGTAATAACTTATTATTTATTCGGATGGTATATTGTAGTCGTTACAAGGTAACCAGTTATCAGAGTACTTGCCATTACCAAAGTTTTGCTGGGTAGGGAAACCACTTACACACTTTTGAATGTTGAACTATAAAGCTACTGCAACCGAAGTTATTCCAAATATTTTACCAACAATACCAACTAGCGTAACAACTTTTTTCCAATTTGGTCCATGTTTTGAATTTGCTGCAACCTCGTAGATATATGAGATATGTTTCTAAATTTAACACAACCTGATGGTGGGTATATAAGATTCGGCACAGCCGAATATAACACTCTTACTTGTTATGAATAACTTCGGAATGCGTTATCAAATTTTCATTTTAAATGATTTTAATACTTCTTATAGATTATAGAATAAAATTTTTCCATTGTCCTTTCTCAAGGATATTTATTATTTAAAATAAGCTACTAACATTTTGAATCCGTTTTATATTTTTTCTATTTTCTAACTATAAACAAATGTTTAAAGATATGTATCTCTGGAACTGGTCAACGGATTCACAATTTCAATAGCTTATTTTAAACAAAAAAATGTCTAGTTTAAGTTTATCAATCCAAAAATTAATTGAGTTGCTTTTCTGGAAACCACGTAGTAACTTAAAAATTATAAATTTTGAATTTGATGATGTATGGCAACTGCTTTTATACCTAAACGAAAGCACAACTTCTGACGATTCCAGAACCTGAAAAATATAAAAAATGTTTCAGCACCACTTCACACTATTCAACAAAATATCCCAAAATGCTCAATATCTCGAAAACCAGACCTGATAAGATCAATGTAAATATAGAATTCGCATTGAAGTAGTTATTGAGTCGTAAAATTGCAAATTTTTTACAAAAATACCTGAGAAGTCCAACTTTAGAAGCATGTTTAATATAAACCATATAAGGTAGAGAGATATTTTTAATTTAAAAATTACTTTATAATCTTAACATGTAATATCTTATATTCTTAAACGAGCAATAATTGTATATATATATATATATATATATATATATATATATATATATATATATATATATATATATATATATATAAAAAGGGGAAAAATCGAAAACGCTATGTCTCCTAAATTAAAATTACGTTTTAAACAGCTTTGGAAATAAGCGGACAGGTGTTTGGTACTTTTTTGAAACTATGTCCGATAGGGGGTAAAAAAGGGTGAAAATAGTTTTTTGGCACCTTTTTAACCCACTCTTATATTTTAAACTAAAGAATATAGAAAGAAACTTGGTACTGCAATCAATAGATGTAAAAAAAAAACATGAAACACGTATTTGGTACTATTTTGATTTTGGAGCCAAAATGGGTAAAAAAGGGATAAAATGATAACTTAACATCTCCAAAGTAATATGAATAGGAGCATTATACATTATGTTAAATGCGTTTTAAAAAATGTACCGAATTCAATTGGCACCAAAAAAGTACCAAATATACATATAGAACTTTTAGAAATTAGGGAATAAAAAGGGGGAAAAATTATTATTATTTTAAACAAATGAATGTTTGTCTGTATGTATGTTCTTTATAGAATAGTAAACTGTGAATTTGATTGTGTTATGCTCTTTAGCGAAGATGTTGCGGATAAGCCGGGGAAGGTTTTAAAGTTGATAAGACTAATTTCCGACAGATGGCGCCACTGAAAATTACTAAAAATTAATTAAATCGTAAACTGTACATTTGATCATGCTATGATCTTTAGCAAAGTTGTAGCGCATGAGCCGACGAAGGCTTTTTAGTTGGTATGAATAATTTCCGACAGGTGGCGCTACAAAAACTTACTCAAAGTTAATTTAATCGTAATCTGTACATTTAATCATGCTACAATCTTTAGCAAAGTTGTTGCACATGAGCCGACGGAGGTTTCTTAGTTGGTATGAAGAAATTTCGACAGGTGGCGCTACTGAAATTTACTCAAAGTCAATTTAATCGTATGCTGTACATTTAATCATGCTATAATCTTCAGCAAAGTTGTTACTGATAAGCCGAAGAAGGTTTATGAATTGGAATAAGCAAAGTCCGACAGGTGGCGCCACAGAAAACTACTCAAAATGAATTAAATCGTAAACTATGCATTTGATCAGACTATAATCTTTAGCAAAGTTGTTGCGCATGAGTCGACAGAGGTTTCTGTTGATATGAATAATTTCCAAAATTATTCAAAATGAGTTAAACTGTAAACTATGCAAACTATGTGTTGGTCGGACAAAATAAATCAAATAATTCAACTGAATATTTCTACAATGTCTTTCCTCTAAATTTATTTTAGCACTTTATAATATAAAATATATAAAAACTTTAAAATTTTCCTCAAAATGCTTATCATAAAGCTCCGAGCAAGGCTCGGTCTACCAGGTACTATAATAGTTAACTATGCAGTAAAATGATAAGAAATTAAAAAAAAATTAGGATCTTTGTTATAAAGTTCCATCAGTCTATTTGCAACTTGTAAGCGTTTATCTGTCCATACCTTCACAAAACGTTATTTTGACATCGATACCGTAAATTATTTAGATAAGAACTGCTAAGTCTATCATTTTTCCCTTCTCATTTACTTCTGCAGACGCAAAAATGGCTTTTTGTAGCACGTCCTGAAAGTAGACTCATCGAGAGCTACACAATTTTTATATACAGTTTTGTTTTATTTAAAAGATGCACAGTTTACTATATTTTTTTTTAAAGTTATTTGCCAAAAATGAACAATAGTAAAAAAGTTTTAATTGAATTATATGTTTTTAAAAACGAATCAAAATGGATACCAAATTTCAATAAACTTTTTGCATCGAAGTAACTTTGAACATCCCTAAAGTATGCTTCACAATATTTGCTTAAAAGTCTGAGTTTTCGATCGATATTGAATGCGGTAATTTGGCCCCAGGTCAGAGTCATTTTTAACTTAAAGTTTTGATAATGACTTAAGTTTCTCGGTTCAAAATTTCAAATTGAGTGGAAGTAACTGTTATATCCATTGTTCTTAAAGTGCCTTTTTTCTCATTTTCCTGTTTTTAATACGTTTTAAGATCAGTTTAAGAATAATTTTCAGTAAAAACTTATATATCGGGTGTTTTTTATTGAGGTATAGAACTTTAAGTTAGCATTACTTTTTTAACTGGCGGCCATTTTGTCAGCTGTCAAGTGATTAATATTTAGTTTGGTTTGCCATTTCATCATGAACAGGTTGACAAAAGAACAACGCTTGCAAATCGTGCAAATTTATTTCGAAACTAATGGTTCAGTTCGCGAAGTTTACCGCAAGCTCCGTCCATTTTATGGTCGACATAATCGTCCATCAGAGCAATTAATTCGGTTAACCATGGATCGTTTTCGCACTACGTTTACTCTATGTGATAATACGCATCCGCAGCGACGTCGAACAGTGTGCACCGAAGAAGCAATTGCCGCTGTAGAGCAAAGTGTTGAAGAGGACCCGAATGAATCGATTCAGCAATTGGAGCTTTGTCCATCAACTTTATGGAAGATTTTGCGCAAAGATCTTGGCTTGCGACCTTACAAGATCCAGCTTGTGCAAGAATTAAAGCCGCGAGACCATGCAATGCGTCGTGATTTTGGTGGACCGAAAATGAGATTGATCTCGATGCTGATTTTCATCGCAAAATTTTGTTCAGTGATGAGGCTCATTTTTGGTTGAATGGCTACGTCAACAAGCAAAATTGCCGCATTTGGAGTGAAGAAAATCCACATGAGACCCTTGAGACGCCATTACATCCACAAAACTGACTGTTTGGTGTGCTCTATGGGCTGGTGGAGTCATTGGGCCATACTTCTTCCGAAATAATGCTGGAGAGTCAGTTACCATAAATGGAGACCGGTATAGAGCCATGATAACCGACTATTTTGTTCCCCAATTGGATGGCATGAATGTGGATGAGTTGTGGTTCCAACAAGACGGCGCTACATGCCACACAGCGCACGTCACAATTGATTTATCGAAGGAAACATTCGATGAGCGCATAATTTCTCGGAATGGACCTGTCAATTGGCCACCAAGATCGTGCGATTTGACACCACTGGATTATTTTCTTTGGGGATATGTGAAGTCGCTCGTCTACGCCAACAAACCAGAAACGTTATTGGACCATATGCTCGAAAATATGCTCGAAAAAGTAGTTGAAAATTGGACCTGTAGAATTGGCTTTATTCGAGCCAGCCGCGGCGGCCACATGCCCGAAATCATATTTAAACATTAATGGCATAAAATTATCCTTCCAATAAAGCCAAATTGATGGACATTAAAACGATTTTCTTGTGTTTTATTTCAATTCGAAGTTCTATACCTCTAAAAAAAACACCCATTATTTGCCTAAAAGTCTAAAATTTAATGCTGAATTTCTGCGTTAAACTTCATTTGTTTGAAATTTTGTTAACCTCCTAAAAGTATACAATAACTTTTAAATCGAAATCGCTTTCGTTTTAATTTAAATCGATTTTGGAAATCTGTCTCCATATTAATGTAAAATCATTAATACTTTTGTAAAACTATAATACCCTTTTTAAGAACCGAGATTAATAGATGCAACCAATAGTTGATAATTTACAAAAGTATTAATGGCTTTATAATATATAGACACATTTTGTTAAATGTAACATTTTCGTTTAAATCTTCATGATTTTAAAAATATATATAGACGGTCTCAAGCGAAAAGGAACCAGGTTAGTACGACTATTAAGCATAAAATTTAGCCTGGGTTCGATTCCCGGTCTCGGCAAACATCAATTTCTGAAATTACTAATTTCTGTTTAAATTGTTAACTGCGAAAGCATCCTCCATTGTCGGTAAGCCTACAGCAATATCACGCGGTCGATGAAAAATAAATAAAATTGATTGTAGAACAAATAAGGTTAAAACAATGCGTCTAAACAACCTTTTCCAAAGAAGGTTACAAAATCGTATATACTCTAAATGCAATTGAATAGGCAGTATTTGCCTGAGTATTACTTCTCTTACAAGAAAGCTTTTACAGTCGATTAAACAAATAAAATTCCTTTTGGAATATTAAAGTTTCTTTTATATTGTACCTTCTCCTGTAAAATTACAACAATTTGACTTAGGACCTTTCTACTTGAGCCCAACAATATGTATGTGTGAATATTCCTTATAATCCTCCAAAAAAACTTACAGATTACTGACATTGTCAGCTGTTTACTTTACCTGTGTGTCTCCGCTATCACATAATTTTTTCCCTGTTTACCCCTGAGCATCAGCATAAAGTAATAAAATGAGAATTTCCTTTGGTAATACCATGTAAATGTGTATTTAAGCCACAAAAATAATGTTCAGTATTAAGGTTAATCCCCATGAACTTATACTGGTTGAAGCTTCCTATGTACAAACGATTACAAATCCAAAGATGTATGTATGCATGTATGTATGTATGAAGGTAACTTCATTAGGTTGCTCCTTAACATGAATATGACAGAAGCTGCCTTTATTTTATGGTTAACGGTTTTTCAAACGAGTGACGCACAGTGGTAAAATTTACAAACACATACTCATAAGAGCAGTCTACTTTCGAAACAAATGGAAATTAACTGGAGCAGCGATATAACTGAACAGCTGCTGAGGTGCTTGGCAAAGCTCTTTCAAACATGGCAGTATAAGAGGCTTGCCGGGGATTTATGAACCTTTTGGGAGGTTCTGCAATTGTTGTTGATGACTGTGATATAAAAAATAGTAATATTAGCTCAGGAGATGTGTAAAAGCATCTGAAAGGTCATGACGAAATACGTGCTGCCAGTCTTTGGAAAGTCCCTGAGTGAGGGCTTTTTACCCCTACCAGCAAACACATCAACAGGGTCTGTCGCTAGCTATTACAGCGCCGATAGTTTAGCATGGCATGGCATTATCAGAGGTTTGCCTGAGGGTATGGGAGTGCTTGCGGACCTTTTGGGAGGTTCTGCAATTGTTGTTAATGACTATAATATAAAAAATAGGTTCATTAGCTCAAGAGATGTGTAAAAGCATCTGGAAGGTCATACCGGAATACTTGCTGTCAGTCTTTGGGAAGCGCCCGAGTGAGGGCTATTTACCGAATGCTTGGAAATGTGCCAAAATGGTTGTCTTTCGGAAGTTTCCTGACAGAGTTATTAGTAATCCTCGTTCTAATCGAGACATCAGTCTTTTCGCAATGCATGGAAAAGTATTTGAGAAGAAAATGCGGACGCGACTGAAGGAAGACATCAACAAGGAACCTTCCAAATTCCAGTTTGGATTTAGGGAGAAAAGATCCCTGGAAGATGCGTGGAAGCATGCTAAGCATTGAGTTGGGAAATCTTCTGGCAAGTATGTCTTTGGCTTATTTTTGGAATTTAAGGGTGCGTTAGACCATCTCTCGTGGGATGTAACTATCGATAGCTTCATTTCTCGTGAGCTTAATTTGTGAAGTTCTCGTGAGCAGTTTGGTCTTAGGGGGTTGAGATCCATAGAAGATGCGTGGATGCATGTTAAGCGTTGTGTTAGGACATCTTCTGGCAAGTATGTCCTTGGCATATTTGTCGACCTTAAGGGTGTATTTGACCATCTCTCGTGTGATTAAGTTCTTAACAGCTTCATTCCTCATGAGTTTCATTTGTGGAGTTCTCGTGAGCTTCGTTTGTGGAGTAGTTACTACAGCGGAAGGTGAACTTATGTTACCGCAGGCCTCCATATGTGATTCGTTTATATGGAACCTCATGATGGATCTACTGTTGGCACGTCTCGGACAAACTTACAAGCTGAGTGCCTTTGCGGATGACCTGCTCATTATGGTCAAGGGTCGGTCTCGTATTGAATTGGAAAAAAGAGGAGAGCAGGTCATAAAAATGGTAAATGAGTGGGGTACTAGTGTGGGGATCGAGGTTGCTCTTGGCAAACCAGGATAATGCTGCTGAAAGGCAGCTTATCATGCTCTCGTCCCGCAACCGTTAAATTTGGCGGTGTTAGTCTCAGATATCAGACTGAGGTCAAATATCTGGGAATCACGATGGGTAAGAGAACGAGCTTCGCACCTCATCTCTCTCGTTTAAAAGACAAGCTGAGTGCCGTTGTGGGTATGTTCAGGAGGATTCTTAGAAGCGATTAGGGCCTGAGGCACTGCATGTCTACAGTGCGTATCGTATATGGTATATACAGGCTATTTGTTGCCTGTTTAGCGTATGGAGGTTTTGTAGGGTACGAAACAGTTCTGACTGTTAGAGGTAGAGACAAGGTGCTTTCATGTCAGAGTGTTGATATGCTAGCTTGCATGCCAGTATGTCGGACTGTTTCTATGGATGTCCTTCAGGTCTTACTAGGTGCTCTTCCTTTGGACTTAGAGGTGATCCGCCTTGCGGTCTGCTATAAGATCAAGAAGGGGTTGCGTCCTCTTGAGTGGGACTGGCTTTCTGCTAATAACTTGGTTTATAGGTTTGTTAGAGAAATCAAGTTGCTTTAAGCAGAGCAGCTTCATTCTCATATGTGAATGCCCGGACTTTACCTTTGGCATGAGTTTGGATTTTGTACTGACGGGTTCACTCAATGTTTTATTATACATGAGAAATCTGTCCGACACCCCGGACTGTGGTTGAGGGTTGGGATAAGAGAATGTTAGGGATATACTTACGGAATGCGCTTTCCATCTTATGTTAGGGACTTAAGTGGTAGGGAAATTATTTCTACTGAGGGGGGTTGGGATTTCAGTAGGGCAATAAAAGTCGCGCGGACATTTGACCGTGAAGTATTTAGTAGATGATTAAGGTGGCAAGAGTAATGGAGGTGGACCGAATATCGCCGAAGTGCAGTGGAGAGTTCGTCTCTGCGGTTGGTTGTTTAAGGGGACCAGGTTTAAGTGGAGATGGATGCCACTTTCATTCCTGAATCGCTGTTCGCGAATTTCGGCGAAGTATTCGCTCTGCATTGGAGGATTCGTCTCTGCGGTTGGTTGTTAAAAGGGGACTAGGTAGGAGATGTCATAGTAAGGGCCTGTTGCGACTGAGTCAAAACGCCCCGTTATGTGGAGTTGCAGTGCAGCCGGTTGCTGTACCCATATACCGACAGGAGTTAAGATAGGTACCGCTCCTGAACAAGGGGGAAATCATGTTCAAACAAAATGTTTCGAATTGGTACTCTGAAATGTCAAAGTGTCATGGACTTATGTCACACATACCATACATGGCAACTTTACGAAGTAAGGGGGTATTGGTAAGTGCTTAAAATATCTACCACCTAATTGGACCACTGTAAGGTAAGACCATCAACACAGTTACTCACATAAATCTAATTATGTATATGTGCAGATCTATAGTCCGGGATTTGTGTCAACTTCGACGCTGACCAAAATAATGTGGAGTAGCACTGCAGGAATTTGTTGCTCCGAAATTCAAAATTGTAAAAATATTGTTGCTGAGTTGACGAGATATTGTCTTGATTGGATTCCTCATGTAACAAGTAGGCGTGGCCGATAGAAAATAACTTGGAGAAGAAACTTGATGGATGTTATAAATTGTGTTGATGATAAATTAGGCAGAACGTAGATCAAAAGTACATATGGCTCAAGATTGTAGTGAATTTAATCTTCTTCTGTTATCCTTGACTCCCAGTGGAGCATAGGGCCTCATTGAATTTAATCTAGGAAGCGGTAAAAACTGTCTCTTTTTCAAATTTTTAACAATTTGTTCCAAAGAATAAAATTTCCTTGGTACAAAGGCTTTGCTTAGTACAGCCATAAATTATTTGGGATATCCTAAAAGTATACTACGAAATTTTCTACAAATCGTCTTAATTTCGACTTGAGTTTTATGCGGGATTTTGAATACTGCCTTTGCTCATTAATGGTAATAATGTGGCGAAGCTTATTATATTAAAAGACCTTTCTTAAGTTGAGTATACTTTGTTAATAATTACCAATTTAGGGGGTGAAATTAAAGACAAAAGTAGTTAACACTCACCCTAATCTTAAGGTAACTATACAGACATTATGTGCGACTTATAGAAAGCTTAACTATACCTTACACAAAATCTATCTAAATAAATTAGTCTCTATATATAGATAAGTGTGTGTAAATATATACCCGTGTAAGTGTATGTGTTGGGTAAACTTTATTCTTATTCACATTTTATTCAATATTAGGGTTTCCGGCAAAAGGAAATGAAAGCAGAGAAAAAAATTTACTATCGAATTTTCAGATCGTAAAAATAAATCCTTAATTATAATATGGGGGATTATAGATATTAAATAAAAGATTTTATTATTGGTTTGCTTTTACCTTAAATAAATACACACTCGTATTAATTTTGGAAGATAACCATTTGGAAAGGTTTTGTCTTTCTTCTAAAAAAAGCTCATATGATAGCAAATATAATCTTTGAGAATTTATGAATATGATTTGATAGAATTTAGGGATTCTAAGCAGGACAGCAAGAAATGAGTTTAAACAAATCTGTGTATATTTAGTTCAAAAAAGAATAGAAAATTTTTAATTAAATATTAAAAATTACCCCCCTTCTTCATAAACAAGAAATAAAGTTATGACAAACTTTTTTTAGTAAGCTTTTGATAGTTTTATAAATCAGTAATGAATAAGGTGGTCATTGTCTAAATTATGAATGCAAACGATTTTAAATAAATTAAATTCATACATTTCAATTTGAAGAAATTTTAGTTAAATTTAATTTAATGCAGATAAATAAATGTTTCATATACATTAGGGTGGAGCGAAAAGCAACTTTTATTGAAATTCGATATGGCTGGGTTACTAATCAATGCTCAATATCCTAAGGGGCTCAGAAAAAAAAATTTTGTCTTCCTAGGTCAATGTCCCGAGGTGACGCACAGGATATTTATTGCTAGGACCCATTTGTATGGGGAAAAATGGGAGTTTTTCCGGTTTTTGGTAAATTTCAAGCAATAAAGATATTATTTTGGCAAAACCAATAATTGGATGTAGAAGACAACTAAATCAGCTTTCATTAGAGTCATAAAAACTAAAAATCCATATAGTAGTTTTTAAGTTATTGCAATTTGCCCCAGAAAATCCATGTCATTTTCAACACGCCTAAGGATATGCAGCAAAAAAAATTAACTTTAGAGTACTGAAATTACAAAGTAAGATATTTCTTATCATTTTAAGATTTATAAGTAATAATTAGTTGAAATTTATTAAAATATAAATATAATTAAATTTACTTAGTTTTTTTTATACTGGAAAATGTTACTTTTTTTAAGGACCGTTTAAAAATTCGCTTTTTAAGTTTTCGAAAATTTTGTTAAAAAAATATTCAAAATTTCAAATTTTTTTATCGGCATGTTAAAAAAGACAAATGTGGTAATAAAATCCGAAAAAGTTCATTTTGATATCTCATATGGTTTCGGCGTACCTATGACTTGAAATCGAAAAATTTCGCTAAAAAGTAAATTTTTGGACATTATTTAAGTAGATGCACAGTAAATTTTAGTTAAGTTTTTTTTTGATAAAACTAATACTAAATTTTATTGCCCAGTTATTGAGGAATGTCTACTAGAACCTTCTTTAATATTGGGTGAGAGGAACCCTTTTTTCATCGGGGTCAAAGGTCAAAATTTTGATTTGTAGTTGCAAAATTACGAAATGTTATGAATTTAGTGGCGAATTTCGATCAAAATTAATAAAAATAGTTATTTTTAAGAACGGTTATATTGTTTCATTAAAAGTATGTTTTTTTAACCCTTAACGGGCATGGGAACTAAAATGACCGAAATTTTTTTCAAAAATTTATGAAGGGAAATTCCCAAAATTGTTTTAAAGCGTAAGTGACAACAGATTTAATAAAATTAACCACAATGTTTTCTATAGAAAAGCGAGTGTTTTCTATAGGAAAGCTAAAGTTTTCTGTAAAAAAAGCTTTCGATAGCGAATGTTTTCTATAAAAAATCTTTCGTAGCGAATGCTTTCTATAGGAGATCTTTCGATATTACAAGTTTTCTATAGGAAATCTTTCGATACAAAGCTTTTCTTTTTATAGGAAAGCTTTCGATATTAAAAGTTTGACATCGAATGTTTTCTATATGAAATCTTTCGATAATCAAAGTTTTATGAAGGGAATCAATCATATCAATCAATCATATCAATCAATCAATCAAAATTTTTTATAGAAAATCTTTCGATATCGAAAGTATATTATAGAAAGTCTTTCGACATCAACTTATATAGGAAATCTTCAGATATTGTCATTTTTATATTGAAAGGAAAAAGCTCTGGATTTTAGAAGTTACCTTTAGGATATCTGTTGACATAGTAGGTTTTCAATCCGAGATATTTTTACTACAAAAGTTTTATATAAGAAATCTTATGTGTTGAAAGTTTTCTATAGAAAATCTTTCAATATCAAAAGTTTATTATAGGAAACCTTTTGATATCGAAACTTTTATATAGAAAATCTTTCAATATCAAAAGTTTATTATAGGAAACCTTTTCATATCGAAACTTTTATGTAGAATATCTTTTTCAAAAGCTTTCAGTATGAAATATTTTTAGTTGAAAGCTTTTTATATCAAAAGTTACCTTTATTAAAGCTTTTGATACTAAAAGTTTTCTATATGAATGTTTTATTTAAGAAATCTTTCGATATCGATGTCTAAAATAAACATTGATATCGAAAGATCCTTTCGACATCGAAAGTAGGAAATCTATTGATATAAGAGGTTTTCAATCCGAAATATTTTGACTGCAAAAGTTTTTTATAAGAAATCTTTTGTGTTGAAAGTTTTCTGTAGAAGAAATTTCAATATCAAAAGTTTATTATGGGAAACCTTTTGATATCGAAACTTTTATATAGAACATCTTTTTTTTAAAGCTGTCGATATGGAATGTTTTTAGTTGAAAGCTTTTTATATCAAAAGTTACCTTTATTAAAGCTTTTGATATTGAAAGTTTTCTATATAAGTTTTTTATATAAGAAATCTTTCGATATCGATGTTTATTTTAGGAATCCTTTCGATAATGAAAGTTTTTTAAAAAGCTTTAGATATTAAAGCTAACTATAGAAAAGCTTTTAATATTGAAATTTTCCTAAATTAAATTTTTAAAAACTTATTAATTGTTATTTATTGTAGTGGAAATTGCATTGGAATTGAAAGTTGAAAGCTTTTTATATCAATACCCAGCAAAACTTTGGTAACGGCAAGTACTCTGGTATCTGGTTACCTTGTAATGACTACAGCATACCCTCCGAATAACTAATAAATTATTACATAAGTACTTATTTGTAATTAAAATGATAAGTTGAACTGAATGGCCCGGGTTCAAATCCCACCAAGAGCAACAATTTTTTTTATTTTTTTTTATTAAAAATGTATTTTTAAATGATTTTTGAATTTTAAAAACATAAATATTACCTTCTGTAAAAAAAATTTTGGAAAACTAACTCACGGTAATGAAAAAATACTATCATGAGTCAATTTTGATTATGTAGGCTACATACCTATTGGATACCAAGCAACGGTTCTGCTTGGTCTTAACTTGGTAAGCATAGACTTATCTTGGTTATCCTTTATTTCAACTGTGGACACTGACCTCCTAGTGACATCACCAAAAGAGCTACGTTACGTAGTGAGCTAACATGTACCTCGAGTTGCAAAATAAGAACGATAAAAAATGGGATGGAAAGACCAAGTAGAGGAAAAATTTTCACAACTTGGCCTATAAAATTGAAGAATATTCGCACAAGATCGAAGAAAATAGGTTGTATCTATAGGCCATTTAAGTAAGTAAGAGCCAATATTATATAAAAACTTATACAAAAGGGAAGATTTAAATTGTTTAAGTTTTAAAATAATTAAAAAACACTTCTTCTTTGTTTATTAAATGCATTAAACATTTACAAAAAATCGTATAGAAATATGTTTCCAAAAATTACAACAAAGCAAAAAAGCAGAGAAAAACAAAGTTATTGTCACATGATTTTGGATCTAAAAATAAAAATTGTTTATATTAATTATAAGCTGCTAAATTTTCAACATATGAAGTAGCTCGGTGGAAGAGTCTCCGCCTAGCAGTCGGAGGGTCTGGGTTCGAGCCCCCATGGGGTCATAAGAAAAAATTTGTATTTCGTTTAAAAATAAGTTTTTTAAATAAAACAACAACAAAAAAGTTGTTGTTGTTGTTGTCTTCCAATTACTTACCCAAGTCATTACATTTCTGCAATTGGTAAGTACTTGCCTCCAATGACATCCCCATGTTAATGTAATGACTTAAACAGTGAATGAGTAAGTAGTTCGTGTTCAATAGTTTAACTGTTTAACTCATTATTTGGTAATGAAAAGTTTTGCTGGGTAGTTACCTATATTAAAGCTTTTGACATTGAAAGTTTTCTATATGAAAGTTTTATATAACAAATCTTTCGATATCGATGTTTATTACAGGAATCCTTTCGACATCGAAAGTTTTTTTTTTGAAAAGCTTTAGATATTGAAGTAATCTATAGAAAAGCTTTTGATATTAAAATTTTTCTAAATGAAATTTTTAAAAATGTATTAATTGTTATTTATTGCATTTGCAATTGCATTGGCAATTGCATTGGAATTGAAAGTTGAAAGCTTTTTATATCAATAGTTACCTATATTAAAGCTTTTGACATTGAAAGTTTTCTGTATGAAAGTTTTATATAGCAAATCTTTCGATGTTTATTACAGGAATCCTTTCGACATCGAAAGTTTTTTTGAAAAGCTTTAAATATTAAGGTTATTTATAGAAAAGCTTTTGATATTGAAAATTTCCTAATTGAAATTTTTTTAAACTTATTAATTGTTATTTATTGCATTTGCAATTGCATTGGAATTGAAAGTTGAAAGCTTTTTATATCAAAAGTTATCTATATTAAAGCTTTTGACATTGAAAGTTTTCTATATGAAAGTTTTATATAACAAATCTTTCGATATCGATGTTTATTATAGGAATTCTTTCGGCATCGAAAGTTTTTTAAAAAACTTTAGATATTGAAGTTATCTATAGAAGAGCTTTGACATTTTTCTATAAAAAGGTTTCATATAAAAAGTCTTCTATCTGAAATATTTTGACGACAAATGTTTTATATAAGAAATTTTTCGATATTGAAAGTTTATTATAGAAAACCTTTCGATATCGAAAGTTTTATATCAGAAAACTTTAGATAAATAATGGCTTTTGAATATTGAATGTTTGCTTTAGATATTAAAAGTTAGTTATAGGAAAGCTTTTGATATTAAAAGTTTTCTATCCGAAAATGTTGTCGACAAAAGTGTAATATAAAAATCATTTTACATTCAATAGAAAGCTTGAAGATTCGATAGTTTTTTGTTATTATTTCGTCGGAAGGACACATAATTTTTCGGGGTAGGGCTTTTAACAAATTTTATTATTTTTTGGGAATAATGTAGGGCTTTTTAGAAAATTACTTAAATTACCGCTAATTTTTATAAAATTGCCTTAAATTTTTCTGAGGAGCTATAATTGAGTTAAGTGCACTCGAATCACAAAAAAACATCAATTTCGAAAAAGTATGTATTAGGGCCTTTCTACATGAGACCAACGATATATACATAAGGGGGAAAGCGAAGTTTTATTATTTGATTTCACAGGTTTTTTTAAGGAAAATTATGACACACTTCAAAAAATGTCAAAAAAAAGCCAAATCGGGCAACGTTCTATGGGCATCGGGTGTAAAGTTTAGCACCATATTTGGTATGGGGAAAAATGGGTTATTTTTTGTCGTGTAAAATTTCGACCAAAAAAAAATAATTTTTACAAAATAAAACCAATGAAATATTAAAGAGCAAAACTGCTTTATTTCCAATAGCCAAAGATAAAAATCCATTAAGTAGTTTTGGAGTTATTGCAATTTTTCGCCGAAAATTCATGTCCCTGAAAACGCGCCTAAGGATATGCACCAAGAATTTTTTTATAAATAAAGAAATTCCAAAATAAGACATAATTTATCATTCAAAGGCTTATCAGTATTAAACAGTTTAGTTTTGTTAAAATTTAATCGACATGAAAACATGTAAAAAAACTAATTAAATTTTCATGGTGGAAAATGGTACAATTTTCTCAGGTCGGTTTCAAAAATCATTTTTTAATTTTTTGTAATGTTTGTTAAATTAATATTAGAAATTTTGAATTTGCTCATCAGTGTTTTAAAATAGACAAATAGAAGAGTAAAACTCAAAAAGATTTAGGTCGATATCTTGAACCCTTTCGCCGTACCTGCAATTTCAAATAAAAGAATTTGGAGAAAATTTAAATTTTTGGTTATTATTTGAGTAAATACTCGGTTAATATTACTTGTATTCAATTTTAACAAGAATAATAATTAAAACTATTACTCAGTTTATAAAAAACCTATGCTAATTTTTTTTGATATTGGACGAGATTAACCCTTTTTTGTCACCGGGGTCAAAATTTGGATTTTCTAAAAATTTTCATTATAAATTTTTTTCTATAGAAAAATTTGGATATAAAACTTTTAAAATTGAAAAGTTTTCGATACAAAACCTTTTCATAAATTTCTAAATATTTTTTTTTTAATAGAAAATAAAAATGTTGGGTAATTTTAGTCCTTTTCTGCAAAGGGTTAAAATATACTTTTTTTAAACAAAGGACTTAATTTTGTCAAAACTAATTATTTCCATACATTTTATTAAAATTCGCTAATTATAATTTAATATTTCGTAATCTTGCTATACAAATTTCTAGAAAATCCAAATTTTTACCTTTGACCCCGATGAAAAATGGTTAAGTTCACGCAATATCAAAGAAAGTTCTAGTGAGCTTTTCTCAATTATTGTGCAATCAAATTCAGTATTAACTTATTCAAAAGAAAACTTAAATAAAATTTAGATCTACTTAAATAATGTCCAAAAATTTACTTTTTCGCCAAATTTTACGATTTCAAGTCGCAGGTACGCCGAAACTATATGAGATATAAAACTGAACTCTTTTGGATTTCATTACCACATCTATCTTTTTTAACATGCCGATCAAAAATTTTGTAACTTTAATATTTTTTTCAGAAAATTTTCTAAGACTTAGAAAGTGAGTTTTGAAACGGTCCTTAAAAAATTACCATTTTCCAGTATAAAAAACTATGTAAATTTAATTATATGAATAAATTTCAACTACTTAGTACTTAAATGTCTTAAAATGATAAGAAATGTCTTACTTTGTAATTTCTGCACTCTAAAGTTAATTTTTTTGCTGCATATCCTTAGGCTTGTTGAAAAGGACACGAATTTTCTGGGGCAAATTGCAATAACTTAAAAACTACTGCATCGATTTTTAGTTTTTAAGACTCTAATGAAAGCTGATTTAGTTGTCTTTTACGTCCAATTATTGGTTTTGCCGAAGACATAAAGATATGTTGAAAATGACCAAAAACTGAAAAAGCTCCCATTTTTCCCCATTTAAATGGGTCCTAGAAATAAATGTCCTGTGCGCCACCTCAGGACATTGGCCTAGGAAGACAACATTTTTTTCTGGGCACCTTAGGATGTAGAGCATCGATTTTTAACTCAGGTGTATCCAATTTCAATAAAAGTTGTTTTTCGCTCCACCCTAATGGAGGTCTCTGCAAAAACTTAAAATAAAGCTTCGCCTTCACTTCTTAAATACGAGTTCCGGGTTAAATCTTGAAACACTTCAGCCAACGACATTCAGTCGCTACAAGTTGTCATCAATGCGAAAGGAAGTTGGAACTGGATTGGTCATGTTTTATAAAGAATTCAGGAAGATGTAACTAAGATTGCAATTGTATAGAAAGCTCAAAGCAGTAAAATAGGAGTCAATTTTTTTATGACCTCGAGGAAACAAAGTGGAGTAGGAAGCTTACTGGGCACGACATGGATAAAATATCCACTATGGAAGCATTAGGAATCTATATATACACATATGAAAGTATAACTTTTATATACAATTAATTTTGAACCTCCTTAAAGTAGGCAATACAATTTTCTGACCAATTACCTTAATTTCGATTCGAGTTTGACCACTGTGTATTCTTCTTTTTTTAGAATTTTGCTACTTTTTTGTGATACATATTCATTTGTTCACTTCCTCTACGTTTTCATGCAGTTGCTGTTGAGATTTAAAAAATGTAACTTTTTTTTCTCGCTTTTAAAGTGATTGAATTTAAAGAGATTTTTTTTCTTGTGCTAACTAAGAATATGTTACGATTATTGGCATTTTTGCACATACTAGATTTTCATTATACACAAACATATGAGTACAAATAGAGCAGGAAATAAATGGAAGCACGTCTATTCGCACTATTTACCAATTGCCAGATGAATCAATGATAGAACGATATTGGATTTTTTAGTGAGAAAATGAAAAGAAATGAGAATTAAAATTGAAAGAAATGAAAGTTTAATAAAGAAACATGATTAACCTTAGAAGAGATAAAAATCTTAAAAGATTATTTTCAAATAAAGTTTTGTTGAAAATGATGTTGGTTGTTAAAAAAGATTTGTATAAACTTTTCTGGCTAAGGTCAATTTTTTGTAAAAACTGTAAGGAAAAAAAAATAATTTCCTTAAAACTTATTATGAATGCCTTAAGGCTTTAAGATACAATTGACTTATATAACCTCAATAAATTATAAATATAGAGATATTATTAACTTCTTTTTTCTCAATAGTCCTATTATAAATCCCTTAAGGATATGTCAATGCAAATACGAGTATGTGTGCAAAGGTTTTATGATTATACTAAAGAGACATTAAATCATCTTAAAAGAAAATATATTGAATTTCTTTTTATCATATAAACTAATATCCTGTATAAATGTCCATATGTATAAATCAAAATGTACCCAGCAAAACATTGGTAATGGCAAGTACTATGATAACTGGTTACCTTGTAACGACTACAACATACCATCCGAATAAATAATAAGTTATTACAGAAGTACTTATTTGTAATTAAGATGGTAATTTAAACTGAATGGCCCCGGTTCAAATCCCACCAAGGGCAACAATTTTTTTTAGTTTTTTTTTATTAAAAGAGTCTTTTTAAATGATTTTTGAATTTTAAGAACTTAAATATTATCCTCTGTAAAAAAAATTTGTAAAACTAACTCACGTTAATGAAAAAATACCATCATGAGTCAATTTTGATTATGTAGGGGATGTTGAATACCAAACACGATTCTAATTGGTCTTAACTTGGTAAGCCCAACTTATCTGGGTCATCCTTCATCTCTCCGGGGAGCTAGTTTAACACCCATTAATATTGTGAGTTAACATGTTCCGAGAGTTGTCCCATAAGATCGATAAAAATGGGTTAGGATTACGGGCTAGTAACCCTCTCTTGAAAAAAAAAATACAATGAAGAGGATAAAATTAGAATTGAAATGTCCCACTACCCAATGTTAGAGGAGGATATCCGAAACTTCGATAGAAAGACCAACTAGAGGAACATTTTTCAAAGCTTGGCCTATAAAATTGGAGAATATTCGCACAAGATCGAAATCCATGGGATTCTAAAATATGCTCGGACTTTGACCTTAACAGGTTGTAACATTTAAGTAAGTAAGAGTCAATCTTATGTAAAAACTTATACAAAAAAGAAGATTTAAATTGTTTAAGTTTTAAAATAATTTTAAAAAAGTTTTAAAATAATTACAACAAGGCAAAAAAACAAGGCAAACAAAGCAAAAAAAGCAAGGAAAAACAAAGTTATTTTCACATGATTTTGGATCTAAAAATAAAAATTGTTTATATTAATTATAACCTGCTAAGTTTTCAACATATGAAGTAGCTCAGTGGAAGAGTCTCTGCCTAGCAGTCAGAGGGTCTGGGTTCGAGCCCCCATGGGATCATAAGAAAAATTTTGTATTTCGTTTAAAAATATATGTTTTTAATAAAACAACAACAAAAAAGTTGTTGCTTTCAAATTGCTTACCCAAGTCATTACTTTTCTGCAATTGGTAAGTACTTGCCTCCAATGACATCCCCATGTTAATGTAATGACTTAAACAGCGAATGAGTAAGTAGTTTGTGTTCAATAGTTTAACTGTTTAACTCATTATTTGGTAATGAAAAGTTTTACTGGGTATGAATGAATGTCTGCATTTTAATGGAGGTATACGATGCGTATGAGTGTTAATTTATTGAAAAAATTAAATAAATCATTCATACGCCACATAGTTCTTATGAATAATTCCAACAATATTTTATTTAGTGATTTATGATTATAACACGGTGCAACATGAAAAAAAATAACCACATACGGACACCACCACGAGATAGAGGATCAAAAAAAAAGAAGACACGTGTCTTTCAGTTTTGTCAAATGTCCTCCCCTTTTTTGTGGGCGGGGCCTTAAAAATTTGGGCCTCTTTGTCATTTTTGCAATAAAGTGGTCATCTTCTCAGGCTCATATCTTCCAAACCGTTAGGAATTTTACTTTTTAAAACAAAGTTGTAGCTATTGTCACCAGGAATAAAAATAGTGAACACAAAAACTAAAAAAAAGCCATCTTGAATATGAAAATCGCAAAAATCTAAAAAAAATCTATTTTTTTAGGCTTTTTTCACATGTTCAGGTTCCTACGTAGCAAACCGTTCAAAATTTAAGAAAATAATATACTACAAAAATGTAGCTAAGACCTCACTTAACAACTTTGTAGAACATACAAACACCCTAGGAATGATCCTTAACACAGTAAAGGTAGCGCTTAGGTAACCATAAAAATTAAAAATTTTCCCGAAAAAATGTTTTTTTTTTTTTACTTCAACAAGAAAAAATATAACCATATATAGTACAAATACCGCTACGTGATGAAAGACAAGAAAGCCCATATCTTCCAGTTTTGGCCCAATTCACCACCATTTAACAGCATTTAGGTAGCGCTTAAGTAACGACAAAAGTGAAAAATTCAAAAATTAGCTCTTGTCATAAAAAAGAAAAATTCTCAACATATATTCAAAAAATTAATCTTCAAGATCAAGATCTCAAAATTTTTAAAAATTGATTTTTTACCTGTTTATGGACAAGTTAAAAATTCAAGAAACAGTCACCTAGGAAAGATACATTTTTATTGGACAACTTTTTTGAATCATTCATACGAACATTCTATGAATGATCCTCAATATCGTTTAGTAACCGTAAAAGTGAAAAATTAAAAAAGTAAAAAAATCAGCTCTTGCCATAAAAAACCAAAAATCGATTTTTTACCTAAGCAGGTCCATAGGTAGCAAACCGTTCATTCAAGAAACAATCATGAAACCCTGCACGCAATATATAAGTGATATGATGTTCGCACCGAGGCATTACAAAACACGATGTAAACGAGAGCTCAGCTGACTATAATCAGCAATCAAATAAATATCAACCCGTGAAATTAAATTTTCCATAGAATTTTTTTCGATGCTAAATTTTTCTATAGAAAATTTTTCGATAAAAAATTTTTCGATAAAAAAAATTTTCTATAGAAAATTCTTCGATAAAAATATTTTGCTATAGAAAATTCTTCAATAAAAAAATGTTTCGGTATTTTAAACGTTTTGAAATTACTTTTCGTTGAAAACTTAAACATGAGTAATTTTCATTTTGTATGTAAAAACTTAAGTTTTCAATATTGTTTTAAGCCGAAAACTACTTGAGTAAATTTTCGAGCTTGATGTGAATGAGCTATTAAGAAACATTTTTTTGAGAAAATTTTTCTATAGAAAAATCTTTTTGAGTAAAAAATTTTTTTATAGAACATTTTTTTAACCAAAAAATTTTTTATAGAAATTTCTTTATCAAAAAATTTTTAGAGTTTTTATTATTAAAAATTTTAAAGAAAATTTTTCTATTTAACAATATTTTTATTGAAAATTTTTCTATAGAAAAATTTGTTTATCGAAAATGTTTTCTATAGAAAAGAATTTATTAAAAAGTTTTACTGTAGTATATTGCGTATTTAATTAAAGAATTTTCCAATGGAAAATTTTTTTATCCAAAAGTTTTCTATAGAAAAATGTATTATAGAAAAATTTTGTTATTTAAAAATTTTCCATACAAAAATTTTTTTATTGAAAAATTTTCTATAGCAAAATATTTTATCGGAGAATTTTTTATAAAAAAATTTGTTATCGAAAAATTTCCTATAGAAAATTTTGTTATCTAAAACTTTTCTATATAAAAATTTTTTATCTAAAAATTTTCTAAATTTCCTAAAAATTTTTAATCGAAAAATTTTCCATAGAAAATTTTTGTTATCGAAAAATTTTAGAAAAAAATTTTTATAGAAAAATTTGCTAAACAAAAATTTTTTTATAGTAAAATTTTCTTGAGTAAAATTTTCTATTAACATTTATTTTATCGAAAAAATTTCGATAGCAAAAATTTTTGTTGAAGAATTTCGAATTATTAATTTGAAAATTTGAAAATAATATTGTAGAGAAAAACTGAAAAAAAAAATAAAAACATATTTCTATAGAACAAATTTTTATAGAACAAATTTTTATAGAAAAATTTTTCTATAAAATTTTTAGATAAAACAATTTTTCTATAGAAAATTTTTCTGCATATGTGACCCGGTCTATGAAAAAAATTAGCTAATTTTTTGAAAATTTTAGCTAATTTTATCGAAATTTTGTTTTTGAGTCATAAACCATATAGAAAAATATAGAAAAATGTTCAAAAGAAAAATCATATGGAAAAATGTTCAATAAAAAATTTTTTCGATAGAAAAAACATTATATTAAAAAAAACTTTTTTGATAAAAAAATGTTTCAATAGCAAACTTTTCGATAAAAAAATTTTCTATTAAAAAATTTTCGATAAAAATTTTTTTTATATAAAATTTTCGATATAATTTTGCAGTGGAAAATTTTTTGATAAAATAATTTTTCTAAAGAAATATTTTCGAGAAAAAATGTTTTATGGAAATTTTTTTGATAAAAAAATGTTTCGATAGAAAAATTTATGATAAAAAAATTTTTCTATAGAAAAATTTTCGATAAAAAATTTTTCTATAGAAAAGTTGTCGATCTTTTTTGTAGAAAATTTTTCGCCAACAAAATTTTCGTATAGAAAACTTTTTATAAAAAGATTATAGAAATATTTTTCTAAAGAAACATTTTCGACAGAAATACTTTTCTGGAGAAAGATAAAAAATTTTTTCCGTAGAAAATTTTTGATAAAAAAATTTTCTGTACAAACATTTTCAATTAAAATATTTTCTATAGAAAAATTTTTTTATCGAAAAATTTTCTATACAAAAATTTTTTATCGACAATTTTCCATAGAAAATTTTTGTTATCGAAAAATTTTAGAAAAATTTTTTTATGGAAAAATTTTCTATAGAAAAATTTTTTTATCGAAAAATTTTCTATAGAAAAATTTTTTTATCGAAAAATTTTCTATAGAAAAATTTTTTTTATAGAAAAATTTTTTTATCGAATAATTTTCTATAGAAAAATTTTTTTATCGAAAAATTTTCTATAGAAAAATTTTTTTATCGAAAAATTTTCTATAGAAAAATTTTTTTATCGAAAAATTTTCTATAGAAAAATTTTTTTATCGAAAAATTTTCTATAGAAAAATTTTTTTATCGAAAAATTTTCTATAGAAAAATTTTTTTATCGAAAAATTTTCTATAGAAAAATTTTTTTATCGAAAAATTTTTTTATCGAAAAATTTTCTATAGAAAAATTTTTTTATCAAAAAATTTTCTATAGAAAAATTTTTTTGTCGAAAAATTTTATATAGAGAAATTTTTTTATCGAAATTTTTAGAAGCATTTTTTTTATCTAAATCTTTTTTATAGAAATATTTTTTATGTAAAAATTTTCTAGAGAAAAATTTTTTATCTACAATTTTCCATAGAAAATTTTTGTTATCGAAAAATTTTAGAAAAATATTTTTATAGAAAAATTTTCTATCGAAAATTTTTTATCGAAAAATTTTCTATAGAAAAATTTTTTTATCGAAAAATTTTCTATAGAAACATTTTTTTATAGAAAAATTTTCTATAGACAAATTTTTTTATCGAAAAATTTTATATAAAAAAATTTTTTTTATAGAAAAATTTTCTATAGAAAATTTTGTTTATCGAAAATTTTCTATAGAAAATTTTTTTTTTCGAAAAATTTTCTACAGAAAATTTTTTTTATCGAAAAATTTTCTATAGAAAATTTTTTTTATCGAAAAATTTTCTATAGAAAATTTTTTGTATCGAAAAATTTTCTATAGAAAATTTTCATAGAAACATTTTTTTATCGAAAAATTTTATATAGAGAAATTTTTTTATCGAAAACTTTTAGAAGCATTTTTTATCTTAATCTTTTCTATAGAAATATTTTTTTATGTAAAAATTTCCTAAAGAAAAATTTTTTATCGAAAAATTTTTCATAGAAAATTTTTGTTATCGAAAAATTTTAGAAAAAAAAAATTTCATTGGAAAATTTTTTTTATCGAAAAAATTTCTAGAGAAAAATTTTTTCGATAAAAGTGCTATCGAAAATTTTTCGATAAAAAAAATATTCTATGGAAATTTTTCGATAAAAAAATGTTTCTATTTAAAAATGTTGGATCTGTCTAAAAGTAGGGATACTCTTCCTGAAAAATGGCTTGACCAACTATCGAAACACGTCGAGGAATTGGTTGTCCCCATAAAAATGTTTGGCTTTTATCAATCAATTGTCTATTACATTAATAAAAAATATATAGATAGGGATCAAATGAAAATATTTTTTTTTTAATTTTCTATAAAAAATTTTTGGTAATAAAATTTTTTGTAGAAAAAATTTTGATAAAGAAACTTTCTTAAGAAAATTTTTTTAAAAAGAAATTTTCTTTAGATACATTTTTAATTAAAAATGTTTCAATAGAAAACTTTTTGATAAATAATTGTCTAAAGACAAATGTTTAATATAAATGTCCAGTAAAATTTTCAATAATAAAATTTTCTATAGAAAATTTTTTGATTAAAAATTTTTATTGAAAAATTTTTGAAAAAAAAAAAATTTTTCTATAGAAAAAGTTTTGATAAAAATATTTTTAGTCCAACTTTTTAAAAAAATTTTCTAAAGTACAATTTTTGAAAAAAGTATAAAAAAATGAAGCAGAAGCTTTTTATTTTAAAAACATCAGAACTACACATTGAAAAAAATACAAATTTTAGTTAATAGTATAAAAAACTGCAACTCTGCCTACAGTTATAAACTAATTTCTTTGGTATATTTCAGTAGCAATCAAAAACGTTATATTTTGTATAAAAAGGTAATGGTGCGTATGATTGTCAAAAAACAAAAAAATATATGTAAATTCATCATACGCCACCTACTTCCTCAATTGACCTAAAAATTTATAGAATTGGCATATTAAAATATGTGTGTAAATTTCTTTTTAATAGTTTGCACTTTAAAATTTTTTGAACTTGTTTACCATTATTTTATGTTTTTTATAATATTGTCCTATATACAATTACCCTAAATACTTATATCTATTCTGTATTTAATATATCCATTTTATAGAAGTACCACTTATAATCTTCACAAGTACATTTCTCTGTATTTAATATACATATTTCGAAACTCACTTCACATTCTTGTTTAAAAAGAAAAAAACTTATAGGAATTTATATTTTTTCCTTCCCATTTTATTTATTCATGCTTTTGATTTTGGTCATTTTGGGAGCAAAAAAAAAAAAAAAACAATTTAAAAGAGGAACTTCTTTAATCCCGTCACATACAGATGCTTCATTGACTTTATCTTGTTGACATTTTATCGTGCATACCTTAAGGAGGACAATTGTGACATCCTGCAGAATAATTGAAAATACACATGTGTTTAAGGAGGAAAGATGGTTCGATTGCATACATAAGCATACATTTCGTATGTTCTTACTTACACTCATATCTTTTAAGATTTCAACATATAGACACACATACTTTTACTACAAGGAAAACTAAAGATTTCAAATATAATATGAAATTGTAGTATAATTTGGAAAATATTTGCATATTTATTATTGAAGAAAAAAAAAAGAAGTTTAAGAAAACTATTTTATGAGGTATAACATAATTAGTACCTGGTTGGCCGAGCCTTGCTCGGAGCTTTATGATAAGGATTTTGTGCAAATATTCAGTTAATTTTGAATTATTTTATTTATTTTGTCCGATCAACACATAGTTACCATAGTTTATAGATTAACTCATTTTGAAAAATTTGGTAAATTTGTCATACTAACAGAAACCTCCGTCGACTCATGCGCAACAACATTGCTAAATATTATAGCCTGATAAAATGCACAGTTTACGATTTATTTCATTTTGAGTAATTTTCAGTGGCGCCACCTGTTGAACTTTGGTTATTCCCATTAATAAACCTTCGTCGTCTTATCCGCCACAACTTTGCTAAGGATCATAGCATGATCAAATATACAGTTTGCGATTTAATTAATTTTTAGTAGTTTTCAGTAGCGCCACCTAACGGAAATTAGTCTTAGCAACTTCAAAACCTTCACCAGCTTATCCGCAATGTCTTCGCTAAAGAGCATAATATGATCAAATTCACAGTTTACTATTCTATAAAGAACATACATACAAACATGCATTTGTTTAAAAGTTATAACATTTTCAGTGGCGCCACCTGTTGGACTTTGGTCATTCCCATTAATAAACCTTCGTCGTCTTATCCGCCACAACTTTGCTAAAGATTATAGCATGATTAAATGTACAGCTTAGTATAAAATTGACTTTGAGTAATTTTCAGTAGCGCCACCTGTCGGAAATTATTCACACCAAATAAAAAACCTTCGTCGGCTCATGCGCAACAACTTTGCTAAGGATCGTAGCATGATAAAATATACAGTTTACGATTTAATTAATTTTTAGTAATTTTCAGTGGCGCCACCTAACGGAAATTAGTCTTACCTACTTCAAAGCCTTCGCCGGCTTATCCGCAATATCTTTGCTAAAGAGGATAATATGATCGAATTCACAGTTTACTATCCTATAAAGAACATACATGCAAACATTCATTTGTTTAAAAGTTATAACATTTTCAGTGTCGCCACCTGTTGGACTTTGGTCATTCCCATTAATAAACCTTAGTCGTCTTATCCGCAACAACTTTGCTAAAGATTATAGCATGATTAAATGTACAGCTATAAAATTGACTTTGAGTAATTTTCAGTAGCGCCACCTGTCGGAAATTATTTACACCAACTAAAAAACCTTCGTCGGCTCATGTGCTATAACTTTGCTAAGGATCATAGCATGATCAAATATACAGTTTGCGATTTAATTAATTTTTAGTAATTTTCAGTGGCGCCACCTAACGGAAATTAGTCTTATCAACTTCAAAACCTTCGCCGGCTTATCCACAATATCTTCGCTAAAGAGCATAATATGATCGAATTCACAGTCTACTATCCTATAAAGAACATACATACAAATATTCATTTGTTTAAAAGATATAACATTACCAATTTTTTCCCCTTTTTATCTCCTAATTTCAAAAAGTTCCATATGCATATTTGGTACTTCTTTGGTACCAATTGAATTCGGTACATTTTATTAAAACGCAGTTAACGTAATTCCTAGTCATATTACTTTTGAGATGTTAAGTTATCATTTTGTCGTTTTTTTACCCATTCTGGCTCCAAAATCAAAAAAGTACCAAATACGTATTCAATATTTCTTTTACATCTACTGATTGCAGTACAAAGTTCCTTTCTATATTCTTTAGTTTAAAAAATAAGAGTGGGTTAAAAAAGTACAAAAAAACTATTTTCACCCTTTTTTCCCCCTATCGGACATAGTTTCAAAAAAGTACCAAACACCTGTCCGCTTATTTTCCCCTTTCACCCGTTTTTACCCTAGTAGAGGCAAAAATTCCAAAAGTCCCTTCCTCTTCGACCTATACATCACAAATTTTACCCACTGTCCAAATTTTATCAAAATCGTTAGAGCCGTTTTCGAGATAGCCATTCGATATATATATATATATATATATATATATATATATATATCTTATATTCTTAAACGAGCAATAATTGTATATATATATATATATATATAGAATGGCTATCTCGAAAACGGCTCTAACGATTTTGATAAAATTTGGACAGTGGTTATCTTTTTTGATGTATAGGTCGAAGAAGAAGGGACTTTTGGAACTTTTACCTCTAAGAGGGTAAAAACGGGTAAAAAGGGGAAAAAATCGAAAACGCTATGTCTCCTAAAGTAATAGGTATAGAAACAAAATTAAAATTACGTTTTAAACAGCTTTCAAAATAAGCGGACAGGTGTTTGGTACTTTTTTGAAACTATGTCCGATAGGGGGTAAAAAAGGGTGTAAATAGTTTTTTGGCACCTTTTTAACCCACTCTTATATTTTAAACTAAAGAATATAAAAAGAAACTTGGTACTGCAATTAATAGATGTAAAAGAAACATGAAACACGTATTTGGTACTTTTTTGATTTTGGAGCCAAAATGGGTAAAAAAAGGATAAAATGATAACTTAACATCTCCAAAGTAATATGAATAGGAACATTATACATTATGTTAAATGCGTTTTAAAAAAATGTACCGAATTCAATTGGCACCAAAAAAGTACCAAATATACATATGGAACTTTTAGAAATTAGGGAATAAAAAGGGGGAAAAATTAGTATTATTTTAAACAAATGAATGTTTGTCTGTATGTATGTTCTTTATAGAATAGTAAACTGTGAATTTGATTGTGTTATGCTCTTTAGCGAAGATGTTGCGGATAAGCCGGCGAAGGTTTTAAAGTTGATAAGACTAATTTCCGACAGATGGCGCCACTGAAAATTACTAAAAATTAATTAAATCGTAAACTGTACATTTGATCATGCTATGATCTTTAGCAAAGTTGTAGCGCATGAGCCGACGAAGGCTTTTTAGTTGGTATGAATAATTTCCGACAGGTGGCGCTACAGAAACTTACTCAAAGTCAATTTAATCGTAATCTGTACATTTAATCATGCTACAATCTTTAGCAAAGTTGTTGCACATGAGCCGACGAAGGTTTCTTAGTTGGTATGAAGAAATTTCGACAGGTGGCGCTACTGAAATTTACTCAAAGTCAATTTAATCGTATGCTGTACATTTAATCATGCTATAATCTTCAACAAAGTTGTTACGGATAAGCCGAAGAAGGTTTATGAATTGGAATAAGCAAAGTCCGACAGGTGGCGCTACAGAAAACTACTCAAAATGAATTAAATCGTAAACTGTGCATTTGATCAGACTATAATCTTTAGCAAAGTTGTTGCGCATGAGGCGACAGAGGTTTCTGTTGATATGAATAATTTCCAAAATTATTCAAAATGAGTTAAACTGTAAACTATGCAAACTATGTGTTGGTCGGACAAAATAAATCAAATAATTCAAAATTAACTGAATATTTCTACAATGTCTTTCCTTTAAATTTATTTTAGCACTTTATAATATAAAATATATAAAAACTTTAAAATTTTCCTCAAAATGCTTATCATAAAGCTCCGAGCAAGGCTCGGTCTACCAGGTACTATATATATATATATATATATATATATATATATACATACAATTATTGCTCGTTTAAGAATATAAGATATGCTCAGTGCAAGCATCTCTTACATTATCTGAACATAAGGGTCTTGGAAACAACCTTAACTAACACTTTCATGACTTAACCTAGTCTATTACTCATGAAAGTGTCGACTTTCAAAAGGGAACAGATACCTACTATGACCCGATTTGCTTGACAACTTTGAACATTTTGAACCTATGTATGTTACTCCTTTGCAGTAAGATATTAATATTTGTTCTTAGTAAGACTTTCTTTTGTTCTACTATATTTCATATTTTAACCCTTATAAATCCCCTAATGATTGACATATTTTTTTTTTGAAAGTGTGAACGATATCACTTTAACGTCCAAATACTTTTTTAATGTTTCCTTAAAGGTCTCAAAGGTCTTTAACAAAATTTTTAATAAACTTGTTCTTTTGACCACTTGCCTAATGACCCTCCCACCATTATTGGATGCTTAACTCAATCCATATACATTCAACCACATCAACAATATGACAAACCCATCTCAATACAGATAAATAGTTTTGAAATGAGGAAGGTAAGGTATAAGAATACATCAAATAGACCGTAAAACAAACTGTTTTTGTTGATGTTTTTTTTTTCATACAGTACGAAAAACTGTTGGAAATGTGATGGAACAGCTGTCTGTGGTTACAGGCGATTTATCGTTTGGACTTAACATAAGTAAAATCGACACTGACACACAAATACTTACAGACATTAATGGGGAGTTAATGGTCATAGAAATGAAGATATAAGATGTTTTTCGTTTGCAATAAGAATGTCATAGGTCAAAATTCTAAGATTTTTATCTTGAAACAAAAAGATTTGTCTTCTCTTAATCATTAGTTTCGTGAATTCTCAAGCCAAATTACAGCACATCCATGTGGTACCAAATTATGCAGCATACTTTTTGGCTGATCGAAATTAATCTATTTATTCTAAAACTATAGGGAACAAATTTCTACAAAACTTTGTTTTATAGATCAGAGATCGGCAGAAAAGAACAGAACAAAAAAATCTTAGGCAGAAATGCCGTCTTTTATACTTTTAACTAAAATAGATACTTTTTACAATGTTTAGTTCTAATGTTTTAAAAAGAAAAAGTTTTTAACTCTTTTTTTTTAAATAGTTTCATCTATACAATTTTTTTTCAAAAGTTTTTCCATAGAAAATTTTTTTATCAAAAATTTTTCTATAAATTTTTTTTTATCAAAAATTTTTCTATAGAAAATTTTTTATCAAAAATTTTTCTATAGAAAATTTTTTATCAAAAATTTTTCTAAGAAAATTTTTTATCAAAAATTTTTGTATAGAAATTTTTGTATCAAAAATTTTTCTATAGAAAATTTTTTATCAAAAATTTTTCTATAGAAATTTTTGTATCAAAAATTTTTCTATAGAAAATTTTTTATCAAAAATTTTTCTTTAGAAAATATTTTAACAAAAATTTTTCAATAGACAATTTTTTTTATCAAAAATTTTTCTATGAAAGATATTTTATAAAAATTCCTACTAAATTTTTTTATAAAATTTTTTTCTAAAGAAATTTTTTTTCAAAAATTTTTCTATAGAAAATTCATTTATCAAGATTTTTCTTTACAAAATTTTTTCTAAAGACAATTTTTTTTATCAAAAATTTTTCTATAGAAATTTTTTCTATAGAAAATTTTTGTATCAAAAATTTTTCATAAAATTTTTTTTTATCAAAAACTTTTCTATGGAAAATTTTTTTTTATCAAAAATTTTTCTATGAAATTTTTTTTATCAAAAATTTTTTTATGGAAAATTTTTTTATCAACAATTTAAATTTTTTTTTTTTTTTATCAAAAACTTTTCTATGAAAATATTTTTTTATCAAAAATTTTTCTATGAAATTTTTTTTTATCAAAAATTTTTTCATCAAAAATTTTTCTGTGGAAAATTTTTTTATCAACAATTTTTCTATACTAGATCAAAATTTATTTTATAGTTAACTTTTTTTTAATCAATTTTCTATAGAAAAATTCTTGTATTTTTTCTATAGAAAATTTTTTTATCATAAAATTTGTTAAAGAAAATTTTTTTATCAAAAACTTTTCCATGGAAAATTTTTTATCAAACATTTTTCTATAGACAATTTTTTTATCAAAAATGTTTCTATAGACAATTTTTTAATCAAAAATTGTTCTATAGTAAACTTTTTTATTAATTTTCTATAGAAAAATTAAAAGAATTTTTTTATCAAAAATTTTTCTATAATGAATTATTTTTTCAAAAATTTTTCTATAGAGAATTTTTTTATCAAAAATTTTTCTATAGAAAATTTTTTTATCAAAAATTTTTCTATGAAAATTTTTTTATTAAATTTTTTTTTTAAATTGTTTTGTAGAAAATTTTTTTATCAAAAATTTTTCTAAAGAAAATTCTTTGTGAAAAATTTTTCTATTGTAAATTTTTTTATCAAAAATTTTTCTATGGAAATTTGTTTTATCAAAAATTTTTCAAGAGAAAATTTTTATTCAAAAATTTTTCTATATAAATTTTTTTTATCAAAAGTTTTCCATAAACATTTTTTTTTAGCCAAATTTTGTCTTAGAAATTTCAAAAATTTAGCTATAGATAATTTTTTTATTAAACATTTTTCTGTAGAAAATTTTTTTATCAAAAATTTTTCTATAGAATTTTTTTTTTATCAAAAATTTTTCTATAGATTTTTTTTATCAAATATTTTTCTATAGAATTTTTTTTATCAAAAATGTTTACATAGAAAATTTTTTTATCAAAACTTTTTCCATATAAAATTTTTTTGTCAAAAACTTTAATGTAGAAAATTTTTTTATTAAAAAATTTTATATAGACAAATTTTTTTATCAAAAATTTTTCTATAGAAAATTTTTTTATCAAAAGTTTTTTCAATATAAAATTTTGTTATCAAACATTTTTCTACAGAATTTTTTTTTGTCAAAAATTTTTCTATATAAAATTTTTTTAATCAAAAATTTATCTATAGAATTTTTTTTTTTTAACTTCTACTAAATTTTTTTTATAGAAAATTGTTTTTATTCAAAATTTTTCTATAGAAAATTTTTTTATCAAAAATTTTTCTATACCAATTTTTTTTATCATAAATAGAAAATTGTATGGCATACTTTTTGGCGGTTCGCAATAAATAATTTAGATTTGCTAAATAAAACCATATTTAAGACGATTAAATTATTTTCATATATTTTTCTAGGATTAAATAACTCCCATGTATTTCAATATTCAAAAAATAACAGCTAATATGAAACGCTAAATTCCATATATTTCGTTTTGAATAGACTTTGAGAATTAGTCTCGAGATTTCAAAACTAGGGCCAAATCGTTGTATTTGATATCGATCAAAATGTAAGATATTTCAGAAACATTTTTTTAGTGTACTTTTAGGATAATCTTAATAATATCTTTAAAACATATATGGTTTATTACATTGTAACTTGCTTGTCAAATATTGTCTTATAGTAAAATAATTTAATTTAAACCAAATATTTCAATCAACAGACATATATTTTTAGATTTCCAAATTTATTAAGCTTTTTGGAAAATAAATTATTTTGAAAATCCCTAAGATATGCTACACAATATTCGCTTTAAAGTCTTAGTTTTTGATCAATATCGTATTGCTTTAATTTTCCAATTTTTTATATAGATGGAGTTAAGTAATTATTCATGTAAATCGGAGTTTTGTGAGCAGTTACATTCGAGCGATTCAGCGATTCAGAGGAAACAATATAATACCCCATGAAAATATAAATGAAACATCTCCTAATATTTTAGTTAATAGTTTCTACTTATGTACTGAACACTTTCCAGAAATGTCACTTAATCTTTTATACAAAAAACCTACTCTATTAAAAATGTTAGGTTACCATATACCTAAATTGGATAGCATCTTATTCCTACATGAAAAAATGTATGTTTAAAAGGGTATTTGTTACGCATTAATAAACTTCACACATTTAACATCACAAACATGCAAACATTTATAAGCACTTATATTTACAACTTACCCGACAGGACCTATTACTAGTTTGGAGTCGTCGACTAAAAATTCTCTTTATTACTTATCATTTAAATTACATATAATGCATTTCATGGTTAATATCATAACCGAAATTGATAAGAATATCCCAACCGACATTGAATTATGTTAGCTATAGATAACAATACCTCAAAAACGATTTTTTTTGCAAAAAAAAAACTTTTTTATTATGGAAAATTAATCTCTTGGGTTATAAAAACAATATTTGTTCTATTCCTTTCCATTAATGAATTCTACTAAAAGACGCTATTTTTATGTTACTCACGAAAATCGTGGCCCTTAAAGATTTAGAATAATAACGAATAATGACATAAGAGATATAGTTAATCCCAAATTAAAACAAATTTTATTTTGTAGAAGAACTGGAGCCAAGTCGCCGCATTCGATATCTATCGAAATGTATATTTCTGAAACATTTGTGTAGCATACTTTAAGGATAATCCAAATAATATATATATAAGATTCACTACATTGTTACTTTTTTTGTCACAAGTTCCCTGATAGTAAAATAATTTCATTTAAACTAAATATTTTGACAAATATCCAATTTTATTAAACTTTTTGCAAAAAAAAATATTTTGAAAACCCCTAAGGTATGTTACACAATATTTGCTTAAAAGTCTGTGTGTTTAGATCGATATCGAATGCGGCGATTTGCTCATGTATTCAGGGGCCAAATTACTGCATTCGATATCGATCGAAAACTCAGACTTTTAAGCAAATATTGTGAAGTATACTTTAGGGAAGTTCAAAATTACTTCGATGCAAAAAGTTTATTGAAATTTGGTGTAGTTCAATTCTTTTACTATTGGTAATTTTTTGACAAATAACTACAAAAAAAAAAAAATAATGTAAACTAAGCATCTTTTAAATAATTTTGATAATCCTTAAAGTATGCTATACAAATGTTTTGAAAATATCTAAGATTTCGATTGATATCAAATGCGGTAATTTGGGCCCAGGGGCCACTTAGTTAACTTTGGGCCCAGGGCCCTAATTACCGCATTCGTTATCGATCGAAATCTTAGATATTTTCAAAACATTTGTATAGCATACTTAGGGGATAATGAAAATTATTTAAAAGATGCACAGTTTACTATATTTTTTTGCAGTTATTTGCCAAAAGATTACCAATAGTAAACGAGTTTTAATTGAACTATATGTTTTTAAAAATGAATCAAAATGGATACCAAATTTCAATAAACGTTATCCATAGAAGTAACTTTGTACATCCCTAAAGTACACTTCATAATATTTGCTTAAAAGTCTAAGTTTTCGATCGATATCGAATGCGGTAATTTGGCCCCAGACTTTTAAGCAAATATTGTGAAGTATACTTTAGGGATGTTCAAAATTACTTCGATGCAAAAAGTTCATTGAAGTTTGGTATATATTTTGGTTCGTTTTTAAAAATATATATTGTTCAATTAAAACTCTTTTACTATTGGTCATCTTTTGACAAATAACTACAAAAAAATAAAGAAAACGGAGCATTTTTTAAATAATTTAGATTATCCTTAAAGTATGCTATACAAATGTTTTGAAAATATCTAAGATTTCGATCGATATCGAATGCGGTAATTTGGGCCCAGTGGCTAAATTACCGCATTTGGGCCCAGGGGCCAAATTACCGCATTCGATATCGATTGAAATCTTAGATATTTTCAAAACATTTGTGTAGCATACTTTAAGGATAATCAAAATTATTTAAAAGATGCACAGTTCACTATATTTTTGTTGAAGTTATTTGCCAAAAGATGAACAATAGTAAAAGAGTTTTAATTAAACTACAAAAGTTTGTAAACTACCAAATTTCAATAAATTTTTTGCATCGACATAACTTTGAGCATCCCTAAAGTATACTTCACAATATTTGCTTAAAAGTCTGAGTTTTCGATCGATATCTAATGCGATAATTTGGCCCCAGGTCTTGCTAGATCCTACCTCTACACTTAAGCAAAACAAAACGTGTGTGAGATATAACCGACATTTGTGTGAAATATAACAATGGTCAAATGTCTGTCACTGATTCTCTCGGTTGAGCCCATTCGAAATGTCAAATTTTCTATGACTCTGGAGTTAAAGATAGGCCAAATGTATTCGACGGCATGGATTTCATTGGCTTTGAGGAGCTCTGAGGTTAGTAGCTTGTTTGCATTCATTTGTAATTGAAGAAAACCCTATAAGTAAGTCAAGCTTATCTATCTCGAAACACTATAATTCTTTAGAAATTTTATAGAATAGTTCCATTTCTTAGAAAGATTATTTGATGATGTTTGAAATAAGACCCAGTATTAATCCATTCCCTAATGATCATAAAACCACAATTCAGTTTCTATTTGATAGAACCACACTTTTATACAAAATATCGTATAACAATCATGGACCTGTCGGGCTACTTATCAAACAAATACAAACAAACATCTGCGTGTTTATGTGTAAATGCCCGAGAAAACATAAATAAGAGCATAACATGGAAAATTCTATTGTATTTGAAAAGGGTTCGTTTCCCTTTAAGTACAAAGAAGCATTTTTGTTTTTTATGTTTCTGCTACTTAGTTAACTTTGAGAACAATAAAGGGGTCGTCTATACTCGTAAAGCCAAAGTGATAACAATGGTTAAAGACCCATAAAATACAAATTGATTTTAAGTTTATGAACAAGTTTAAGCACGTTTCAAATACTCATGTTCCAAAAGGGGAAGAAGGTTACGCCAAAAAATGTCTGCAATGAATAGCTTCAGATGTTGAAATGTTATTTTGTATTTACGATAAATAAAAAGGTTATAGATATTTAGTTAACTGTAAACAGGTCAATAATATTCGAATAAATATGTAACTACTAAATGAAAATGGTGTCGAAGTGTTAGGAACTCTTTGCTTATTAGTTATATCGAAAATCATGTTGGCTTTCAATTGACAATAAATATAGCTTCTAACACCTTGATAAACTACAGCAATGTACACTGAAGAAAAACTATGGGTATTTTGAAACTGTTATCGAATTCAAAATTGCATGTGCTCAGTTTTATACTTTGTAAATCGTCGATTGAATATCCGATTTATTCTAATCGATCGGAACGAACATGATACACTTATCCGAAGGTTTAATAAGCTAAACTTTTTTTTTGTATCAACTTAATATATAGCCCTATTTAATATGTGGAGAGAGACCGAAGTAAATAAACCATTTCCCATGGGAATAAACGATTAAAAACCTATTTCATTTCTTCTGGAGACGTCGAAGATTTTTACTGCTAGATAAATATGTATATGAGGAGTATTTAATAACATAACTCCAGATGCGATAGCTAAATCTCTATGTAATCAGAGAGTAGATGTAAAGTCAAATTTTAAGGTAAGGAAAGATATTGGCTGTCAAATTATGAACTGCTTATAAATTGAGTTGTCAATTCTTTAAGGGCGTTTCCTTAATTATCTGCGCTACCAAACCATGATAAAAGAGTTTTGATGGTCACAATAGGCTAGTGTTGACATCAGTGAACTTGAACAAACCGCAATTAACTGACGCTCTGAAAGATGAAATTCGAGACAAACAAATCTTTTTAGCAAAATACTCACTTACTTAACTTACTTAAATGGCTTATATTTACAACCTGTTAAGGTCAAAGGCCAAGCATATTTTAGAATTCCATGAGCTTCATTCTTGTGAGCATGATCTTCAATTTCGTCGGCCAAGCTTTGAAAAATTTTCCTCTACTCGGTCTTTCTGTCGAAGTAATTGTTTTTTCCAGGAATGCTTATTTGATTCTATTTCAAAATTTGATTTTAGACGTAACTTAAGCGGTCATTCCACTTATTGGCCTAGTGACCCAAAGGAAATTCCAGATGTTATCGATTTTGGAGTAACGAAAAGTATCAGAAGAGAAATGATCCAAGTTGAACCTTCTTTGGAGCTTTCCTCGGACCATTCGGCAACTATCATAACCCTCTAAAAGCCCGAAGAAATCGTATCTGCGACTATTGATATAGGCACTAAGAAAAATTGGCTTAAATACAAGAAATATTTCAGCACTCACTGCACAGAAAACATTCCGCTACATACACCGGAAGGTATAGATCTCTCTATTAGATATCTGGAAAATAATCTTAAATTGGCGGTTAAACATGTAACAGTACTCCCCAACAAACATATTACTCCCCCCACTCACTCACAATAATACTTAATACCCAATCCTCCGGGAACTTGCTATACAACCCCCAATATCACATGCTTCATTGCAACCCAACAACAATCTACAGTACCAACCGGGAATAATATACATTACTACCCATCCACCCCCCCCCCCGAAGATATGCTATATTATCCCCCCGGCAACATTTCATACCATTTTCCATACAAATCTCCGCTTTTACCGGCAAAATGCCACATTATACCCCCACAACAAGCTTCGCTAATCCCTAGCAACATGCTACATTACCCCCACCCATCATGATACTTTAGCCCCTCTGGCAATGTGCTTCATCATACCCCCAACAACACGCTACATTAACACCTCATAACATGCTTCATTACCCCCCAGATGATATGCTGCTTAACTCCCCCAGCAACATGCTATCCTACCCCGCCAAGAACATACTACTTTACCCACAAGATAATATGGTGTACTACCCCCTCACATCAAGCTACCCCACCCTCCCACAACATGCTGCATTCCCCTCTCGACAAGTCAGGTGTAAAAGAATATACTCCGCCGATGTCGAACGGCTTTTTGCTGAAAAAAGAAGAGCTCGAAGACAATGACAAATTCATAGATCCTAAGCCAGGTAAAGATGACTCAAAAGTAGAGTCCTATAGACCCATAAGTCTTCTATCTTATATGTCAAAGCTATTTGAAAAACTGTTGGTTACCAAATTAACACAAATTTTGGATGAAATCGGATACATTCCCAATCATCAGTTCGGCTTTAGAAGAAAGCATAGTACAATTCTGTGGCTTGGTTTTACTCCCTTTTATTTTATTCCAATAGCCAATCTTTAGCTCGTCCCTGAACAGCTTCATAAGAAATTTAAGGGCCAATGTCACTTTAAACTTATCTACAATTGTTAGTGCTAAAAGGGCCAATGTCAACAAATTATTTCACATTTTTTTTTAGAAATTTTATACCATAAGTTATTAGATATATACCTTATAAGTTATTAGATATATACATATATCTTCTAAATTCACAAAAAGTTGTAGTAACATAACAAACAGTTGCTAAATAATTCTCAATATTTCTTTGTAAAAGGTCCAATGTCACAGAAAAAAATATTAAATGAAATAATGAGTTAGTGCTAAAAGAGCCAATGTCATATTTTTTTCTTAATCTGGATTTTTTCAAAGATTTTACCATGCCCTCTATTAGATCATGATACATGTCTAACCCAAATTTTGTGACAGAAACTTGAAAATTAGCTGAGCTGTAAGGAAAATAAAATCTTATAAAAATTTAATTTCTAATTTTCTCAAAACTAGTTGTTATGTTACATAATAGTACCTGGTAGACCGAGCCTTACTCGGAGCTTTATGATAAGCATTTTGAGGAAAATTTTAAAGTTTTTATATATTTTATATTATAAAGTGCTAAAATAAATTTAGAGGAAAGACATTGTAGAAATATTCAGTTAATTTTGAATTATTTGATTTATTTTGTCCGACCAACACATAGTTTGCATAGTTTACAGTTTAACTCATATTGAATAATTTTGGAAATTATTCATATCAACAGAAACCTCTGTCGACTCATGCGCAACAACTTTGCTAAAGATTATAGTCTGATCAAATGCACAGTTTACGATTTAATTCATTTTGAGTAGTTTTCTGTGGCGCCACCTGTCGGACTTTGCTTATTCCAATTCATAAACCTTCTTCGGCTTATCCGTAACAACTTTGCTGAAGATTATAGCATGATTAAATGTACAGCATACGATTAAATTGACTTTGAGTAAATTTCAGTAGCGCCACCTGTCGAAATTTCTTCCTACCAACTAAGAAACCTTCGTCGGCTCATGCGCTACAACTTTGCTAAAGATCATAGCATGATCAAATGTACAGTTTACGATTTAATTAATTTTTAGTAATTTTCATTGGCGCCATCTGTCGGAAATTAGTCTCATCAACTTTAAAACCTTCGCCGGCTTATTCGCAACATCTTCGCTAAAGAGCATAACACAATCAAATTCACAGTTTACTATTCTATAAAGAACATACATACAGACAAACATTCATTTGTTTAAAATAATACTAATTTTTCCCCCTTTTTATTCCCTAATTTCTAAAAGTTCCATATGTATATTTGGTGCTTTTTTGGTGCCAATTGAATTCGGTACATTTTTTTAAAACGCATTTAACATAACGTATAATGTTCCTATTCATATTACTTTGGAGATGTTAAGTTATCATTTTATCCCTTTTTTACCCATTTTGGCTCCAAAATCAAAAAAGTACCAAATACGTGTTTCATGTTTTTTTTACATCTATTGATTTCAGTACCAAGTTTCTTTCTATATTCTTTAGTTTAAAATATAAGAGTGGGTTAAAAAGGTGCCAAAAAAACTATTTTCACCCTTTTTTACCCCCTATCGGACATAGTTTCAAAAAAGTACCAAGCACCTGTCCGCTTATTTTCAAAGCTGTTTAAAACGTAATTTTAATTTTGTTTCTATACCTATTACTTTAGGAGACATAGCGTTTTCGATTTTTGCCCCTTTTTACCCGTTTTTACCCTCTTAGAGGTAAAAGTTCCAAAAGTCCCTTCTTCTTCGACCTATACATCAAAAAAGATACCCACTGTCCAAATTTTTATCAAAATCGTTAGAGCCGTTTTCGAGATAGCCATTCTATATATATATATATATATATACATATATATATATATATATATATATATATATATATATATATATATATATATATATATATATATATATATATATATATATATATATATATATACATACATACAATTATTGCTCGTTTAAGAATATAAGATTATTAAGATTATCCTAGAAGTATGCTACACAAATACTTCTGAAATATCTTACATTTTGATCGATAAAACCTCAATTCGATATCGAATAAACCTCAATCAACTGACGCTTCGAAGGGTGTACTTCGTAATTCAAAATTTTCTTTCAGTGTTAATCAATAAATTTTTAAATTTATATCTCATGTTTTTTTTTCCCCAGTTTCTCTCAAAGGCAATAAAAATAGTTTTCTCGTTAGAAAGAAATGTATGAGTACATGTGTGTTCTTGAATGTCCTTAGTGCTGTAGAATTATACGTAAGTGTTTGAGGTTGTGTGCGTGCAAAGGACTTCGTTTGTAATTTTCTCTTGTTATTGTAAAAGTTGTCGAAGCATGAAATATAATAACGAAAGCGTAAAATTGTGCTATGACTCTTTTAAGGAACAGTGGTTTAATTAGGAAAATTTTAATGGAAGAAATTTAAGATTGAAGAGACATACATATTTAAAATAGACTTAAAGAACTTTTAACGCAAATCGCCCTATTCAATACCGATCGAAAACTCAGACTTTTAAGCAAATATTGTGTAATATATCTTAGGGATTTTTAAAAAATTTTAATAATTTTGCAAAAAGTTTAATAAAACTCGATATATAAATATATCCGTTTGTTTGTCAAAATATTTAGTTAAAACAAGTAAGAAAGTGCTATAGTCGGTCAAGCCCGACCATACGATACCTTTAGCACTAAGTTCAAAGGTGTTTTTTTCTTGTATAAAGACAAATATTTGCTAAATTTTGCCATCATACAAACATTTTCTCAAAACTTATATATTTTTAAACTGTTTGCGTCATTTAGACTTATATGAGAGCTAGATTTACGAGCGTTTTAGTGATTTTTGTCTCATCTAATGTGTTTTGACGGAAGAGTATGTATGGGAGCTACGGTCAAATATAAACCGAACCGAAAGGTTTATTTTTCCTGTATAAAGACAAATATTTGCTAAATTTTGGAATCATACAAACATTTTCTCGAAACATATATATTTAAGCTGTTTCCGACATTTGGACTTATATGAGAGCTAGGGTCAAATGTGGACCGATTATCTCGAAATTTGGCAAATTGATTACATAAATTATGTGTGCAAAAAATAAACTTAAAAATTTCAATATTTTTAGATTTACGAGCGTTTTAGTGATTTTTTTGTCTCATTTAGTGCGTTTTTAAAGAAAAGTTTGTATGGGAGCTATGGTCAAATGTGGACCGATTTCAACAAAATTTGGTACAGTAATTTTAGTTTATATAAGCAGTAGTTGTTTTAAATTTCATGAAAAAATATTGATACTTGTGGCCAATATGTCAATTCCGGGAAGTGGGACCTATGGGAGGTACCATAAATAATGGACCGATTTTGACCAATTTCAATAGCCATGGTCCCATTATCAAGAAAATGATCTGTACCAAATTTCGTCAAGTTATCTTCAGAATTGCGACCTGTAGTTTGTAGATTTACATGGGGGTCCAGCCAGCCGGGCAGCCAGCCAGCCGTCCAGTCAGCCAGACGGACGGACGGACGGACTGACATCGCGAAATCGACTCAGAAAATGATTCTAAGCCTATTGGTATACTAAAAGGTGGGTCTCAGACATTGGTGCCCAAAATCAAAATGCTTTTGTATTGGTGAGAAAATGAAAAAAATTGAAAGGTACAGTAAAACGCAAAAGTTAACGAAAAAGTTTTGATAAAATTGTAATTAAAAACAAGAACAATATGTTTTATTTTAAAGAATCTTATCAAATTTTTAATCATTATGTATTTCCTCTTTTATCCATTATTTTAATTTTTTCAAATATATATTTTTCTTTTCGGAAGAAATCTAATTTTTGTCATCTTCATTATATTTTTGCATATAATGTCTATAATGTCTTTTGATAACATAATCTCCCAGTGCCCTTTAAATGTTTTTAAACACAAAAGGCATTGAGGATTACCAAATCCATTATTTATCACGAAATGGTAACATCTTTTGTTACTCACTGTTTTTTAAAAACAAGCAAAACATCCGCTAAGCATGTGTCATGTTTGCCGTCTGAAAGACAACTGAATTCAAAGAGCATAACAAAGTGGTAGGTGTCGCCAATAATCAATTGCTGTATGAAATGAGCACCTCTGGTCTAAGACAAATATTTCTATGCGTTACATACATCAGCACAAACTTATAATACCCTTTCCATCTATGGTGGTGAAGGGTATAAATATTGATATTTGTGGCCAATATATAAGTGAGACCTATGACAGGTACCATAAATAATGAATCGATTTTGACAAATTTCAATAGCTAAGGTAAAACTATCAAAAAAATGATCTGTGCAAAATTTCATCAAATTATCTTTATAATTGCGACCAGTACTTTGATTACATGGTTTACATGGAGGTCCAGTCAGCCGTCCAGAAAGTGATTCTAAGCCTATTGGTATACCAAAAGGTGGGTCTAAGTATAAAGAAATTCTTTTACTATCATGAACTTTTTATAAATAAGTTACAATGTAGTGTACTTTAAATGTTATATATTATTTAGATTATCCTAAAAGTATGCTACACATATGTTTCTGAAATATCTTACATTTCGATCGATATCGAATGCGGCGATTTGCCTCTAAATTTTGTCACTTTTATACCATGCTAGACTAGACTTATATTAATTTTATTTGTAGATATAAAGTAAAATTCATCCTTCCCCGATGTTATTAAAGTTACACAAATGAGTTTCCAAACTTTGGGCTTGTTGCTCGGTTTCGTACCCTAAAAACATAATTTTACTATTAGATATCGATTAGAAAGACGCAACCCATCCTAATATTGTTAAAAACATATGAATTTTTTGTTGCGAAAAAAATAACTCCTTAAACCACTGAAATTTTTATGAAATTGTTAACGTTAGCAAAAGGAGTGAAACCATTAATAATAAGTTCTAGTGGCACTAATAATTAAATTTATTTAAAATGAAATAAAATTAGTTCTACTACATAATAATAAATTTTATTTAAGAAAATATTTTTTGATATTATTATATAAATAAAATAGTTTAAGGATTTAATAGCTTCACTTTCTTTCCTTTATATATTAAACTTTCTTTTTGTTGTAAAACTTGTCATAAAGTCAAAAAGGTACAAAGCTCCAACATTTTTGTTGGCACTTTGTGTTCAAAATATACATTTTTTGTTGCTTAAATATTTGTTAAGCACTATTTTCGTCGGGCTAGTACCCACTCCTGAAAAAAAAAACCAATAACTATGAAGAAGTAATGTTAGAGGAGGACATCCGAAACTTCGATGGCACGACCAAGTAGAGGAAAATATTTCAAAGCTTGGCCTACGAAATTGGAGAATATATTCACAAGATCGAAGCACATGGATTTCTAAAATAATCTGGGCCTTTGATCCTCATAGAGGTTCAGAATGGTTGAAAGTAATTCAGCAAATTATATATAAATTTTTCCATAGCAAAACATTTTTATCAAAAATTTTTCCATAGAAAAAAATTTTTGTCGAAAATTTTCTATAGAAAAACATTTTTATTAAAAATTTGTGTATAGAAAAATATTTTTATCGAAAACTATTATATATCGGGTGTTTTTTATTGAGGTATAGAACTTTAAGTTGGCATCACTTTTTTAACTGGCGGCCATTTTGTCAGCTGTCAAGTGATTAATATTTAGTTTGGTTTGCCATTTCATCATGAACAGGTTGACAAAAGAACAACGTTTGCAAATCGTGCAAATTTATCAGAGCAATTAATTCGGTTAACCATGGATCGTTTTCGCACTACGTTTACTCTATGTGATAATACGCATCCGCAGGGACGTCGAACAGTGCGCACCGAAGAAACAATTGCCGCTGTAGAGCAAAGTGTTGAAGAGGACCCGAATGAATCGATTCGCCACCGTGCACAGCAATTGGAGCTTTGTCCATCAACTTTATGGAAGATTTTGCGCAAAGATCTTGGCTTGCGACCTTACAAGATCCAGCTTGTGCAAGAATTAAAGCCGCGAGACCATGCAATGCGTCGTGATTTTGGTGTATGGGCCGAAAATGAGATTGATCTCGATGCTGATTTTCATCGCAAAATTTTGTTCAGTGATGAGGCTCATTTTTGGTTGAATGGCTACGTCAACAAGCAAAATTGCCGCATTTGGAGTGAAGAGAATCCACATGAGACCCTTGAGACGCCATTACATCCACAAAAACTGACTGTTTGGTGTGCTCTATGGGCTGGTGGAGTCATTGGGCCATACTTCTTCCGAAATAATGCTGGAGAGTCAGTTACCTTAAATGGAGACCGGTATAGAGTCATGATAACCGACTATTTTGTTCCCCAATTGGATGGCATGAATGTGGATGAGTTGTGGTTTCAACAAGACGGCGCTACATGCCACACAGCGCACATCACAATTGATTTATTGAAGGAAACATTCGATGAGCGCATAATTTCGCGGAATGGACCTGTCAATTGGCCACCAAGATCGTGCGATTTGACACCACTGGATTATTTTCTTTGGGGATATGTGAAGTCGCTCGTCTACGCCAACAAACCAGAAACGTTAGGGGACTTGGAAGCTAACATTCGTGGCGTTATTGTCAACATACGGCCCCATATGCTCGAAAAAGTAGTTGAAAATTGGACCTGTAGAATTGGCTTTATTCGAGCCAGCCGCGGCGGCCACATGCCCGAAATCATATTTAAACATTAATGGCATAAAATTATCCTTCCAATAAAGCCAAATTGATGGACATTAAAACGATTTTCTTGTGTTTTATTTCAATTCGAAGTTCTATACCTCTAAAAAAAACACCCATTAGAAAAATATTCTTATCGTAATTTAAAAAAAATATATATTCTTATCAAGAGTTTTTCTATGGAAATACATTTTTATTCAAAATTTTTCTATAGAAAAATATTTTTATCAAAAATTTTTCCATAGAAAAAAATTTTTGTCGAAAATTTTCTATAGAAAAACATTTTTATTAAAAATTTGAAAACTTTTATCGAAAACTATTATATATTTAGAAAAATATTCTTAATGTAATTTAAAAAAAAAATATATTCTTATCAAGAGTTTTTCTATGGAAATACATTTTTATTCAAAATTTTTCTATAGAAAAATATTTTTATCAAAAATTTTTCCATAAAAAAAATTTTTGTCGAAAATTTTCTATAGAAAAACATTTTTACTAAAAATTTTTGTATAGAAAAATATTTTTATCGAAAACTTTTATAATGAAAAATATTCTTATCGAAATTAAAAAAAAAATATATATATATTCTTATCAAAAGTTTTTCTATAGAAATACATTTTTATTCAAAATTTTTCTATAGAAAAATATTTTTATCAAAATTTTTTCCATAGAAAAAAATTTTTGTCGAAAATTTTCTATAGAAAAACATTTTTATTAAAAATTTTTGTATAGAAAAATATTTTTATCGAAAACTTTTATAATGAAAAATATTCTTATTGAAATTAAAAAAAAAAATATATATTCTTATCAAAAGTTTTTCTATAGAAATACATTTTTATTCAAAATTTTTCTATAGAAAAATATTTTTATCAGAATTTTTTGCATAGAAAAATATTTTTATTGAAAATTTTTCTATAGAAAAATATTGTTTCGAAAATTTTTGTTGAAAAATTTTATATAGAGATAATTTTTATCGAAAATTTTTCTTTAGAAAAATATTTTTATCTAAAATATATTTATTTGTTAACATCCAAATCTCAATTAAATGCAGGAGTAGGCAGCCCATACCACCAGTAGCCGATGTAATTTTTAATTTTCGTAAATACCACGATCATTTAAACAACTCGTGAAAATGAGTATTAAAATCATTCGGTTGGAATTTGGATGTTAACAGAGTTGTTTGGCCCGCTTTGTTAAAGGAAATACAAAAACAAAATAGGCAAGAAACAAATAAAAATCCAATTTATAGCAACAAAATACATGATTCGAGAGTAAAAAAAAATATTATTTCGAACGTTGTTGCCACGACACTAATATTTTTGTTAACCTTGGAAATATGTTTGTAAATATTGGGAATATTTTTCAAAACAGAAATAAATTCTAATATTAATCAGTACTAGATTTTTTTTATTTTTTGGATATTTTTGATCCAAACTTTTTTTTATAGGAACATTTCTTATAAAAATCTTTTTCTTAGGAAAATTGTTCGATAAAAATTAGATTTTATGGATAATTTTTCGATAAAAATATTTTTCTGGTAAAATTGTCGACAAAAATATTTTTATATCAAAAAATTTTTAAATCTTCTATAGAAAAATTTTTGATAAAAAAATTCCCTATAGAAAAATGTTTGATAAAAAGATTTTCTATAGAAAAATTTTTTAATAAAAAATTTTCTGTAAGAAAAAAATTTTTGATAAAAAAATTTTCGATTTTGATAAGAAAAATGTTCTATAGAAAAATTTTTGTAAGAAAATTTTCTATAGAAAAATTTTTGGTAAAAAAAATTTTCTATAGAAAAATTTTTGATAAAAAAATTTTCGTTAATTGAAAAATTAGGATTTATCAGGCTTGAGTTCATTTTTAATTTTCAAATTATTAATTTGAAAATTTGAAAGTAATAATGTGGAGAAAAACTGAAAAAATTATTTTTGAAAGCGGCTAGTGGATTGCAATTTCTGTCCCGCCACAGGACGTCATCAGCACTTAACGCCCTCGATTTTCTATAGAAAATTTTTGATAAAAAAATTTTCTTTAGAAACATTTTTGATAAAAAATTTTTTGTAGAAAAAAAATATTCTATAGAAAAATTTTTGTAAGAAAATTTTCTATAGAAAAATTTTTGGTAAAAAAAATTTTCTATAAAAAAAATTTTTGATAAAAAAAATTTTCGTTAATTGAAAAATTAGGATTTAGGATTTCAAATTATTAATTTGAAAGTAATAATGTGGAGAAAAACTGAAAAAATTATTTTTGAAAGCGGCTAGTGGATTGCAATTTCTGTCCCGCCACAGGACGTCATCATCTCGATTTTCTATAGAAAATTTTTGATAAAAAATTTTCTTTAGAAACATTTTTGATAAAAAATTTTTTGTAGAAAAACTTTTGATAAAAAAATTTTTTATTGAAAAATTTTTGATTAAAAATTTTATATAGAAAATTTTTTGATAAAAAAATTTTCTATAGAAAAATTTTTGATAAAAAAATTTTCCTTAGAAACCTTTTTGATCAAAAAACTGTTCTATAGAAACATTTTTGATAAAAAGATTTTCTATAGAAACAATTTTCATAAAAATTTTTTTACAGAAACATTTTTGATAAAAAAAATTTCTACAGAAACATTTTTGATAAAAAAAATTTTCTATAGAAAAACTTTTGATAAATATATTTAAAAAAATAGAGTAGAAAAGTTTTCTTTTTAAAACGTTAGAACTATACATTGAAAAAAAAAAAAATATTTTAGTTAAAAGTATTAAAAAATGTCAACTTTGCCGACAATTTTTTGGTTTTGTTCTCTTTGCGCCGACCCGTGATTAAATGCTTTTAATTCTCATTTTCACGAGTTTCATTAGTAATCGTGATATTAAGAAAAATTACAAAAAGTCTTCGGCTCCTGACAGTATGGGCTGACTATCTTAGTTTAAGCCAGAACGAATTATTCGCGCAAACAATTCTAAGTCTGTTTTGTGCTCAAACATACCAATCGTATGGTAAATTGAAGCTCTTTAATTTTCAAAAACATTTGTTTTGCTACGTTTATGAAACAAAACGAAGTAAAGCTGAATCTGGGTTTATATTCTACAAACGTTTGCGAAAGGTTTTGTTTCTTTTCGTACTCTGCTTATTTGTGATTTGATTGGTAATTTCAATATAGTTGCACTGGTTCAAATTCTACCAAGATCAGTTTCATTTTTTATTTTTTTAAATTTATTATTTTGATAATAAAAAACACAATATTTTTCAATGTTTTTTAAAAAGTAAGATTCCAATTTTTAAATACAAAAATTAATAAAATAAACTTGTTATATAAGAAAAACTTTTCTAAACTTGCAAAATTTTGAGGGCCTTATTTTCAAAATAATATCGACAAAGCTCTTGACATTTACTTCAAATTTGAACTCAGTGACGTAGTGGTAACATAAAGTCGGTAGTGATCGACTGTTTTTTATAAAAACAGTTTGTGACATAAACTAAGAGAAAGTTATATTATTTTTAAACATATTTTGTGGAAAATACAATATAAAAAGTAAAAAATACAAGGACAAATTATTATGTAAAATTGTACCCTGCAGCTAAAAGGGTAGAAAAGGTGGCATAAAACACATTTTTTACATTTATTAACCAATTTCGCAAGAGGTAAGGTACCCGTAATAACCAGTTTTAAAAGTTTTTTTTTTAGAACCGCAATGCGAAGGTAGAGCTATACGAATCATCTTTTCAATATTATATCTTTTACTCTGGAATCTAATATCTGAAATGTGAAAAAAACTCTACATATGTAAAACAAAATGTTAGAAAGAATCAAGGAAAATCCACTTTCAAATTGGGGTAGGAAAAATTATTTAATTTTTTTTTGTGCTTTAGTATTGTAATATTAAGTAATAAAATTTGAACATACTTTTCAACTAAATTTCCATAAAATACGCTCTAGGGTTCAATATCTTTTATTAACATTTACTTTTTTTGTCGTTTTTTCTTCTTTGTTTTTTTTTTTTGCCTCGAAATTATTACGTTTTATGAGTTTTAAATGTGTGTTCAAATTGAATGCAGTTTTATGTTCAAATGTGTGAAGACACTAAAAAAATTATGGTAGAAAAATTGTATTAAAAATAAAAAATTTGAATTAATATTTAAAACAGTAGAAATTTGTTTGGTTATAAAATCAACAATTTAACAATACAATTCTTTGAGTGTATTCGAATGTGTCGGAATACACTTGCTTTTTTTGTTCTCTATTTCCATTAAAGCCATATACAATTTTTAGTTTTTATTTTCTGGCTTAATTGTTTTAAAATTTTCCATAAAATTGTTTGTTATTTTAATAATATTTTATTGCAGTTATTTTATATGTTATGTATATAAAATGTGTCTTTGTCAGTAATTTAATTAAACACACTCAAATTAATTAAATTAAACTTTATGCCAGATTTTATGGGTATACAAGATTTGTTTGTTCATTTCCATTAATACAGTGCAGGTCATTAGTTTACGACTAAGATAGGCAATAAACCAGGAGCCGAAGACATTTTGTAATTTTCGTAAATATCACAATCATTCAATCACACAATCATTTAAATTTCGATAGAAATATTTTTGTAGAGAAAAATTTTCGATAGAAATATTTTTGTAGAGAAATATTTTTGATAGAAATATTTTTGTAGAGTAAAAATTTCGATAGAAATATTTTTCTAGAGAAAAATTTTCAATAGAAATATTTTTCTATAGAAAAATTTTCGAGAGAAATATTTTTCTATAGAAAAAATTTCGATAGAAATATTTTTCTAAAGAAAAATTTTTAATAGAAATACTCTTCTATAGAAAAAAATTCGATAGAATTATTTTTCTATAGAAAAAAATTCGATAGAAATATTTTTCGATAGAAAAAATTTCGATAGAAATATTTTTCTATAGAAAAAATTTCGATAGAAATATTTTTCTATAGAAAAAAATTGCGATAGAAATATTTTTCTATAGAAAAAATTTCCAAAGAAATATTTTTCTATAAAAAAAATTTCCAAAGAAATATTTTTCCATAGAAAAAATTTCGATAGAAATATTTTTCTATAGAAAAATATTTCTATCGCAATTTTTTCGATAGAAATGTATTTCTATAGAAAAAATTTCAATAGAAATATTTTTCTATAGAAAAAAATTGCGATAGAAATATTTTTCTATAGAAAAAATTTCCAAAGAAATATTTTGCTATAGAAAAAATTTCGATAGAAATTTTTTTCTATAGAAAAAATTTCGATAGAAATATTTTCTATAGAAAAAATTTCCAAAGAAATATTTTTCTATAGAAAAAATTTCCAAAGAAATATTTTTCTATAGAAAAAATTTCCAAAGAAATATTTTTCTATAGAAAAAATTTCCAAAGAAATATTTTTCTATAGAAAAAATTTCCAAAGAAATATTTTTCTATAGAAAAAATTTCCAAAGAAATATTTTTCTACAGAAAAATTTTCGATGGAAATATTTGTCCATAGAAAAACTTTCCAAATAAATATTTTTCTATAGAAAAACTTTCCAAAGAAATATTTTTCTATAGAAAAAATTTCCAAAGAAATATTTTTCTATAGAAAAAATTTCGATAGAAATTTTTTTCTATAGAAAAAATTTCGATAGAAATATTTTTCTATAGAAAAAATTTCGATAGAAATATTTTCTATAGAAAAAATTTCGATAGAAATATTTTTCTATAGAAAAAATTTCCAAAGAAATATTTTTCTATAGAAAAAATTTCCAAAGAAATATTTTTCTATAGAAAAAATTTCTAAAGAAATATTTTTCTATAGAAAAAATTTCCAAATAAATATTTTTCTATAGAAAAAATTTCCAAAGAAATATTTTTCTATAGAAAAAATTTCCAAAGAAATATTTTGCTATAGAAAAAATTTCCAAAGAAATATTTTTCTATAGAAAAAATTTCCAAAGAAATATTTTTCTATAGAAAAAATTTCCAAAGAAATATTTTTCTATAGAAAAATTCCGATAGAAATATTTTTCTATAGAAAAAATTTCGATAGAAATATTTTTCTATAGAAAAAATTTCCAAAGAAATATTTTTCTATAGAAAAAATTTCCAAAGAAATATTTTTCTATAGAAAAAATTTCCAAAGAAATATTTTTCTATAGAAAAAATTTCCAAAGAAATATTTTTCTATAGAAAAAATTACCAAAGAAATATTTTTCTACAGAAAAAATTTCCAAAGAAATATTTTTCTATAGAAAAAATTTCCAAAGAAATATTTTTCTATAGAAAAAATTTCCAAAGAAATATTTTTCTATAGAAAAATTTTCGATAGAAATATTTTTCCATAGAAAAACTTTCCAAATAAATATTTTTCTATAGAAAAAATTTTCAAAGAAATATTTTTCTATAGAAAAATTTTCGATAGAAATATTTTTCCATAGAAAAAATTTCCAAATAAATATTTTTCTATAGAAAAAATTTCGATAGAAATATTTTTCAATAGAAAAAATTTCGACAGAAATATTTTTCTATAGAAAAAATTTCGATAGAAATATTTTTCTACAGAAAAAATTTCGATAGAAATATTTTTCTATAGAAAAAATTTCGATAGAAATGTATTTCTATAGAAAAAATTTCAATGGAAATATTTTTCTATAGAAAAAAATTGCGATAGAAATATTTTTCTATATAAAAAAATTTTCGATAGAAATATTTTTCTATAGAAAAAATTTCCAAAGAAATAATTTTCTATAGAAAAAATTTCCAAAGAAATATTTGTCTATACAAAAAATTTCCAAAGAAATATTTTTCTATAGAAAAAATTTCCAAAGAAATATTTTTCTATAGAAAAAAATTCCAAAGGAATATTTTTCTATAGGAAAAATTTCCAAAGAAATATTTTTCTATAGAAAAATTTTCGATAGAAATATTTTTCCATAGAAAAAATTTCCAAATAAATATTTTTCTATAGAAAAATTTTCGATAGAAATATTTTTTTTTTATAGAAAAAATTTTGGTAGAAATATTTTTCTATAGAAAAAATTTCGATAGAAATATTTTTCTATAGAAAAAATTTCGATAGAAATATTTTTCTATAGAAAAAATTTCGATAGAAATATTTTTCTATAGAAAAAATTTCGATAGAAATATTTTTCTATAGAAAAAATTTCGATAGAAATATTTTTCTATAGAAAAAATTTCGATAGAAATATTTTTCTATAGAAAAAATTTCGATAGAAATATTTTTCTATAGAAAAAATTTCGATAGAAATATTTTTCTATAGAAAAAATTTCGATAGAAATATTTTTCTATAGAAAAAATTTCGATAGAAATATTTTTCTATAGAAAAAATTTCGATAGAAATATTTTTCTATAGAAAAAATTTCGATAGAAATATTTTTCTATAGAAAAAATTTCGATAGAAATATTTTTCTATAGAAAAAATTTCGATAGAAATATTTTTCTATAGAAAACTTTTCGAAAGAAAAATATTTTTTCCGAATATGCCATATAATGAATATTGTTATTATCATTGAGATTTTGTTGTCTAAAGTAAATTTATTTGGTGTCCTAAACAAATGACCGCCAGTGTATGTTTCTGTGATTTAAATAATTTCAATAAACAAATAAAAACAGTTGAAAATTTCAATTTACCTGATGATATTGTATATGAGATAATTTGTATTCCCATTCATTTTCATACCTGCAATGAAATAAATATTGAAAAAATACAATAACACTTTATATAAAAATTATTTTCAATCTAGAATAAAAAAGACAGATAATAATTACTCGTAACTTGCATTTCGCTGCTCTAATGACTGTAAACTAATCAAAGCCAAATGGGATATATATAAAAATACAAAATAATTAAAATAAATTAAAAATACTTTAATTGAATTTATTCTGATAAATATTGAGGTTGCAAAACATTTTGGTTTGTTGTTAAATAAAAATTAAAAAAAAATTGAATAAAATTGTAATATTTTTTAAATCCCTTTAGTTGTATCACAAATAAGTTCATATTATCAAATCTAAATTTATAATTTAAAATAAATTCAATAAACGTCAATTCTAATATGTCAAAAGGACAATTAAAAACTTAATTTAACTATTTATTTTAAATGTTAAATGGAATTCATAATTAAATATCATTTATTTATATTGAAAACGTTTTTAGGATCTGTCAAGGATAATGGAATCTTTCCAATAAATAGAAAATGTGTGCTTTACTTTAATAGAAAAAATTCTTATTTTTATAGGAAATTTTTTCACAAATTTCTTATTTTTATAGGAAATTTCTCAAATATTTCTTATTTTTATAGGAAAATTTTCAAAAATTTCTTATTTTTATATGAACTTTTTCAAAAATTTCTTATTTTTATAAGAAATATTGGAATTTCCTATTTTTATAGGAAATTTTTCCAAAATTTCCTTTTTTTTGGAAATTATTTCCAAAATTTCCTATTTTTATAGGAAATTTTTCAAAAATTTCTTATTTTGATAGAAAAATTTTGAAAAATTTCCTATTTTTTTGGAAATTTTTTAAAAATATCCTACTTTTATGGGAAATTTTTCAAAAAATTCTTAGTTTTAAAGAAAATTTTTCAAAAATTTCTTATTTTTATAGGAAAATTTTCGAAAATTTCTTAGTTTTATTGAATACTTTTCAAAAAATTTCTAAAATTTCATATGGTTTTTGAAAATTTCTTATTTTTATAAAATTTTTCAAAATATTTTTATATTTGTAGCAAATTTTTCAAAAGTTTTTTATTTTAATATGAAATTTTTCAAAAATTTCTTATTTTAATAGGAATTTAAAAAAAAAATCTTATTTTTATAGGAAATAAAAAATATTTATTTTTATAGGAAATTTTTCAAAATTTTATTTTTTTTATAGGAAATTTTTCAAAGTTTTTTATTTTCACAGGAAAATTTCAAAAAATTTCTTATTTGTATAGGAAATTACTTATTTTTAAGGAAAAAAATTTCAAACATTTCTCACTTTAATAGTAAAATTTTTAAAACTTCTTAGTTTTGTCTGAAATTTCTCAAAAATTTCTTATTTTGATAGGAAATTTTTTAAAAAATTTCTTATTTTTATAGGAAATTTTTCAAAAAATTACAATTTTTATGGGAAATTTTTTATTTTTATAGGAAATTTTAAAAAATTTCTTATTTTTATAGGAAACTTTTCAAAATTTTCTTTTTTTTATGGGAAATTGTTAAAAAAATTCTCACGTTTTAGTGGAAATTTTTTAAAAATTTCTTATTTTTATAGGAAATTTTATAAAAATTTCTTGTTTTTATAAAAAAAATATTCAAAAATTTCTTATTTTTATAGGAAATTTTTCAAAAATGTTGTATTTTTATAGGATATTTTTCAAAAATTTCTTATTTTTATAACAAATTTTTCAAAAATTTGTTTTATTTTATAGGAAATTTTTTTAAAAATGTCTTATTTTATTATGTAAAATTTTTCTAAAATTTCTTATATTATTATAGAAAAATTTCTTATTTTATTATAAAAAATTTTTTAAATGTGTTATTTGTACAAGATATTTTTCAAAAATTTCCTATTTTTATAGGAAATTTTTTAAAAATTTCCTATCTTTATAGGAAATTTTTCAAAAATTTCCTATTTTTTACAGGAAATTTTTCAAAAATTTCCTATTTTTATAGGAAATTTTTCAAAAATTTCCTATTTTTATAGGAAATTTTTCAAAAATTTCCTATTTTTATAGGAAATTTTTTAAAAATTTCCTATTTTTATAGGAAATTTTTTAAAAATTTCCTATTTTTATAGGAAATTTTTCAAAAATTTCCTATTTTTATAGGAAATTTTTCAAAAATTTCCTATTTTTATAGGAAATTTTTCAAAAATTTCCTATTTTTATAGGAAATTTTTCAAAAATTTCCTATTTTAATAGGAAATTTTTCAAAAATTTCCTATTTTTATAGGAAATTTTTCAAAAATTTCCTATTTTTATGGGAAATTTTTCAAAAATTTCCTATTTTTATGGGAAATTTTTCAAAAATTTCCTATTTTTATAGGAAATTTTTCAAAAATTTCCTATTTTTATAGGAAATTTTTCAAAAATTTCCTATTTTTATAGGAAATTTTTCAAAAATTTTCTATTTTTATAGGAAATTTTTTTAAAAATGTCTTATTTTATTATGTAAAATTTTTCTAAAATTTCTTATATTATGATAGAAAAATTTCTTATTTTATTATAAAAAATTTTTTAAATGTGTTATTTGTACAAGATATTTTTCAAAAATTTCCTATTTTTATAGGAAATTTTTTAAAAATTTCCTATTTTTATAGGAAATTTTTTAAAAATTTCCTATTTTTATAGGAAATTTTTTAAAAATTTCCTATTTTTATAGGAAATTTTTTAAAAATTTCCTATTTTATAGGAAATTTTTCAAAAATTTCCTATTTTTATAGGAAATTTTTCAAAAATTTCCTATTTTTATAGGAAATTTTTTTAAAAATGTCTTATTTTATTATGTAAAATTTTTCTAAAATTTCTTATATTATGATAGAAAAATTTCTTATTTTATTATAAAAAATTTTTTAAATGTGTTATTTGTACAAGATATTTTTCAAAAATTTCCTATTTTTATAGCAAATTTTTCAAAAATTTCCTATTTTTATAGGAAATTTTTCAAAAATTTATTATTTTTATAGGAAATTTTTCAAAAATTTCCTATTTTTATAGGAAATTTTTCAAAAATTTCCTATTTTTATAGGAAATTTTTCAAAAATTTCCTATTTTTATAGGAAATTCTTCAAAAATTTCCTATTTTTATAGGAAATTTTTCAAAAATTTCCTATTTTTATAGGAAATTCTTCAAAAATTTCCTATTTTTATAGGAAATTTTTCAAAAATTTCCTATTTTTATAGGAAATTTTTCAAAAATTTCCTATTTGTATAGGAAATTTTTCAAAAATTTCCTATTTTTAAAAGAAATTTTTCAAAAATTTCCTATTTTTAAAAGAAATTTTTCAAAAATTTCCTATTTTTAAAAGAAATTTTTCAAAAATTTCCTATTTTTATAGGAAATTTTTCAAAAATTTCTTGTTTTTATAAGAAATTTTTCAAATATTTCCTATTTTTATAGGAAATTTTTCCAAAATTTTCTTATTTTTATAGGAAATTTTTCAAAAATTTCCTTTTTATGGAAACTTTTTTTTTTCCAAAATTTCCTATTTTTATAGGAAATTTTTCAAAAATTTTCTGTTTTTGTAGAAAATTTTTCAAAAATTTCCTATTTTTATAGGAATTTTTTCAAAAATTTCCTATTTTTATAGGAAATTTTTAAAAAATTTTCTATTTTTACAGGAAAATTTTTTACTTTTCAAAAAATTTTCTAAAATTTTATATGGTTTTTGAAAATTTCTTATTTTATAGGAAATTTTTCAAAATATTTTTATATTTATAGTAAATTTTATAAAAGTTTTTTATTTTAATATGAAATTTTTCAAAAATTTCTTATTTTAGTAAGAATTTTTAAAAAAATATTCTTATTTTTATAGGAAATAAAAAATTTTATTTTTATAGGAAATTTTTCAAAATTTAATTTTTTTTTTATATGAAATTTTTCAAAATTTTGTTATTTTCACAGGAAAATTTCTAAAAATTTCTTATTTGTATAGGAAATTACTTATTTTTAAGGAAACATTTTCAAACATTTCTCATTTTAATAGAAAAATTTTTAAAACTTCTTAGTTTTGTATGAAATTTTTCAAAAATTTCTTATTTTGATAGGAAATTTTTTAAAAAAATGTCTTATTTTTATGGGAAATTTTTCAAAAAATTACAATTTTTATGGGAAATTTTTCAAAAATTTTTTATTTTTATAGGAAATTTTAAAAAATTTCTCATTTTTATAGGAAACTTTTCAAATTTTTTTTTATGGGAAATTGTTAAAAAAGTTCTTAGTTTTAATGGAAATTTTTTTAAAATTTCTTATTTTTATAGGAAATTTTATAAAAATTTCTTCTTTTTATAAGAAAATATTCAAAAATTTCTTATTTTTATAACAAATTTTTCAAATTTTTTTTTATTTTTATAGGAATTTTTGTTTAAAATATCTTATTTTATTATGTAAAATTTCTCTAAAATTTCTTATATTATTATAGAAAAAATTCTTATTTTATTATAAAAAATTGTTTAAAATGTGTTATTTTTACCAGATATTTTTCAAAAAGTTTTTATTTTTATAGGAAATTTTCCACATTTTTCTTTTTTTTTATGGGAAATTTTTGAAAATTTTCTTTTTTTTATAAGAGATTTTTAAAAAATTTTATGGGAAATTTTTAAAAAGTTTCTTATTTTTATACGAAATATTTTAAAAAATTATTATTTTTATGGCAAATGTTTAAAAATAGGACATTTTTAAAAATTTCTTATTTTTATTTTAAAATTTTCCAATTTTTATAGGAAATTTTTTAAAAACTTCTTATTTTTATAGGAAATTTTTCAAAAATTTCTTATTTTTATAGCAAATTTTTCAAAAATTTCTCAGTTTTATAGGAAATTTTTTATTTTAAAGGAAATTTTTTTAAAAACATCTTATTGTTAGAAGAAATTTTTTTTTATTTTTATAGGAAATTTTTCAAAAAAATCTTAGTTTTATTGAAAAATATTCAAAACTTTTTTAGTTTTATAGGAAATTTTTCAAAAATTGCTTATTTTTGTAGGAAATTTTAAAACAAATTCTTCTTTTATAGGAAATAAAAAAAATTCTTCTTTTTATAGAAAATTTTTCAAAAATTTCTTAATTTTATAGGCAATTTTTTAAAAATATCTTTATTTTATATAAAATTTTTAAAAAATATTTTTATAGGAAATTTTTCAAAAATTTCTAATTTTTATAGGAGATTAAAAATAAAATATCTTCGTTTTATACTTAAGGTATACGCTACAAAAGATGGAATGCTTATTATATGTTTTTCTAATGTTTGCAATGCTTAAAAATATGAATCACACAGGGACCCTATATATATTATCGGTCGACTCAAAATCTCTTTTTGATTCTATATATTTTTTGCTAAGCCTTAGTAAATTCGGGTGAAGTGGTTACATTGTAAGACTCTATGTAGTAGTAAATATAGCAATATACTGTTGTCTGTAGTGTAAGTGATAAAAGACAAAAAAAAAAAAAAAAAAGAAAGGCCCAGTTCTTTATGACGAGACCTACAACTTTGACTTTGCCAGAGTGCAAATCAAAATTCTGAGAAAATTTTGCATGGCTTAGGCCAAAATTGAAACCACAATTTTTTTTTCTTTTATCACGTAGTGCTGCCCGTATATGGTTATATTTTTAAATATTGCACTGTGAAATTTTAAGACTATAAAAATATAGACTTTGAAAATCTTTATATAAATCAAAGGCAAGTACATTGGATAATAAAATCAAAGTTTTCAGGCCACCTGCTATAAAACTTACTGTCTTATCAGGACTTACATCTCATCGTTTGTTTCTATATCATGAAGATAGTTGCGCTAAGGCTAATTATCAAACAAAAATATGCTGGTTTAGGACTTAATGTTTTTTTTTTATCAGCTGAAAACTTTCCTTTTTTCATTATAACAATGTTGCAGCATATAAGCGATATGTAATAATTGTGTTCTAACACTAAAATTAAACTTTAAAATGCTTAGAAAAATGTTACTTTAACATTTACCAAAAGCTACAAGTCAAGTAAAATAAAGTTACTAGTAAAAAAAAGTCAAAGTTCAAATTGTGGAGCACATTCAAAAATATGTTATGTGTATGTGTGAAAAATACACAAGTAAGTTTGTGTCAATTTAAAGGTTCAGTTCAGTTGCTTTTGTAAAATGCAAAGAGAGCAGAAGAGAATAAAACGCCAAATATCGCAATGAATTATGACATGAATAAATAAAGAAGCGTGAATGTACGAACGAACAGTTGCGACAAAAAAAAAAAAAATTAAATGAAATATTTATGTTTGTACATTGCACAGTGGGATGAGACAAATATTAATATGAATAATAAGGAATTTTTTAAAAATTTTCTATAGAAATAAGAAATTTTTTAAAAATTTCCTATAAAAAAAAATTGAAAAATTTCCTATAAAAACAAGAAATTTCTTAAAAATTTCCTAGTACAATAAGAAATTTTTGAAAAATTTCTAACAAAAAAATAAGTTTTTAAAAAATTTCCTATGAAAATAAGAAATTTTTGAAAAATTTCCTATAAAAATAATAATCTTTTGAAAATTTTCCTATGAAAATAAGAAATTTTTGAGAAATTTCCTATAGAATTATGAAACTTTTGAAAAATTTCATATAAAATTAGGAAATTTTTGAAAAATTTCCTATAAAAATAAGAAATCTTTGAAAAATTTCCTATAAAATTAAGAAATTTTTAAAATAAAATTAAGAAATTTTTGAAAAATTTCTTATAAAAGAAATAAATTTTTGAACATTTTTCTTTAAAAATAAGAAATTTTTGAAAAATTTCCTATAAAAATATAATTTTTTTTAAAAATTTTCTATAAAAGTAAGAAATTTTTGAAAAATTTACTATAAAAATAGGAATTTTTTTAAAAGTTTCATATAAAAATAGAAAATTTTTGAAAAATTTCCTATAAAAAAGATATAAAAATAAAAAATTTTTAAAAATTTCCTATAAAAATAAGAAAATTTTGTAAAATTTAATACAAAAATAGGAAATTTTTTAGAAATTTCCAATAAAAATAAAAATTTTTGAAAAATGTCCTATAAAAATGAGATATATTTGAAAAATAAGAAATTTTTGAAATATAAGAAATTTTTCAAAAATTTCCTATATAAATAAGAAATTTTTTAAAATTTTCTATAAAAATAAAAAAATTTTGAAAAATTTCCTATAAAAATAAGAAGTTGTTGACAAATTTCCTATAAAAATAAGAAATGTTTGAAAACTTTCCTATAAAAATAAGAACTTTTTGAAAAATTTCCAATAAAAATAAAAACTTTTTGAAAAATTTCTTTTATAAATAGGAAATTTTTGAAAAACTTCCTATAAAAATAAGAAATTTTTGAAAAGTTTCCTATAAAAAAAAAAAAAATTTTTGACAAATTTCCTATAAAAATAAGAAATTTGTGAAAAAAATCCTATAAAAATAAGAAATTTTTATAAAATTTCCTATAAAAATAAGAAATTTTTGAAAAATTTCCTATAAAAATAAGAAATTTTTGAAAAATTTCCTTTAAAAATAAGAAATTTTTGAAAAATTTCCTATAAAAATAAGAAATGTTTGAAAACTTTCCTATAAAAATAAGAACTTTTTGAGAAATTTCCAATAAAAATAAAAACTTTTTGAACAATTTCTTTTAAAAATAGGAAATTTTTGAAAAACTTCCTATAAAAATAAGAAATTTGTGAAAAAAATCCTATAAAAATAAGAAATTTTTATAAAATTTCCTATAAAAATAAGAAATTTTTGAAAAATTTCCTATAAAATAAGAAATTTTTGAAAATTTTCCTTTAAAAATAAGAAATTTTTGAAAAATTTCCTATAAAAATAAGAAATTTTTGAAAAATTTCCTATCAAAATAAGAAATTTTTGAAAAATTTCCTATAAAAATAATAAATTTTTGAAAAATTTCCTATAAAAATAAAAAAGTTTTTAAAAATAAGAAATTTTTGAAAAATTTTCTATAAAAATAAGAAATTTTTGAAAAATTTTCTATAAAAATAAAAAATTTTTGAAACATTTCCTATGAAAATAGAAAATTTTAGAAAAATTTCCTATTAAAATAACAAATTTTTGAAAAATTTCCTATTAAAATAGAAAATTTTTGAAAAATTTCCTATTAAAATAGAAAATTTTTGAAAAATTTCCTATTAAAATAGAAAATTTTTGAACAATTTCCTATAAAAATAGAAAATTTTTGAAAAATTTCCCATAAAAATAAGAAATTTTTGAAAAAGGTTCCTATAAAAATAGATAATTTTTTAAAAACTATTTAAAAAAATAAATAATTGTTGAAAAATTTCCTATACAAATAACAAATTTTGAAAAATTTTCGAAATAAAGAAATTTTTTGAAGAATTTTCTATAAAATAGATAATTTTTGAAAAATTGCGTAAAAAATGGCAAATTTTTAAAAATGTTCCTATAAAAGTAGAAAATTTTTAAATTTCCTATAAAAATTTGCTACAAAAGTAAGAAGTTTTTACAAAATTTATTCATTTTATTTTCAACATACCCCCAGTGTGCATTTCTTAACGTATGAGTGATTTTTATTTACATACAATATAAAGCAGAAATATTTCCCATACGCGAACGTGACTTTGAACTTTAGTGTTTTCAATTTCAATTTTTAAACGAAATATTTAAGAAAAATTTATTAAATTAATCTGTAAACTTGTAATTGTGCCCTTTAAATAAAGTTTAATGGCAAAGTATAATTATTTGAACTGAATGAATAATTAAAAGTTTCAATATCTTATTAAAATCTAATTTAAAAAGTTTTTATTTTTTAAGTTGGTTAAGAAAAGAATATCGTTTTGAGTTCATTTTGTGATAGTTTAGCTGCATTCTATCCATATCTGTCTATATAATTGATAACCCAAGCAATTCTACTGCAGTAAAATAAAAAGAAATCCACAAAAAGAAAAATAGAAAAACTTTGCTTTGCTTGTGCCTGCACAATCTGCTAAGTGTTCTTTTTAAATTTCAAATAATTTAATTGATTGAGTTCTAGATTTTTTTGTACATAAAGTGATTTTTTCTTTTAAATGTTACAAATACATTGAGATATACCCTACAACATAATAGTTGGAAAGTGTTTAATAATGTTTGTAACGCATGGATGTATTTATCTGACATTTAACTGAAAATCAGTCCCTATATCAAATGCTTGTAACCAGAAATAAAGGTCGCAATATTAAAAAAAATCTGTGAAATTTGGCACAGAGATTTGTTGCTGTACTTGGACTATAGTACTAAATGATCAAGTTCTACAAAAACTACTTTACAAGGATAAATTTTATAAGAATTAAAATATTTGTTCATAACTGGTCGACATTTGACCTATTTTTATATAACTATCGATGTAGGAAATACCAGTATCAATATTTGTATGGTTACAACATGTAAAAAGTTGTGTAGGGTATCATGTAGTTGGGATTGAGCGACATTTATTCTTACTTATTTACAAAATTTGAAAGAAAATACTTTTAATTTCTTCAACATTTTTTTTGAAAGGGTAGTATAATTACTTATAATTTGTTAAATGAAAAAAAACAAGTATTCTGCAATAAAAAGTAGCCTTTTCTCTACACTTTATTGTAATAATACCAAATCGTTAAAACTTTAACAAGTAAGAGTGGTATATTCGGCTTTGCCGAATCTTGGATACCCTTCACCAATGGTGTTCCAAAAGTACTTAATGTAATTCGTAGCAATATTTGGTTATACTAGTATTATATGCAAAGAGTCTTTAAAATTAAGAGTCGGAAAACGAAAACCTTTTCGGTGGCGTCATCATCTAGAATAGTTATGCACCCAAAGGTTAGGTTGGGCAGGTGGCTGATGTCTAGGGAAGCTTCACTTGGGTTCTAAAGTGGTCTCTTTGTGAAAGATAATGATTACTAGACTACAAGTAGAGAATGCATATTTAAGCCAGCCAGTAGCTTCGAAATAAAATAGACACATATTTTACGAACATTTAATAAAGTTCGATAGACCAGATAAACCATGCAGAAAAGATGCTTCAAAATGTAGATGCCCTTAGATTTGCAATAGCACATCGATTTGATGAAGTTTAAGTATTCTGACATGCAAGCCAAAAACGCTGTGCCCAGTGAGGGTTGTGCACTTTAATTCGTACGAATTATCCAACTAGTAAAAGTTCTTGATTAGTTATGTAAAACTCTGAAGTTAGCGGACTGATTTAGGTCAAAGCTTTAACAATGATTGTCAATGTATACAAGCCTTAAAATTATAGGGTATACACTCTTAGTTTTAGATACATACGTGAAATATATAGCTTTTGAATGGATGGTTATCAGCTTTGTCGGAAAAGTTTACTTATTAATTTGAAGTTAGTTAATTAATTAAAATGAACACTTCATCAATAATATTTGGGATGTATAGTTCTTTCGATCTGTCCGATGGATGTTTGGAAAGTTTTGCTCTAGTTCTTTGTGCAATTTTAATGTGATTTAATTTATCAGCATTAAATCGATTCCCGGTCGGGTTTATATGGGAGATTTCACTAAATGTGAATAGAGCTCGCCCATTTTCAATATCGAACTTTTCAAGAGATCAGAAATACTTTTGTCAAATGTTGTCCCTCTAGAAAGTTAATTTTAGGCGCTATTGTCCTGAATATCAATATTGTACAACGTCTTTTTACTAAATGTCATCATCGTATCTATTATAATTTGTCATTTATTAGCTACTAAGAGATTGCCTTAGGCGAAGTTATACGGGATCAATTGTCAAACGTGAACGGATTTCTCCCAATTGCAATTAAAAAATTTAAATTTTTGTTGACATGTGAGATACTTACATACATATGTAGGTTTTGAACGGATATCATGTAATTAGCTGCAATTTTGTACTTCCTAGGAAGATTACCTATAATTTGATATATAATACATTCTCAAATGTTATCATAATGTTCAAAAGTCAGACACAAAATTAAGATACATGCAGTGTGTCTGTCTGCTAAAACCAGATTTGTGGAGCTCCTGAATTGTCCCACCCTGAATTTCAACATTGTCGATCAAAACACCATCGTTTAAACGCTAAATTATATCTACCACAAATTACAGAATGCATCAGGATTTAGATAATCCCCTGCGAAGGACGCTATTAAACTTCATCAAAATAAACATCTAAAATATAGACAAAACAGGAGCTCCAAAAACTTGACTACAACAGAAAAAAGGACAGACAGGTAGACGGACGGACATGTAGACGGACGGATAAACAAACAGTAAACAAAATTTCTTAGACACGTACTTTGGGCAATTTGCTGTACATCAAATGTAGTGTTATGGCGATATCTCAACTGTTTATAGACCGCTTTTGATAAAATTTAATAACGTGCTTGGTGGGGGAATTTCCTAAAATCTGATATAAAATTTATGTAGGTCCGTACTAAAGGAGGATAGTTTTTCCTATTTCTGCATTTAATTTTTTCAACAAACATTCTCTAATGTGTACTTTGAGCAATTTGCGATACATCAAATTCAGTGTTTTGGCGATATCTCAGTTGTTTATGGACCGATTTTGATAAAATTTTACAGAGTTCTTTGGGACAATCTGATATATAACATATTATCACATGTACACCAGGAGTATATTTTTTCTCTTGTTATTTAAAAGTGTGTTTCAATCAAAAATTTTCAAATTTTCGTCTAATTTTTGGTATTTTTTCGATATTTTCGGTGTTTATAAACCGATTTTAATGAAATTTAATAGCGTTCATTGCGGGAGAATTTCCTAAAATCTGATATATAATTTATGTAAGTCCATCCTCCAGGGGCTTCAGAAACTTGATTTCAACAGACAGACAGACCGACGGACAGACAGACAGACAGACAGACAGACAGACAGACAGACAGACAGACAGACAGACGGACATCGCTTAATCGATTCTCCTCCCGATTCTGAGTCGATCGGTATAATTTTTATGGGGTCTACGATCACTAATAAAAAAATAACAAACGGAATCACAAACTTATAATACCCTTTCACCTATTGGTGAAGGGTATAAAAATAGAAATCTTTAAGCAAAAGGCAATCAGAGCATTAAGAAAACGGAAAATAAAACGGATTCAATTAGGGTATTCATAAAGTTTCTTATCTATTGCAATAAATCTTAATTTAAAAAAAAATCTTTTTATTTAGTCTTTTAAAAAAATATGAAATAATTGAAAAATTTCTGATACAAATTTTGAAAATTTTCTTATAAAAACAAGAAATTTTTTAAAAATTTCTTATCAAAATAAACGAAAAATTTCTTATTAAAGTAAGAAATTTTTGAAAAATTTCTTATTGAAATAAGAAATTTTTGAAAAATTTCTTATAAAAAAAGAAATTTTTGAAAAATTTCTTATAAAAATAAGAAATTTTTGAAAAATTTCTTATAAAAATAAGAAATTTTTGAAAAATTTCTTATAAAAATAAGAAATTTTTAAAAAATTTCTTATAAAAATAAGAATTTTTTTTAATTTCTTATAAAAATAAGAAATTTTTTAAAAATTTCTTAAAAAAATAAGAAATTTTCTAAAAATTTTCTATAAAAATAAGAAATTTTTAAAAATCTTCCTATAAAAAAAAGAAATTTTTGAAAAATTTCATATAAAAATAAGAAATTTTGAAAAATTTCGTATCAAAATAAAAAAAAAATTTAAATATTCCTATAAAAATAAGATTTTTTTTGTAAAAATTTAAAAATAAGAAACTTTTGAAAAATTTTATTAAAAATAAGAATTTTTAGAAAAATTCCTATAAAAATAAGAAGTTTTTGAAAAATTTGTAATAAAATGAAGAAATTTATGACAGATTTCTTATAAAAATAAGTTTTTAAAAAATTTCCTATAGAAATAAGAAATTTTTTAAAAATTTCTTTTTTTTACAGAAATTTTTTTAAAAATATCTTATTTATAAAGAAAATTTTTCAAAAGTTTCATATTATAATAATATATTTTTGAAAATTTTCTTTCAAAAATAAGAAATTTTTGAAAATTTTCTTATAAAAATAAGAAATTTTTGAAAAATTTCTTATAAAAATAAAAAGTTTTTCAAAATTTCTTATAAAAATAAGAAATTTTTCAAAATTTTCTTTAGAATAAGAAATTTTTTGAAAATTTCTTATAAAAATAAGAAATTTTTTGAAAATTTCTTATAAAAATAAGAAATTTTTTGAAAATTTCTTATAAAAATAAGAAATTTTTTGAAAATTTGGAAATTTGGAAATTAAAAAAAAATTCTTATTAAAACCAGAAACTTTTTAACAAAAATTTTTCTATAGAAAAATATTAAAAAAAAATTTTCTATAGAAAAATATTTTTAACAAAAATGTTTCTATAGAAAAATATTTTTAATAAAAATGTTTCTATAGAAAAATATTTCTAACAAAAATTTTCTATAGAAAAATATTTCTAACAAAAATTTTTCTATAGAAAATTTTTTTTTTTAACAAAAATTTTTCTATAGAAAAAATTTTTTTTTAACAAAAATTTTTCTATAGAAAAATATTTTTATCAAAAAACAGGAAATTTAAAAAAAAATTCTTATAAAAATAAGAAATTTCTTATGAAAATAGGAAATTTTTACCAATTTTCTATTAATAAGAAATTTTTGAAAAATTTCTTATAAAAATAATAATTTTTTGATAGATTCCTTATAAAAATAAGAATTTTTTTAAAATATTCTTATAATAATAGGAAATTTTTAAAAAAATTCTTATTAAAACAAGAAACTTTTTAACAAAAATGTTTCTATAGAAAAATATAAAAAAAAATTTTCTATAGAAAAATATTTTTATCAAAAATTTTTCAATAGAAAAATATTTTTAACAAAAATTTTTAATAGAAAAATATTTTTAACAAAAATTTTTCTATAGAAACATTTTTTATTAAAAATTTTTTTATAGAAAAATATTTTTATCAAAAATATTTTTATCAAAAATTTTTCTATAGATAAATATTTTTATCAAAAATTTTTTATAGAAAAATATTTTAATCAAAAAAAAATTTTTAAAATTTCCTGTAAAAATAAGAAATTTTTCAAAAATTTCTTATAAAAATAAGAAATTTTTCAAAAATTTCTTATAAAAATAAGAAATTTTTGAAAAATTTCTTATAAAAATTTAAAATTTATGAAAAAATTATTATAAAAATAAGAAATTTTTGAAAAATTTCTTATAAAAATAAGAAATTTTTGAAAAATTTCTTATAGAAAAATTTCTTATAGAATTTTTTTAAAATATTCTTATAATAATAGGAAATTTTTAAAAAAATTCTTATTAAAACAAGAAACTTTTTAACAAAAATGTTTCTATAGAAAAATATAAAAAAAAATTTTCTATAGAAAAATATTTTTATCAAAAATTTTTCAATAGAAAAATATTTTTAACAAAAATTTTTAATAGAAAAATATTTTTAACAAAAATTTTTCTATAGAAACATTTTTTATTAAAAATTTTTTTATAGAAAAATATTTTTATCAAAAATATTTTTATCAAAAATTTTTCTATAGATAAATATTTTTATCAAAAATTTTTTATAGAAAAATATTTTAATCAAAAAAAAATTTTTAAAATTTCCTGTAAAAATAAGAAATTTTTCAAAAATTTCTTATAAAAATAAGAAATTTTTCAAAAATTTCTTATAAAAATAAGAAATTTTTGAAAAATTTCTTATAAAAATTTAAAATTTATGAAAAAATTATTATAAAAATAAGAAATTTTTGAAAAATTTCTTATAAAAATAAGAAATTTTTGAAAAATTTCTTATAAAAATAAGAAATTTTTGAAAAATTTCTTATAAAAATAAGAAATTTTTGAAAAATTTCTTATAAAAATAAGAAATTTTTGAAAAATTTCTTATAAAAATAGCAAATTTTTGAAAAATTTAAAAAAAATTTCTTATAAAAATAAGAAATTTTTGAAAAATTTCTTATAAAAATAAGAAATTTTTGAAAAATTTTATTATAAAAATAAGAAATTTTTGAAAAATTTTATTATTAAAATAAGAAATTTTTGAAAAATTTCTTATAAAAATAAGAAATTTTTGAAAAATTTCTTATAAAAATTTAAAATTTATGAAAAAATTATTATAAAAATAAGAAATTTTTGAAAAATTTCTTATAAAAATAAGAAATTTTTGAAAAATTTCTTATAAAAATAAGAAATTTTTGAAAAATTTCTTATAAAAATAAGAAATTTTTGAAAAATTTCTTATAAAAATAAGAAATTTTTGAAAAATTTCTTATAAAAATAAGAAATTTTTGAAAAATTTCTTATAAAAATAAGAAATTTTTGAAAAATTTCTTATAAAAATAGCAAATTTTTGAAAAATTTAAAAAAAATTTCTTATAAAAATAAGAAATTTTTGAAAAATTTCTTATTAAAATAAGAAATTTTTGAAAAATTTCTTATAAAAATAAGAAATTTTTGAAAAATTTCTTATAAAAATAAGAAATTTTTGAAAAATTTCTTATAAAAATAAGAAATTTTTGAAAAATTTCTTATAAAAATTTAAAATTTATGAAAAAATTATTATAAAAATAAGAAATTTTTGAAAAATTTCTTATAAAAATAAGAAATTTTTGAAAAATTTCTTATAAAAATAAGAAATTTTTGAAAAATTTCTTATAAAAATAAGAAATTTTTGAAAAATTTCTTATAAAAATAAGAAATTTTTGAAAAATTTCTTATAAAAATAGCAAATTTTTGAAAAATTTAAAAAAAATTTCTTATAAAAATAAGAAATTTTTGAAAAATTTCTTATAAAAATAAGAAATTTTTGAAAAATTTTATTATAAAAATAAGAAATTTTGGAAAAATTTTATTATTAAAATAAGAAATTTTTGAAAAATTTCTTATAAAAATAAGAAATTTTTGAAAAATTTCTTATAAAAATAAGAAATTTTTGAAAAATTTCTTATAAAAATAAGAAATTTTTGAAAAATTTCTCATAAAAATAAGAAATTTTTGAAAAATTTCTTATAAAAATAAGAAGTTTTTGAAAAATTTCTTATAAAAATAAGAAATTTTTGAAAAATTTCTTATAGAAATGAGAAATTTTTTAAAAATTTTTTATAAAAATAAGAAATTTTTGAAAAATTTTATTATAAAAATAAGAAATTTTTGAAAAATTTCTTATAAAAATAAGAAATTTTTGAAAAATTTCTTATAAAAATGAGAAATTTTTGAAAAATTTTATTATAAAAATAAGAAATTTTTGAAAAATTTCTTATAAAAATAAGAAATTTTTGAAAAATTTCTTATAAAAATAAGAAATTTTTGAAAAATTTCTTATAGAAATAAGAAATTTTTGAAAAATTTCTTATAAAAATAAGAAATTTTTGAAAAATTTCTTATAAAAATAAGAAATTTTTGAAAAATTTCTTATAAAAATAAGAAATTTTTGAAAAATTTCTTATAAAAATAAGAAATTTTTGAAAAATTTCTTATAAAAATAAGAAATTTTTGAAAAATTTCTTATAAAAATAAGAAATTTTTAAAAATGAATACTTTTGTTATGGATTTCGTTGAAAAGTTTGATCTTGGAATAAGACGTTCATTCTAGATCAGTGCTTACAACATTCATCAAATATTGTTAAGAGTAAATGCAGTAAGTGACAGTTTTTTTTTTAATTTTAACAGAATCGTGTTATGTAAACCTCTGTTATCAAATTTAGACATTCTAAGCCATTCCCTGATACTAACATTTTTGATAAATGAAAAACATTTGTATCAAATATCTTCCCCCTAGATTGCATTGTTCACCGCTGGAGTACAAAAAAACGGAAGAATATCGCTCAATTCTTATGTTATGAAAAACTGCGGGAGACATGTAATAAACTAACCTCCAATGCAGGTACAAAACAAAAATAGCTTACAATCTTCAAATCAATCTGTTGCAGATGTAGATACCACTTCCAAAGCTTTTTTCACTTCAATGCAGTGTTTTCCCAAAACAAAACAAAAAAAGATTTTCTTTCCAAATAGACATCAAACAACTTGTGATGCAGTAAAAACTGCACCACAAAAGTTCCTTTGAGCTTTGAAATAAAAAATCCCCCCCAACAACTCTTAATTCAATTTCTTGCCATAAGGATTTTGTGCGGAGTTAAGTCTTTTTTGGTTTCAGGTTTATTTTTCATTCATTTTTTTTGCAAAAAAATAAATTTGCAATCCATTGAAATCGCTTTGTGGGTGTGAGGTCTCATGCCAAATTGCGTGGGAATGTAAATATTTCATTTATTTCACACATTAAATGCAAACGCAAAATATAGACAAAGGCCGCAAAAACATTAAAACCTCTTTTTGTGCCTTCAACAGTTTGAATAAATTTTGAACTAAATTTATTTTAATTTACATATGAGTGAGCCTTTATCTCATTTGGAATTAAATTTAATGCACAAAGTAACCGCAAATGTATACGGGAGTTATTTAAAATCAGTTGGATTTAAGTCCGACAAAAGAGGAATTATGATACTAAAGAGTTAAACAAAAACTTAAGTGGGGTCATAACAAAGTAAAATTAATTTTCACATAAATTTTAATAATGTTCAATTTATTCTTTACACATGAACCTTTTCTATAGAAACATTTTTGATACAAATATTTTTCTATAGAAAATTTTCGATAAAAATATTTTTCTATAGAAAAACTTTTGATAACGAAATAATTTTTATAGAAAAATTTTCTAGAAATTTTTTTTTATTTTCTATAGAAATTGTTTATTTTCTAAAAATATTTTAAACAAAAATTTTTCTATAGAAAAATATTTTGAACAAAAATTTTTCTATAGAAAAATAATTTTAACAAAAATTTTTCTATAGAAAAATAATTTTAACAAAAATTTTTCTATAGAAAAATAATTTTTACAAAAATTTTTTTATAGAAAAATAATTTAAACAAAAATTTTTCTATAGAAAAATAATTTTAACAAAAATTTTTCTATAGAAAAATAATTTTAACAAAAATTTTTCTATAGAAAAATAATTCTAACAAAAACCTTTTCTATAGAAAAATAATTTTAACAAAAATTTTTCTATAGAAAAATAATTTTTACAAAAATTTTTTTATAGAAAAATAATTTAAACAAAAATTTTTCTATAGAAAAATAATTCTAACAAAAATTTTTCTATAGAAAAATAATTTTAACAAAAATTTTTCTATAGAAAAATAATTTTAACAAAAATTTTTCTATAGAAAAATAATTCTAACAAAAACCTTTTCTATAAAAAAATAATTTTAACAAAAATTTTTCTATAGAAAAATAATTTTTACAAAAATTTTTTTATAGAAAAATAATTTAAACAAAAATTTTTCTATAGAAAAATAATTTAAACAAAAATTTTTCTATAGAAAAATAATTTTAACAAAAATTTTTCTATAGAAAAATAATTTTAACAAAATTTTTTCTATAGAAAAATAATTTTAACAAAAATTTTTCTATAGAAAAATAATTTTAACAAAAATTTTTCTATAGAAAAATATTTTTAACAAAAATTTTTCTATAGAAAAATAATTTTAACAAAAATTTTTCAATAGAAAAATATATTTAACAAAAATTTTTCTTTAGAAAAATATTTTTAACAAAAATTTTTCTATAGAAAAATAATTTTAACAAAAATTTTTCTATAGAAAAATAATTTTAACAAAAATTTTTCTATAGAAAAATAATTTTAACAAAAATTTTTCTATAGAAAAATATTTTTAACAAAAATTTTTCTATCGAAAAATATTTTTAACAAAAATTTGTATATAGAAAAATAATGTTAACAAAAATTTTTCTATAGAAAAATAATTTTAACAAAAATTTTTCTATAGAAAAATAATTTTAACAAAAATTTTTCTATAAAAAAATAATTTTAACAAAAATTTTTCTATCGAAAAATATTTTTAACAAAAGTTTTTCTATAGAAAAATATTTTTAACAAAAATTTTTCTATAGAAAAATATTTTTAACAAAAATTTTTCTATAGAAAAATATTTTTAACAAAAATTTTTCTATCGAAAAATATTTTTAACAAAAATTTTTCTATAGAAAAATATTTTTAACAAAAATTTTTCTATCGAAAAATATTTTTAACAAAAATTTTTCTATAGAAAAATAATTTTAACAAAAATTGTTCTGTAGAAAAATAATTTTAACAAAAATTTTTCTATAGAAAAATAATTTTAACAAAAATTTTTCTATAGAAAAATATTTTGAACAAAAATTTTTCTATAGAAAAATATTTTTAACAAAAATTTTTCTATAGAAAAATATTTTTAACAAAAATTTTTCTATAGAAAAATATTTTTATCAAAAATTTTTCTATGAAAAAATATTCTTATTAAAAATTTTTCTATAGAAAAATATTTTTCTATAGAAATATAATTTTTGTTACAAATATTTTTCTATAGAAAGATTTTTGTTAAAAATATTTTTCTATAGAAAAGTTTTTGTTAAAAATATTTTTCTATAGAAAAATTTTTGCTAAAAATATTTTTCTATAGAAAAATTTTTGCTTAAAATAATTTTCTATAGAAAAATTCTTGTTATAAATATTTTTCTATAGAAAAATTTTTGTTAAAAATATTTTTCTATAGAAAAATTTTTGTTAAAAATATTTTTCTATAGAAAAATTTTTGTTAAAAATATTTTTCTATAGAAAAATTTTTGTTAAAAATATTTTTCTATAGAAAAATTTTTGTTAAAAATATTTTTCTATAGAAAAATTTTTGTTAAAAATATTTTTCTATAGAAAAATTTTTGTTAAAAATATTTTGCTATAGAAAAATTTTTGTTAAAAATATTTTCTATAAAAAAATTTTGTTAAAAATATTTTTCTATAGAAAAATTTTTGTTAAAAATATTTTTCTATAGAAAAATTTTTGTTAAAAATATTTTTCTATAGAAAAATGTTTGTTAAAAATATTTTTCTATAGAAAAATTTTTGTTAAAAATATTTGTTAAAAAATTTTTGTTAAAAATATTTTTCTATAGAAAAATGTTTGTTAAAAATATTTTTCTATAGAAAAATTTTTGTTAAAAATATTTTTCTATAGAAAAATTTTTGTTAAAAATATTTTTCTATAGAAAAATTTTTGTTAAAAATATTTTCTATAAAAAATTTTTGTTAAAAATATTTTTCTATAGAAAAATTTTTGTTAAAAATATTTTTCTATAGAAAAATTTTTGTTAAAAATATTTTTCTATAGAAAAATTTTTGTTAAAAATATTTTCTATAAAAAATTTTTGTTAAAAATATTTTTCTATAGAAAAATTTTTGTTAAAAATATTTTTCTATAGAAAAATTTTTGTTAAAAATATTTTCTATAAAAAATTTTTGTTAAAAATATTTTTCTATAGAAAAATTTTTGTTAAAAATATTTTTCTATAGAAAAATTTTTGTTAAAAATATTTTTCTATAGAAAAATTTTTGTTAAAAATATTTTTCTATAGAAAAGTTTTTGTTAAAAATATTTTTCTATAGAAAAATTTTTGTTAAAAATATTTTGCTATAGAAAAATTTTTGTTAAAAATATTTTTCTATAGAAAAATTTTTGTTAAAAATATTTTTCCCTAAAAAATTTTTTGTTAAAAATATTTTTCTATAGAAAAGTTTTTGTTAAAAATATTTTTCTGTAGAAAAGTTTTTGTTAGAAATATTTTTCTATAGAAAAGTTTTTGATAAAAAAATTTGTAAATTTGTTCTATATTGGACTTCCATTTTGAGGAGTAGTACTTTCTATTGAATTGTTATTTTTTTTGCAATCTTCTACCCCATGTAGGTACTTTGTGTATTTCACAATTTTTTTGTTACAAAACTTTAGGTTATAAAAAATATTTATAAGTATAAAATGAAACAATTTCGCAAAGTTTTTCTCTGTTAACAGATTTTATAAGCGCCATATGTTTAAGAAATATTTATTTATAAAAAAATAAGAAAAAACAATTTCTGGTTTTAGTTTTTTAAAGTTTTTTCATTTATTAGATGATACTAAAATTAATTTCATTTTTCACACAAAATAAAAAGTGGTTTGAATATTACTTTTTTCTTATCTTAAGGTTAAAGCAACAGCTTTTTTGAAACTATTTCAAAAAAAAGTGGTAAGACTGTATTAAAGTCGGTATGATAACCTTTATGACTGAGTTACAATGTTCTGCGATTATTAACAATATAAAAAGTTTTTAATGATCAATTTTGTCATCATACAAATAATTCTTAAGGATTTTTAAGGTATTGTCAGAATTGGAATGTTCCCTTATAGTAAAATAATTACATTTTAACTTAATGTTTTGACAAATTAACGGATATGTTTAGATATCAAATTTTATTGAACTTTTTACAAAGTAAATTATTCCTTTAATCCATAAGGTATGCTACACAATATTTGCTTAAAAGTCTGAGTTTTCGATCGAATGCGGCGATACAACATTTGAAAGATCCGATTCCTTTTAAACATATTATGAGACGTCAGCCAGATTCCGGGCATGAATAGAGGTTGAGTCAATGGTGCTAAACGTTTTTTTAGATTAGCTTTAGTTTTCGAGATATAGCGTTATAAACAAATGGAAGAGGTTGTTCAATAAATATTCGCGTAACTCGAAAACCGTTCATTTTCTTGAACTAGGTAAAAAATGTAAATACGGCAACAAAATTATATTTCAAAATTACTTATTAGTTTTTTAATCTGAGCAGTCCGTTTGAAAAATCAGAAAAATTTCCATTTTCAAAAATCAATGTTTCTGAAAGATAATTTTGTTGCCGAATTAAGATGTTTCCAGTGTAACGTCTATATTTAGGCCATTATTCTTTCAAAAAGAAGTATTACTCAGGCAAATACTTCTATATAATTGAATATACGATTTGGGTTACCTTCTTTGAAAAGAAAATAGTAGAGAGGTGAAAGACAGTGAATATCAGACATAAAGCTTTACAACATTCAACGCTGTAGTCTTTTCGATTTTTAGAATAGTGAAGATGCGCCATCTGTTGTTAAAGTAGATACATTATTAAAGCCTATTATTTTACAGCTAATTTTATTTCTTTTACTTCGACTATGGCAGTCAAATTATTGTAATAATAATTACAAAAAATTATGCTGCAGTAGCTGGGATTCGAATCCAGATAGAATGTTATATGTTTTTCCACTATTAATTATTAAGCTACATTAAGCTACAGCCAATTTTATTTCTTTTACATCGGCGGCTTGTTAATAAAGTAGAGGTTATAGAAAAATTTTCGATAAAAAAATTTTCTATAGATAAATCTTTGATAAAAAAAATTGTCTATAGAAAAATCTCCAATAAAAATATTTTTCTATCTTCGATAAAAAATTTTCTACAGAAAAATTTTTTTAACGAAATTTAAATTTAATTCATATTTATTCAGTCCCTCAAATTATATATAATGTGTGGTTTTTGCTTTGTTTAAAATTAGGGATAATCATCCTGATGAGATGGCCTAACCAACCATTGAAACGCGTCGAGGTAAGGTTTCCCCACAAACATTTTTAGGTTTTATCAAAAAACTATTTATTACAATAACAAATAATTGTAATAAATTGGGATTTTAGTGCAATACACTACAGTAAAACTTTTTAATTAAATGTTTGATGTCCCAAAATTTTGATAAACCTTTTTAATAAAATTTTTTTTCTCGAAAATTTTTCTATAGAAAAATTTTCGATAAAAATTTTTTTCTTTAGAAAAATTTTTGATAAAAAAATTTTTCTTTAGAAAAAAAATTTTCTATACCAAAATTTTCGTTAAAAAAAATTTTCTATAGAAAAATTTTTTTAACGAAAAAAATTTTTCTATAGAAAAATTTTTGTTAAAAAAATTTTTCGATAGAAAAATTTTCGTTAAAAAAATTTTTCTATAGAAAAATTTTCGTTAAAAAAATTTTTCTATAGAAAAATTTTCGTTAAAAAAATTTGTCTATAGAAAAATCTCCAATAAAAATATTTTTCTATCTTCGATAAAAAATTTTCTACAGAAAAATTTTTTTAACGAAATTTAAATTTAATTCATATTTATTCAGTCCCTCAAATTATATATAATGTGTGGTTTTTGCTTTGTTTAAAATTAGGGATAATCATCCTGATGAGATGGCCTAACCAACCATCGAAACGCGTCGAGGTAAGGTTTCCCCACAAACATTTTTAGGTTTTATCAAAAAACTATTTATTACAATAACAAATAATTGTAATAAATTGGGATTTTAGTGCAATACACTACAGTAAAACTTTTTAATTAAATGTTTGATGTCCCAAAATTTTGATAAACCTTTTTAATAAAATTTTTTTTCCGAAAATTTTTCTATAGAAAAATTTTCGATAAAAATTTTTTTCTTTAGAAAAATTTTTGATAAAAAAATTTTTCTTTAGAAAAAAAATTTTCTATACAAAAATTTTCTATAGAAAAATTTTTTTAATTTCGTTGAAAAAATTTTTCCTAAGAAAAATTTTTGTTAAAAAAATTTTTCTATAGAAAAATTTTCGATAAAAAAATTTTTCTATAGAAAAATTTCAGATAAAAAAATTTTTCTATAGAAAAATTTCAGATAAAAAAATTTTTCTATAGAAAAATTTCAGATAAAAAAATTTTTCGTTAAAAAAATTTTTCTATAGAAACATTTTTTTAACGAAAAGTTTTCTATAGAAAAATTTTCGTTAACAAATTTTTTCTATAGAAAAATTTTCGTTAACAAATTTTTTCTATAGAAAAATTTTCGTTAAAAAAATTTTTCTATAGAAAAATTTTCGTTAAAAAAATTTTTCTATAGAAAAATTTTCGTTAAAAAAATTTTTCTATAGAAAAATTTTCGTTAAAAAAATTTTTCTATAGAAAAAATTTTTCTATAGAAAAATTTTCGTCAAAAAAAATTTTCTATAGAAAAATTTTCGTTAAAAAAATTTTTCTATAGAAAAATTTTCGTTAAAAAAATTTTTCTATAGAAAAATTTTCGTTAAAAAAATTTTTCTATAGAAAAATTTTCGTTAAAAAAATTTTTCTATAGAAAAATTTTCGTTAAAAAAATTTTTCTATAGAAAAATTTTCGTTAAAAAAATTTTTTTATAGAAAAATTTTCGTTAAAAAAATTTTTCTATAGAAAAATTTTCGTTAAAAAAATTTTTCTATAGAAAAATTTTCGTTAAAAAAATTTTTCTATAGAAAAATTTTCGTTAAAAAAATTTTTCTATAGAAAAATTTTCGTTAAAAAAATTTTTCTATAGAAAAATTTTCGTTAAAAAAATTTTTCTATAGAAAAATTTTCGTTAAAAAAATTTTTCTATAGAAAAATTTTCGTTAAAAAAATTTTTCTATAGAAAAATTTTCGTTAAAAAAATTTTTCTATAGAAAAATTTTCGTTAAAAAAATTTTTCTATAGAAAAATTTTCGTTAAAAAAATTTTTCTATAGAAAAATTTTCGTTAAAAAATTTTTCTATAGAAAAATTTTCGTTAAAAAAATTTTTCTATAGAAAAATTTTCGTTAAAAAAATTTTTCTATAGAAAAATTTTCGTTAAAAAAATTTTTCTATAGAAAAATTTGCGTTAAAAAAATTTTTCTATGGAAAAATTTTCGTTAAAAAAATTTTTCTATAGAAAAATTTTCGTCAAAAAAAATTTTCTATAGAAAAATTTTCGTTAAAAAATGTTTCTATAGAAAAATTTTCGTTAAAAAAATTTTTCTATAGAAAAATTTTCGTTAAAAAAATTTTTCTGTGGAAAAATTTTCGTTAAAAAAATTTTTCTGTGGAAAAATGTTCGTTAAAAAAATTATTTCTTTCTACTTTATGAAACTAATATCCTTTTAAAAACCAAATACTTATGTAGGTATTTGTGTATATAACTCAATTCATAGTTTCAATTCCTTTTATGTAATCTCTAGAAAAAGCCAATAAAATATAATTTCTTACTTATCGCAGAATAAATAAGTATCTATGAGAATATAAACTCAATACGTACTTTGAAGTATATGCATTTGATATAAAATCTAACCAACTTTGATGGCAAAATCATCAAAGATTATTCCACTTGTTTTCTTGAAATACAATTTTCTAGTTTTCATTTTATCACATTCTATTTGATTTCAAAATAAAAAGTATTAATACGAGGGTTGGGTCGACTAATAAAAATGAAATAAATCAACTTTCTAGAATTTGGTTTATTTCCCCTGAAAATAAAGTTGAGCAAACTTATAAAACTTAAAATTAAAAACTATTAATTCTTAAAAATTTCCACTTTCAAAAATAACTTTGGTTGCGTTGATTTCCCACTGAATGTTATCATTGATTTCTTTGTTATAAAAATCATCAGAATTAATTGAATTTTTTTAGCTGTTTTCCATCGTTATCATCCATTTGGAAAAATATCTCGACATTTGCCATCATCAGCAATATTTTCATTGTGTGCGTACATTTGTTTGAACGTATGTATGCATGTATGTATGTGTAGCAAGGATAAGAGTAAAATCTCTTTGTTTTTTTCACTTTGATAATTTCTTCTTTTTATTTATTAATAAGTATTTGTTTTATTAAAATAAAAAGTGAGTAAAGGGTTCAAATAAATGTATGGAAATTGATGAAAATAATAAAATGCTGCTTGTTATAATTTTAATTTGAAGAGTTTACACTGAAAGAAAATATTATACATGATAATCATGTCAATTTCAATTTAATAATAAGCTTATGAGAAAAATGTTTTTATAAGCTATCCAAATAAGTTAGAATATTTTATAATATAACTTTTAAAAAACTTTTCATATATGGGCAAATCCTGCGTGACGGACGATACATTTGTACGGATTTTGTTGTACTTAAATGTATCCCATTGTCGTTCTACACTAGATATCTTTGCACAGATTTCAGATAATATTAGCACATTGATTGTCCTATTTAATGCCATCCGCTAATTTACATCAGTGTTTGTACGGCTACTATAAAAGTAGCTGTAGCGACGAAAAAATCCTACTTTTTAAGATACAAAATTGTTGAAAAATAGTAGCCAATACCCACCTACTTCTACTGCTACATTCATATATAAGTAGCAAATCATTGCATACGGCTACAGCTCCAACTTTTTCAAGTAGAAGTAGCAGTAGACGCTGCTACTTCTATTTATTATTCCGAAGTAGTTATATTTTTAAGCTACTGATATTTTTCAAAAAACAAAAGTGGCAAGTAGAAGTAGCTCTTTGCTACTTCAACTAAAAATATTGGTAGGGGTAGAAAACAGTAAAAATATTCTATTTAATTTTTGCTTCAATTTGAAGAGTAGCCAAAATCGAAAATATTTTTTGTGGCTACTTTCTGGCTACTTTGCAGCTACTTCTTGTAGTTATATTTTTAAGCTACTGATATTTTTCAGAAAACAAAAGTTTCAAGTAGAAGTAGCTCTTTGCTACTTCAACTAAAAATATTGATAGGGGTAGAAAACAGTAAAAATATTCTATTTAATTTTTGCTTCAATTTGAAGAGTAGCCAAAATCGAAAATATTTTTTGTGGCTACTTTCTGGCTACTTTGCAGCTACTTCTTGTAGTTATATTTTTAAGCTACTGATACTTTTCAGAAAACAAAAGTGGCAAGTAGAAGTAGCTCTTTGCTACTTCAACTAAAAATATTGATAGGGGTAGAAAACAGTAAAAATATTCTATTTAATTTTTGCTTCAATTTAAAGAGTAGCCAAAATCGAAAATATTTTTTGTGGCTACTTTGCAGCTACTTTTTGTAGTTATATTTTTAAGCTACTGATATTTTCCAAAAAACAAAAGTGGCAAGTAGAAGTAGCTCTTTGCTACTTCAACTAAAAATATTGGTAGGGCTAGAAAACAGTAAAAATATTCTATTTAATTTTTGCTTCAATTTGAAGAGTAGCCAAAATCGAAAATATTTTTTGTGGCTACTTTCTGGCTACTTTGCAGCTACTTCTTGGCTATTTTGCAGCTACTGACGCTACATGACGTACTATACAGTTTTTACTTGAATGTTTTTTATTAGGAAAAAAATATATCATATTTTTTTAAGGATTCGTTAAAATAATGGTTTTATTTGTTCCTGAATTTCATCTCCTTCCTTTTTATGTTCGCGGTTAAAATTCGATTTTTGGGCACAATTAAATATTTCACAAAACGGCTACATAAATATATTTATTTAAAGTTTTACACTTTTTACATCTTATTTTTTTTTCAAAAGAAAGCTGGGTCTAGCTGTTAGAGTGTCCCAAAAATAAAAAAAATAAAAAAAAAAAAATAAAAAAAAATCAAATTTCAAAAGCATCAAATTTGTCCCACTGTATATTTTTTATCTTTAATTAATATCTTAAATTTAATCTGTGGATATAGACAATGTTATTGCTTTACGAATAAGACAGACATGTGTTCGTAAATTTTGTATTTAATAAATATGATTTTTTTAAATATATACTGTGACGGACGCTACACACTTTCCTTAACATATTATTTTGTAAAATGCTATATTAACATCTATATATTTTTAGCCTAATGCAAAGCATACTTAAAGTTCTCTTTACGAACCAAGTTCAATTGGAGAAAAAAAAAATGCAATAGTCAAATTAAAAAAAAAACCTTTATTTCTGTGACGGACGCTATACACTGAGGTCCCTTTTTTACCTGACGTTATTTATATCACTCCAATTACTTTTGATGGGTTCTTTTACATCTAATTGTATAAAATAAAGCAGACTTTTAGCCCCTAATGAAATTTGATATTTAGGTATCAAATTTCATTAGGGGCTAAAAAAATGTTTTTGCGATTTTCATGAACTTTTAAAAAATCTCTTATTTTCAAAAATGTAAAAAAATTCGAAATGGGTGCAAATAAAGACCTGACATTCGCAAAGAGAGCTATCAAAAATTGTATATATATATAATTCCCCGACAACATTCCAATTGGAATAAGGGGTACTTCTCTCAGACAATGAGCTGCATCCGATTCTATTTTTAGACTCATTGAAAGGGACCTACGTTTTAAAGCCGGCTCCTAGCGGCAAATGCATTAGTTAGAGAAGTTTTACATAGCCTAATACTCAATAACCAGTGGCTACCTGAGTGAAACGCCGCTTTTTTGAAAATTTATTTTTTCAAGTGAGTCTGGCCAGGGATCGAACTTGGGCCTCTGATATGCTAGGCGGATGACTAACCTGCTATACCACGGCGGTTCACAAAATTCAAAAATTGTATCCATTATATATTCTAAAGGATCAACATATGGTAAATTTTTCCATAAACATAAATTCGCGATTTTGACAGGTTTAAAATTTTGTCCCTAATTTAAGATTTTTCGGATTTGCCCATATTTATTATCCTAAATAATAGTAACCCAGTAAAACTTTTCATTACCAAATAATGAGTTAAACAGTTAAACTATTGAACAAGAACTACTTACTCATTCGCTGTTTAAGTCATTACATTAACATGGGGATGTCATTGGAGGCAAGTACTTACCAATTGCAGAAAAGTAATGACTTGGGTAAGCAATTTGAAAGCAACAACAACAACAGCAACAACTTTTTTTGTTGTTGTTTTATTAAAAACATATATTTTTAAACGAAATACAAAATTTTTTTTATGATCCCATGGGGGCTCGAACCTAGACCCTCCGACTGCTAGGCAGAGACTCTTCCACTGAGCTACTTCATATGTTGAAAACTTAGCAGCTTATAATTAATATAAACAATTTTTATTTTTAGATCCAAAATCATGTGAAAATAACTTTGTTTTTCCCTGCTTTTTTTTTTGCTTTGTTGTAATTTTTGGAAAAATATTTTTATACGATTTTTTGTAATTATTTTAAAACTTTTTTAAAATTATTTTAAAACTTAAACAATTTAAATCTTCTTTTTCGTATAAGTTTTTACATAAGATTGACTCTTACTTACTTAAATGTTACAACCTGTTAAGGTCAAAGTCCGAGCATATTTTAGAATTCCATGGATTTCGATCTTGTGCGAATATTCTCCAATTTTATAGGCCAAGCTTTGAAAAATGTTCCTCTACTTGGTCTTTCTATCGAAGTTTCGGACATCCTCCTCTAATATTAGGTAGTGGGACATTTAAATTCTAATTTTATCCTCTTCATTGTATTTTTTTTTTTCAAGAGAGGGTTACTAGCCCGTAATCCTAACCCATTTTTATCGATCTTATGGGACAACTCTCGGAACATGTTAACTCACAATATTAATGGGTGTTAAACTAGCTCCCCGGGTGATACCATGAGGGGGTGTGTGTCCACAGTTGAGATGAAGGATGACCCAGATAAGTTGGGCTTACCAAGTTAAGACCAATTAGAATCGTGTTTGGTATTTAACATCCCCTACATAATCAAAATTGACTCATGATGGTATTTTTTCATTAACGTGAGTTAGTTTTACAATTTTTTTTTTACAGAAGATAATATTTAAGTTCTTAAAATTCAAAAATCATTTAAAAAGACTCTTTTAATAAAAAAAAAAACTAAAAAAAATTGTTGCCCTTGGTGGGATTTGAACCGGGGCCATTCAGTTTGAATTACCATCTAAATTACAAATAAGTACTTCTGTAATAACTTATTATTTATTCGGATGGTATATTGTAGTCGTTACAAGGTAACCAGTTATCAGAGTACTTGTCATTACCAAAGTTTTGCTGGGAAGTTAATGATGTCTATCATTTCATTCTTATAATTTTGATTTACTTTTTTTCTCAATGTAACTTAAACACGACATTTTGAACTAACAAAAACTTCATGTAAAGTTTTTACTCATTTGTGCATACGAAACCATTTAACAGGTGCCTTAAATAAATTTTATTGTACTTGAAGCAAAAAGACATTTTGAATAATTTAAATTAAGAAAGCTTTGAAGGCTTTCAACTAAAGAGTTCGACATTACCTACTTTATTGGGGAGTACAAACGTTCACGACAATATGTCATAACAAAAAATGGTAATAAAGTTATGACATACTTATAAAACAGAAAAAAAATCCAACAATAAGCCTTTGATAATTTTATAATTTGCTTATGAATAAGGAGGTTAATATATAAGTATTTACTAATTACCTATATTGTTATATATGATAAGTGTCAATCGCCTTTCACCAAACAATATTTACAAAAAACAAGTAAGAAAGCGCTATAGTCGGTCAAGCCGACCATACGATACCCTTCACCACTAAGGTCAAAGGTGTTATTTTTCCTGTATAAAGACAAATATTTGCTAAATTTTGCCATCATACAAACATTTTCTCAAAACGTATATATTCAACCTGTTTCCGTCATTTGGACTTATATGAGAGCTAGGGTCAAATGTGGACCGATTATCTCGAAATTTGGCAAATTGATTACAGTTGTTACAAAAATTATGTATGCAAAAAATAAACTCAAAATTTTCATTATCTTTAGATTTACGAGCGTTTTAGTGATTTTTTGACTCATTTAGTGCGTTTTTGAAGAAGAGTTTGTATGGGAGCTATGGTCAAATGTGGACCGATTTCAGCGAAATTTGGTACAGTGATTTAAGTTTACATAAGCAGTATCTGTTTTAAATTTCATGAAAAAATATTGATATTTGTGGCCAATATAGCAATTCCGGGAAGTGAGACCTATGGGAGGTACCATAAATAATAGACCGATTTTGACCAATTTCAATAGCCATGGTCCCATTATCAAAGAAATTATCTGTGCCAAATTTCATCAAACTATCTTTAGAATTGCGACCTGTAGTTTGATTACAAGGTTTACATGGGGGTCCAGCCAGCCAGCCAGCCGTCCAGCCAGCCAGACGGACGGACGGACGGACATCGCTAAATCGACTCAGAATTCAGTGATTCTAAGTCTATTGGTATACTAAAAGGTGGGTCTACGACAAATATTTCTATGCGTTACAAACATCAGCACAAACTTATAATACCCTTTCCACCTATGGTGGTGAAGGGTTTAAAAAAGTGTCGAGGTTATACTTCTTCGTATATTTCGTTCGTTTCGAACTGTATATTTTATTGCTATAAATTGCAGTTTGTTTCTTGTATATTTTGATTTTGTTTTATCTTTAACAAAGCGTCACCAACCGACTTTGTTAACATCCAAATCAAAACTTGTTGCTTTTGATACTCATTTTCACGAGTTTATTTATAATCGCGATATTTACGAAAATTTCAAAAGGTCTTCGGCTTCTGGCAGTACGGGCTGCGTATCTTAGCTAAAGCCAGGGGCCAAATTACGGCATTCGATATCGATCGAAATATTAGGCATTTTCAACACATTTTTAAAGCATACTTTAAGGATAAACAAAATTATTTAAAAGATGCACAGTTTACTATATTTTTTTGAAGTTATTTGCCAAAGGATGAACAATAGTAAAAGAGTTTTAATTGAACAATATATGTTTTTAAAAACGAATCAAAATGGATACCAAATTTTAATAAACTTTTTGCATCGAAGTAACTTTGAACATCCCTAAAGTATACTTCACAATATTCGCTTAAAAATCTGAGTTTTCGATCGATATCGAAAGCGGTAATTTGGCCCCAGAGCAAATTATTAGCGGAAACATTTCTGAGACTGTTTTGCACTTAAACGTACGATTGTTATGGCCAACTGAAGCAGAGAAGATGAGCACAAAGAGAATTGTTTATTTATTGCTCTTTGATTTTGAAATGAATTTGTTTTGTTTAGTTATTAAAAGTAACCTCCTTGACGACCAGAATGAGGCGGTCGGTTCATATTTAGGCAGACTTGCCAAATTTCAGTGCGATACTGTATTTAGTTTTGTTTTGACAGCTGATTGTTGTTGACGTATTTGCCGTTATGTTGAGTTTGGCAAAAACGATATACGCTCTCTCATAAAACATTTTATTTTGAGATGCAAAATATCGAAGGAAACAAGAAATAAACTGGATTATGGGGTTAACTTTCCGTCAGATTACACTGTCAAGTATTATTTTCTAGAGTTTCGTGGTGGCCGCAACTACCGATCAAGTACGCATCGTCAGGCCCTCCGATGCTGTAAAAAAATATATGAAATGGTTTTGGCTGAAACTGGAGGTGCACGAGTAAGCAGATGCTACAAAGTTTAGTGCTGAGCGCACACGCCATATGGGTTCCGAGAGTAAACACTAGAGCTCTTTGAAAGAGTGTTTGGAATTGATGACGAGGAATCGGGCAGACTTTTGGCCTACATTGGTAACTGTTGATTAAACCTTCACTATTACACTCTAGAGAACATAATGAAGGGACTGAAGCCTACAAGAGTGTTCCGAAGCGTCCGTGGACTACCTCGATCAAAAAAAAAACCATCAACGTCGAGTATAACTGTATATTATTAGAGCGATTGAAGGTTAAAATTGCTGTAAAACGGCCGGCGCAACCACATCCAAAATTAATGACTTTCTACTCCAATTGCTTTCGCTCACCCGAGGAAATCATCGACGCCTCAGGATCAAGAAGTTTAGAAAATCGATAGAATAAGTATATCGAGCTTTTTTTTTCATTCCGAAGAAGATTACTTTTAATTCCACCTAGTACAACAATAATTTTTTGAGATGTACTTCTACTAATGACATTCCCGACAGCGTGCCCTATGTAGGAGTAGGGTTGCCAGACACAAATCCTGAAAAAGCTGGACATAAGGAAAAAAAAGCTTGACAACCCAAAAATTAGCTGGATATTAATAATAAAAAACTTGCTTTAATAATTTGCTTCGATTAATCTTAAAATTGTTGTTAAACCGAATTGCGAAAATCCATGCTACTTTCGTTTGTCGATAACACTGATAACATGGGACGCACATTGCGCGATTTGAATGCCGCTTTTTTAAGTTTCGAGAAGGAATCTAATAAAACGAGTCAATGAATCAAAACAATACTACAAGCAGGCAATCCTCAAGAATTGGACCACATGTGATCGCTAAGAACTATAAAAAAATGTATTTAACTTGATACCGCCGTCAACATAAATAACGACATAAGATTCGAAATCAAATGCAGGTTTTTGATATAGGCCCTTTAAGTAAAGTAAGTCTTCTCCTGTTATCCTTGACTCCCAGTGGAGCATAGGGCCTCAAAGTAAAGTAAGTACAGTGGGAAATTTGATAGATGGTAATTTTATTACAAAATTAACTTGATCAATCAATCAATTAATCAACGCATAAATCACTTAAGTAAAAAAGAAAAAAATACGAATTTGCGAAAGTTTTTCTTGCGTTATTTTTCTTAAAAATAGTTTTTCTTTAAAAATATTTCAAAAATTTCAATGCTTCACCTTTCAGCTGGACAAATTTAATTTTAGCTTGACACTGGACAAGCACTAAAAAAGCTGGACAATCCAGTCGAATCCAGCCTGACTGGCAACCCTATGTAGGAGGTAAGCTGGTCCGAGTTTTCTGCAGAAAATCTTTCTATATTGAAAGTTTATTTTAGAAAGCCGAAACGAAATTTTTATATAGAAAATCTTTAGCTATTGGCAGTTTTATATTGGAAAACTTTCGATGTGATATGTTTTAAGTGGAAAGCTTTAGATATTAAAATTAACCTTAAGGAAATCTATTAACATAAAAGGTTCCGAAATATTTTGACGACAAAAGTTTTATATCAGAAATCTTTTGATATCAAAAGTTCTCTATAGGAAATTTTTCAATATCAATTAAGACATACAGGTATGTGATGGACATTTTTCGTTTTCAAATCGATCGATTTCAGACATATTTTTTTAGCTAATTTTCGGTTATTTCCCACAAAAAATGAAAATTTTGGCTTCAATCCTTTTGAATGATATTTTATCTTTCATTTGGTTTGAATTTTTTGGCAAAATAATCGAAAATTATCTCAAGAATATATCTGAAATCGATCGATTTGAAAACGATCGTTTTCCATCACATACCTGATAGAAAGTTTTATATAGGAAATATTTTCTATTTGAAAGCTTTTGATATTTATTGTGTTAAGTTGAAAACTTTTTATATTAAAAGTTGCCTAAAGGAAAGCTTTTGATATTCAAAGATTTCTATAGAAAAGTTTTATATAAGAAATCTTTCGACATCAAAGTTAATTATAGTTTTGTATTGGAAAGCTTTCGATGGGGAATGTTTTTAGTAGAAAGCTTTGGATATTAAAATTCTTCTTCTGTTATCCTTGACTCCCAGTGGAGCATAGGATATTAAAATTAACCTTTAGGATATCTTTTAACTTAAAAAGCTTTCTTTCCGAAATATTTTGATGACAAAAGTTTTACATAAGAAACCTTTTGATATCAAAAGTTCTCTATAGGAAATTTTTTAATATCAAAAGTATATTATAGGATAAGCTTAGAAAATATTTTCTATGTGAATACTTTTGATATTTATTGTGTTAAGTTGAAAGTTTTTTATATCAAAAGTTGCCTATAGGAAAGCTTTTATTTAATATTCAAAGATTTCTTTAAAAAAGTTTTATATAAGAAATATTTCGATATCGAAAGTTAATTATAGGAAACCTTTCAACATCGAAAGTTTTATACATAAAAGGTAATGACAGTTTTTATTCGAAAGCTTTCGGCGTGGTATGTTTGTATTAGAAAGCTTTAGATATTAAAAGAAAGCTTTAGATATTAAATAAATTTAATATCAAAAGTTCTCTATAGGAAATATTTTAATATGAAAAGTATATTATAGGATAAGTTTAGACATAGAAAGTTTTATATAGAAAATATTTTCTATGTGAATACTTTTGATATTTATTGTGTTAAGTTGAAAGCTTTTTATATCAAAAGTGGCCTATATGAAAGCTTTTAATATTCAAAGATTTCTTTAAAAGTGTTTTATATAAGAAATATTTCGGTATCGAAAGTTAATTATAGGAATCCTTTCAACATCGAACGTTTTATACATAAAAGGTAATGACAGTTTTTATTTGAAAGCTTTCTATATGGTATGTTTTTATTAGAAAGCTTTAGATATTAAAAGAAAGCTTTAGATATTAAATAAATTTAATATCAAAAGTTCTCTATAGGAAATATTTTAATATGAAAAGTATATTATAGGATAAGTTTAGACATAGAAAGTTTTATATAGAAAATATTTTCTATGTGAATACTTTTGATATTTATTGTGTTAAGTTGAAAGCTTTTTATATCAAAAGTGGCCTATATGAAAGCTTTTAATATTCAAAGATTTCTTTAAAAGTGTTTTATATAAGAAATATTTCGGTATCGAAAGTTAATTATAGGAAAACTTTCAACATCGAAAGTTTTATACATAAAAGGTAATGACAGTTTTTATTCGAAAGCTTTCGGCGTGGTATGTTTGTATTAGAAAGCTTTAGATATTAAAAGAAAGCTTTAGATATTAAATAAATTTAATATCAAAAGTTCTCTATAGGAAATTTTTTAATATGAAAAGTATATTATAGGATATGTTTAGACATAGAAAGTTTTATATAGAAAATATTTTCTATGTGAATACTTTTGATATTTATTGTGTTAAGTTGAAAGCTTTTTATATCAAAAGTGGCCTATATGAAAGCTTTTAATATTCAAAGATTTCTTTAAAAGTGTTTTATATAAGAAATATTTCGGTATCGAAAGTTAATTATAGGAAACCTTTCAACATCGAAAGTTTTATACATAAAAGGTAATGACAGTTTTTATTCGAAAGCTTTCGACGTGGTATGTTTGTATTAGAAAGCTTTAGATATTAAAAGAAAGCTTTAGATATTAAAAGAAAGCTTTAGATATTAAAATGTTTTGATATTGAAAGTTTTTTATAGGAATGTTTTCTATTCGAAATATGTTGTCAAAAGTTTCATATAAGAAATAATTATACATCAAACCAAAAGCTTTAAGATTTGAAAGTTTTCTATTATTTGTAGAAGCGAGATAATAGAGATAGGGCTTTTAACGTGCATACATATATATTTGTTTAGGAATAAGTTAGGGCTTTTTAGAAAATTATTGGAAAAAACGCTAATTTTTATAAAATTGCTTTAAATTTTTGTGAGGAGGTGTATTTGGGTTAAATACATGGGAATCATAAAATAAAATCAATTTCGAAACAACAAAAGTGAGTTCGGGCCTTTCTACATGAGAACGACGATATAAACCATTGAAACTGATTCAATAGTTGTTTAACTTGTTCTAAAAATCAAAACTTTGCTCTGGTATTTAGAAAAGAAAAAGTTAACATTCCAAATCGTTCGAAATTATATTCCTATTATAGCATTAGTCGTGGCGGTTCAACCGTTTAGTCCAAGGGTCACCGCGTTAATTATCGATCGAAATCTAAGACATTTCAGAAATAGATGTATAGTATACTTTTAGGATAATCTAAAAACTTTGAGATTATATAATGTTTTTTTCCGTAATTAAAAACTTTTTCTTTCAAAAGATTTACTAAAACTGTATGTTTTATATAAACAATTTTGGCTAACAAATTTGGATATCAAGCTTTCTGTAACAAATATAATTTCATATATCCCTAAAGTATGCTACACAATATTTTCTAAAAACTCTGTGTTGTAGATGGGTATAAATGCGGTGATTTGGAGTTATGTCGCAACAAAAGTAGAAACTCAACGGATGGAGTCCATGGTCTGTGTTTTCAGAAAATGGGCCTATTTCCAGTAAATATTTATCGATTTAAATCCAAAATAAATTCATAGCTATGGTGGTGTAGGTTATAACAATATTTATTACTTTAATAATATTTAAATTAAGTCGCATAAAAGAACTTGTTGGCTTTAAATTTCTAATTTGTTTTATAAATTTAGTATTAAAATAAAATTTGTTATCATTATTATAACAATTATGATAATCTTAATCAATTTAAAGTTTTTAATTACCTTTAAAATGATAAATTTTTGAAATTTTTAATTAAATTTTTGCTTTTTTTCTTCCATATTTATTACCTGCAATGAGATAATAAAAAAATATATGTGAATATGAGTATATATTAAAATAATAGAAATTAAATTTAAAAAAAGTATTAATTATCATAAATATTGTTAGTACAATTTAAAATATAAAATTTGAAAAGATTAAAACCATTAGATATGTGATGGTAATCGATCGATTTCCCCATATCTACAAAAAATACAAACCAAATAAAGGATAAGATATCAGTCTAAAGGATTAAAGCCCAGGTTTAATTTTTTGGGAAAATAAACGAAAATTATCCTAAAAATATATCTGAAATCGATCGATTCAAAAATGATCGATCACATTTCATTTTCATCACATACCGGATAGATTTGATCTAGAATAGCTAGAATGTTGATTGAAACCAAATTAAAGTGATTGTCAGACCAGTATATTATACAATATTTGCTTGAAAGTCAGAGTTTTCGATCAATATCGAACGCGACGATTTGGCCCGTGCTTTAAACAAAATTAAAATTTTGGACTTACGGCATAATTTTTTTTGTATGGGTACTGGGAATGGTTAAAAAAAAAGAAAAAAAATAAAAACATATATTGAGATTGTCATTCTGCTTGTAATTTCCTTAATATTGGCTCAAAAACCAAAAGGAATATATATTCCGAATCCTTATGAAATTCTAAGACGATTGAGCAATGTCCGTCTGTATTTGTGTCCATATGTCTGTCTGTTGTCGCCATGATAAAACTTTAACGAAAGGACATAGGTCACTGAAATTTGGCATAAATATTCTTAATTTCTTGAAAAATTTTGGTATTGAAATCGGGAAAAATCGGTTCGCATTTGACCATAGCTTCCGTATAAACTCGTCTGACAAATTATAACAGATATGATGATAAAATTATATAGAAGTTCTAAATAAGGCAGCATATACAATTTTCTTTGACATCGGTTCACATTTAACCATAGCTCCCATACAAAACATTTACAGAAACAGCCTAAATTTCACCATTAATACACTTGAATGCCAATAAATGATAAATTGTTATAGCTATGGCCACTAAATTTATCACAAGAATGTCTTATATGAATACCAGCCAGCGTGCTAAATTTAGTTACAATCGGTCATCATTTGACTATAGCTCCCATATAAACAACTTACGAAAACTCAAAAAGAAAAGGGGTTTCTGTCCGTCTGTCAGTCAGATAAAAGCGCGTTAGCGTCAACCAAAAGAGCTAGAGAGACACAATTCTATAAAAGTATTTTCGATATCTTGATAAAGTTGTGTATTGAAAATGGGCGAAATCGGTTCACATTTAGTTAGAGCTCCCATATAACCCCGCTCCGGGAATCACATTAATGCTGATAAATTGAATACAATTGTAATAGCTATGACGACTAAATTTGGAATAGAGAAGTTTTATGTATCAAATTTTATAGGAATCGGTTCATATTTAACTAAAGCTTTCATATAACAAACTCCTGGAAACCAACAAAATGTAACAAAGGCCAGGTAAAAGCTATTAAATTAGAAACTATGACAGCTATGGCCACAAAATTTTACAAGAAAAAGCTTTATATAAATACTAGCCAGTGTAAAATGTGACAATCGGTCAACATTTGACTATAGTTCTTATATATATAACATTTCCTTTTTATATCTACAATCAAAAAGTTTGGAGGTACATGGAAATCCTAACAAAATATATGGACCTGTCGTATTACAATCAACGTGTTTGACCTAACAATTAAGCAATTTTATTAATGTTATATGACTATACCCGGTTATGAGACCAAATTATGTGCAAAATAAAAACCAATAAAACCACGAATTTTGAATTAGCTCCACCCTCGTAGAAATATGACATAAATTTCTAAATTTAACACAACTGATGGTGGGTATTAGGGTTCGTATTTACTTTTTTTTTAGTAAAAAACATTTAATCTTGCCAAAAACAATTATTTACATTTTTTTTTTAATTCGCTTATTATTGCTTTGAAAATTTTCAGAAAATCCAAATTTTGACATTTGACCTCGGTGAAGAAAGGGTTAATTTCGTCCAATATTAAAAAAACCCTTCAGCATAGGTTTTATTTAAACGAAGCAATAATATTAATTAACTTTTTTGTTAAAATTGAATACAAGTAAAATTTATCGAGCATTTACACGAATTTGGCCCACAAATTTACATTTTCGGGAAATTCTTCAATTTGAAATAGCAGGTCCATTTGTCTGCTTTGACACACTGGAAAGCAAATTATAAATTTGTAATATTTGTTGAAAAAAATTTTCAAAAAATTAAAAAATGATTTTTGAAACCGACCTGAGAAAAATGTACCATTTTCCAACATGAAAAAACTAAGTAAATTTGATTATATTTAAACAAATCTGAACTATTTACTAGTAACAAGCCATTAACTGATAAATCATGTCTAACTTTGGAATTTCTTTATTTACAACATACAATTTTTGGTGCATATCCTTAGGCGACTTTTCATGGAAATGAATTTTTGGGGGAAAACTGCAATAACTTTTAAACTACTTTATGGATTTTCGTCTTTCATGATTTGAAATAAAGCTGTATTAGTTCTTTTTAATATTCTATTATTACAAAAAAATAACCCATTTTCCCCATAAAAATTGGCTCTTTAACTTTGGACCCGATGCGCGTCCATAGAACGTTGTCCGATTTGGCTCAAATTTTCAGATCTAAACCTTTAGACCTAGTGTCACAATATTCCGCAGAAAAAGTTATAAAATTCGAAAAATCATTTTCCTTCATACACAAAATTGTCACCCTATTGGGTATATAAGATTCTTGTTTTTAAATTGAAATTTCTGGTTCGTACTAAGATATAACTGTTTTCTTTCCCATTGTGCATTTGCCAGTTATACCTTCAACTAAATGCACTTGCATGACAAACAAAGTCGAAAGTTGTATCCTTAGTTTTTCTTTCTTAAAAATACAAAAAGCTAAAATACAATTAAAACAAAAAAACTATAGTAACAAATAATAAATAACAAACAAACAAACAAACATACGACAAGAAGTGAAGCGGAAATATTGATAAAACTTTTGCTACTTTTTGTTTCTCGTTCAAATTTTTGAAACTTGCAACATAATATTGCTGCAACGTACATGTGTACAACAGTAGTAACATGCGAAATGCACCAAATGGAAATGTTGGCAAGAGTGTGGCATGTTCAAACATGTCATATTATTTGAAGGCGATTGTGAGGACAAGAAGGCGGGTCTGAGATGGTTTAAGAGTAGACATCTTGTCACGTTAAATAGGTGGAATGATAGCAAAATACTTAATATAGAAAATATTTGATATATTTTAAGATGTGCCAATTTTGATAAAATCTTGGAGATATAGAAAACTCAATGTTATAGAAATTGTTATAATTTCCCAGTGGGTTTAAAATTTTTATTTTATATAAGAACTTTTTTTTTGTTGCAAATAAGAAGAAACGTGAGTCTCCACTATAATCTTCGTATACTTCGTAAGTAATGACATGCTTGCTTTCATAATCAGAGAAATTAAAATAAGTAGAATATTTGTAGTCAAACTCACGTAGTCAGTCATTTTGTTTTGCATAAATTTATCTAAAAAGTAGCCCCGTAGCCATAAAGTTGCTATGGTCTCAGAATATTTGTCACAGTGATTGATGTTAATCTAAAACTTCTCTGTGATGTTTTTGGTCGTTAAGCAAAGCATTTTACAATTTTGGGGGTTAGGATTAACATGTTGAGCTATTGATGAATATAAACCAATTTTGACAAAATTCTGTGTATTGGTAGCCACTAATTTGGACTGATTATATCAAAATTGTATGTGTTAACAGACATGGGTGATGTAGGGGGCGCTATATACCAAGCATCGGTTTTGATTGTTCTTAACTTGTTAAGAACAGACTTATCTTGGTTATCCTTCATCTTAACTGTGGACACTGACCTCCGCGTGGTACCACCCGGTTAACTACGTTAACCGGGTGGTACTTAGTTAGCTAGCATGTGCAGTAGAGCGTCTCGACTTATATGGAGAAAAAATAAAGTTCACCGTACACCATCGAATATAAAGTATTGCTATGAGAAAGTTTCGAAAAATTTTTTTCGTCGCACATTGGGTCGCCAAAATACATTTTTCGTTGTATCTTCGGCATTTAATGTCGGATCTTGAAGTATGATATAAAGAGTGCTCTAAATAAAATTTGTAGTTGGATTTTCTTAAATAAAAATCAAACCTTTTAATATAAAAACTCTACAAAATACGCAAATATAATGACATATTATACAAAATCATTTAGCATTAAAATATTTACTTAGTACTCGGGTTTTGCAAAATTATCGACTTTTTTCGGAAACCCTCCCATTAAAGATTTTACAGTTGCTTCTGATACCTTTTTGGAGCATGTGTTCCACCTGCGCTTAAAATCGGACATGTTCTTGGAAATCTTCCCTGTGTTCTTCAATTCCTTTTTTACCAGAGCCCAATACCTTTCCACAGGCCGAAGTTCTGGACAGTTAGGTGGATTTGCCTCTCGTGGTACAAAAATGACATTATTCTTTGAGTACCACTCAAGTGCCTTTTTTCCATAATGGCATGATGCCAAATCGGGCCAAAAAAATGTAGTCACTCTGTGCTCTCTTAAAAAGGGTAACAACCGTTTTTGTAGGCACTCCTTTATATAAATTTCTGTGTTTATTGTGCCAGATGCCACAAATACTTTACTTCTTTTGCCACAACTGCAAATAGCTTGCCACACGAGAAACTTCTTATGGAATTTTGTTTGTTTTTTTGTGCGAAACTCTTGCCGAACATTGCCCCGTTTATCAGCAACATAAAAATCTTGACCAGGAAGTTGAGAAAAGTCTGCCAGTACGTATGTTTCATTATCCATCACACAACAGGTGTATTTTTTTATAAAATCAGATTTCAATTTTTTCGCTCGTTTTTTTGCTTCTAAGTTCTTTATAGCATTGCGATCTGGAACCTTTTGGACTTTGTATGTCTTCAGTCCAGCATAAGCTTTGACTCTATGTGCAAAATTCGTAGAACATTTCACCGTACGAGTTGCTTTTCTTAAAGAAGTGTTAGGCTCTCTTCGAAAGAGTCGCTCGACTTCTTTTGCATTACCAATATCTGTAGGACCTTTTTTCCTCCCTGATCCAGGTTTTCTTTCAATGCTCAGGTTTTCCTTATACCGTCTGATGGCATTAGAAACCGTTCGAGGGTCAACTTTCAAATTTTTAGCTATTTTTTTAAAAGTCCATGACGGATTTTTTTGAAAAGTTTTAATTATATTTTCACGAACTTTTTTTCGCAGTCCATTTTGATTGAAATAACTATTGAAAATTAATAATTTCTAAAATAATAGTATCTGACATATCTATAGAAACTAACTTGATCAAAAAATAAATTATTTCTTGCACTATGGATAAATTTTGTCTAAAATAGTAAATGCATATTTTTTTTAGAACACTCTTTATCGATTTTTTTGTCTTGAGGAGGCCAACATTTTTCTTTAATAGTCATCATTCTTGGGTATCCGGTTCTAGTATTTATCTATCAGACCCCTGTTCCTACCACCCTAATGTACCACCCTAATATCAGAAAATTAAAGCTCTTAAAAAATCGTTAAACTTTTACTAAGGAAGTTTTTCGAGTTTTCAAACCGATCTATTACAAACAAGGAATTTCTTATTTTGCCGCACCAAAATACATTTTTCGTTATATCTTCGCCATTTACTGTCGGATCTTAAAGTGTAATATATCGATGTTTTTGTCTAACGAAGGCCAATATTTTGCGATATAAATCATTGACCTTAAATACATTCTTCTACATAGTACCTACCCAATATATCTTAACTCATACAACAAAAAAATTTTAATTTTAAATAAATTCTAGAACGGATATCTGAGATCAATGATTATTAAAGCAAGATATTGGCCACCTTAAAAAAAATTACTAGAAGAATGTACTTGAGGTCAATGGTTATAAATCTAAACTTAATTATTTTCACAGCTTATCTATGCCTTTCACAAAACACTGAACGTTTTTTTCATGTAGTACATTAATCTGTCATGGCTGTCACTGGTGAGCAACGCATGGGCCACATTTTTTCAGAACTTAAGAGCCGTCAAAAATACAGCAAACTTGGATCTTTTCGAAACATAATTGATTAAAAGATTTTAAATTTTTATAATTCTTGTTGTATGAGTTAAGATATCTTGGGTAGGTACTATGTAGAAGAATGTATTTAAGGTCAATGATTAATTTCGCAAAACATTGGCCTTCGTCAGACAAAAACATCGATATATTACACTTTAAGATCCGACAGTAAAAGGCGAAGATATAACGAAAAATTTATTTTGGCGATCCCTATATGCGGCAAAATAAGAAATTCCTTGTTTGTAATAGATCGGTTTGAAAAATCGAAAAACTTCCTTGGTAAAAGTTTAACGATTTTTTAAGAGCTTTAATTTTCTGATATTAGGGTGGTACATTAATGTGGTAGGAACAGGGGTCTGATAGATAAATTCTAGAACTGGATACCCAAGAATAATAACAATTAAAGAAAAATGTTGGCCTCCTCGAGACAAAAACATCGATATATCATACTTCAAGATCCGACTTTAAATGCCGAAGATATAACGAAAAATGTATTTTGGCGAACCCAATGTGCAACGAAAAAAATTTAAAAAAAATTTTTCGAAACTGTCTCATAGCAATACTTTATATTCGATGGTGTACGGCGAACTTTATTTTTTCGAGACGCCCTAATGTGCAGCGAGTTTTCCAGTAAGACAATAAAAAATTTGGTTCTGGAGGCCGGTCTAGTAACCCACTCCTGGAAAAAAACAATTACCATGAAGAAGCTAAATTTAAAAGAAAAACGTCACCCCTAATGTAAAAAGAGGACGTCCGAAACTTCGATTGAAAGACCAAGTAGAGAAAAATCTTTTAAAACTTGGTCTACGCAATTGGACAATATGCGCATAAGATCGAAGCGCATGGATTTCCAAAATATACTCGTCCTTTGACCTTAACAGATTGTAAATATAGGAGATTTAAGTAAGTAAAGTTGTGGCTCTGGAGGGAGTTCGATAGAGTGTGGCGTCGGTAATAACTTCTCTCGATTTATATTGAGCTTTATCAGAGATTGCACTATAAGAGTTGTCGTTTCTTACCCGGCATGGTTCCCTTAATGAATTCCTGCATAAGCGTACTTTGAGTGATACTGTTAAGTGTGATTGTGGGGCAGAATGTGAGGATAAAAAGCATGTGTTGTGTGAATGTCCGTTTTACTCGGAATTTAGAAGGTTGGGGGTAGTTAGGACTCAGGACGGTTATAACGTGAGTGGGGTGCTTTGCACCCAGAATGGAGTGAGAAGTGTAACTGAGTATGTTTTAGTGGTGTTCAGTAGGAGAAGAATGCGTTCTTCAAGTTCTGGGTAGTAATACAATTTTGGGTGAATGAGCTCCCTTGGGGTCCGACTCGGCCCTCCCGGTGTTCTTGGGAGAATACCTGGTCTTCTAGGGATGGGTGGGATCCCGGGAATCCTGTTCATTCCCAAAAATGTGTTCGGGATAAATTGGGTGGTTATGTGTTGCGTGAATGTGTGCGCGACGGAACCAATCCCTAGCCCTTTTTAAAAGCATTTACCGGTAGTGGCTTATCCACAAAGTCCGACCGAAGACTTTGTCTGGTACCACGGGAATCAAAAGCCCCTGGAACTTCGGTTCCAGGCCCCTGTTGGGAGCATCGTGGTGGCTCTGGTTATATCCAAAATCGCGGGAAGTATGTAAGTTCGATGTGGAGTTGCATTACAATCGGGGGCCATACCCATAGACCGAAAGGAGGTTAGATAGCTCCGACCCCACCAAAGGGGAAACCTTGTCCTTAAGATCACCATGGAATAGGCCTGTACGGTAGTGTGTCCACATAAAACCTCGACTTTCATAAGAGTTGTCGTAGATGGGATCTCAACAAACGAGTTCAAGATTATACAGGGGTAGCTGTAGGGGTACTTTTTCTTACACTATTTCTTATCTTCATTAACGACCTTCTAGATCAAACTATATACTCTCGTGCAGATGTTGGTAACATTTGCCATTCGTAGTCATTCAATTATAGAACAAGCTTCTTTGACATAGGTGCTATGAGACAACACATGAATCAAATATTGTATCTATATCGCGGTTTAATGTTTCAACCGCGATTTAGATACAATATCTGAATGGAACCGCTCAATCTTATTGCTTCATCTATTTTCATGGATTGTGTAAATTTTCAGGAATCAGATGCTTTTGATGTTTTGGGCATAAGAATTCAGTGATGTTCGTTGGACTTACCATATTTTTCATGTGTAAAAAGAATCATTGCCTAAGTTTTCTGAAACGGTGTAAAAGATACTTCACATCAGCTGAACTTCGAACTATTAACACCACCTTTTCCCACCTAAAATGTAATACAACTCCCATGCTGGTGCTTCAAAGTCTATTTTGTAGCTTCTCCACCGAGTATAGAAGAGGGCGAAAGTGCTAATTGGTGACAGAGTGGGTTGTGTCTCACTGTTCTATCGTTACTACTTTGGTATGTGCTCTTATGAAATCAGAGAACTCGTTTCTGAAACTCGAACTTTCATTATCTGTTACCGCTCATCCCTTCGATGCCAGTAGACCGAACAACACATTACAAAGAAAACTCGTTCTTTTCCGTAACTCTTTAGCCGTCTTTCAACAAACACTACTCCTTAACCTATTTTCCTATTTCCAACACAAGGCATTGCATTAGTAGGGGTCATCCCCTGAGTGTTGGTCCTAAATTAAAAAATTGCTGGTTTTGGTGTGTTCAAAATTATGTTTCTTATTTTTCGTTCGAAGACTGATTTCTCATGGCTTGTTTTCGAAGTAGTTTTTACAGTGTCACGACATTCACTGGTAACAAGAAAGGTAGAGAATATTTCTTTTGAACTGGCTGCCTTCGGAATATGTGGTGGCTCCTTTCCCAACTCAGTATAGTTCTCATATACTGCAAGGTGTTATACATTCCGGTGAGGTATGGGATGAATGCCTCAACCAAGAAATGTTGTGAATATTAAATAAAATCACCCATTATAAGCATTTCAGTATTTGGATGTTCATAACAAAATTTTTAAATTGTGGTAGAAATGGCGTCAACGCTATTAAATGTTTTAGGAACTTGAGTCTCACAAAAATAAACTATCTCTGGACGATAACTTTGAATGTGAGTATTAGGGTGACAGGGACAATTTTTTTCTTTGATTTCAAATGTTTTTCTACGGAATATTGTGACACTAGGTCTCAAAGTTTAGTTCTGAAAATTTGAGCCAAATCGGACAACGTTCTATGGGAGCGCATCGGGTCCAAAGTTTAAGAGCCCATTTGTATGGGAAAAATTGGTTATTTTTTTGTTTTTGCGAAATTTAGACTAAAAATAAATAATTTTTACAAGAAAAAATTAAGAGAACTAACACAGCTTTATTCCAAATCGTGAAAGACGAAAATCCATGAGGTAGTTTAAAAGTCATGTCCTTGAAAACGCGCCTAAGGATATGCACCAAAAATTGTATGTTGTATATAAGGAAATTCCAAAGTTAGACATGATTTATCATTTAATGACTTGTTACTGATTTTGTTTAAATATAATCAAATTTACTTAGTTTTTTTCATATTGGAAAATGCTACATTTTTCTCAGGTCGGTTTCAAAAATCATTTTTTAATTTTTTGAAAATTTTGTTCAACAAATATTACAAATTTAGAATTTTCTCTTCAGTGTGTTAAAACAGACAAATGGGAGAATAAAACTCAAAAAAATTAGGTTGATATCTTAAACCGTTTCGCCGTACCTGCGATTTTAAATTGAAGAATTTCACGAAAATGTAAATTTTTGGGCCAAATTCGAGTAAATGCTCGGTAAATTTTACTTTTATTTTTTTTATTGTATTTTAACAAACAAGTTAATTAATATTATTGCTTCATTTGTGGAAAACCTATGTTAAAGTGTTTTTTAATATTGGACGAGATTTTTTCACCGCGGTCAAATGTCAAAATTTGGCGAGATTACGGAATATTAGGTAATTTTTATCGAATTAAAAAAAAAGATTAAAAATAATTGTTTTTGGCAAGATTTTTGGTCTAAATTTCGCAAAAACAAAAAATAACCCATTTTTTCCCATACAAATGGTCTCTTAAACTTTGGTCCCGATGCGCGCATATAGAACGTTGTCCGATTTGGCTCAAATTTTTAGAACTAAGCTTTTAGACCTAGTGTCACAATATTCCGTAGAAAAAGTTGTAAAATTCGAAAAATCATTTTCCTTCATACTAAAAATTTTCACCTTAGTGAGCATACAACGCAAAAAATAACACTACGAGTACTTGTATTTTGCAAAAGTCTATTCCAAACTTTCCCGACATGTTTAAATAAAATTGATATCAAAGAAACAATCAAACAAGGTTAGAGGTGAACTAGAGGTACAGTTAAAATCATGTAGAAGTTGTATGTGATCTAAAGACCTACAGCTAATATTGCACTAAGGCTGCATAATTACTGTAGTTTATATTTCAGGACATTAAGGAAGTAATATATATCCTTACAAAATGGTTGATAATTATCAGAATATAGATAATATATATATATATATATATATATATATATATATAGTATATATATATATATATAAATATATATATATATATATATATATATATATATATATATATAGATATATCAGAATATAGATAATATATTATATAATATTATAATCTGTCAGGACACTGATTAATTATGTTATTTCGTTTCCATTTTAATGTTGGGTCATATTGACACTAAGGATCATAGGAAGGGCAAATATCCAAGAAATTTATTTAAAAATTGATGATTTGATGAAAATGGATATTTTACGTGACATTATCAAAACTGCAGGATATAACCACAGTTATACATACATATGAATTTAAATTTAAATACCTACACAAACTTATAATGTAAACTTCCCAGTTAGCATTTTTGGAAAATTTTAATCAAATATGAGTCTTTTTTGACTTCAGTGCACGATTAAAATGATCATTAATGATATCACTTATGACTCAAAAATGATCTTTTTGTGTGAGAAAATGGTTCCCTTCATGCGACTCTTCAAAACGTGTCTTTAAAGACTCGTTTTGCTGATTAGAATATGACTGCACACATTTTGCTAGATTTGTAAAAAAAAAATAAAGCTTTTTATTACTCAAACAGTATATATATTTTTAGAACAGTGAAGTTGCGTTAATAATTACAGAAATTGATGTTGCCAAGACCGAGGATCGAACCTAAGTTGCTGAATATGATATGTTATGCTTACTAGTCAACGTGCTAACCAACTAAGCCACATCACCCATAATGAGATACGACTCTTTTTGTGGCATTTTTTATCACCTTAAAACAGTTATATTATGCACATTTTACAAGAATTTTTGAGCTATTTTTAACTAGTCGCTTGCTAAGCGCCTATGAGTCTTTTTGTACACTTTTTTGATCACCAAACACTTGCACACATTTTGCTTTCAAATAGTCGTTTTCAAGGTATTTTCTGAGTCTTTTTGTGGTCCTTTTTGATCACCAAACCAATTAAAATAACATAAACAACAGTCATTTGCACGATAAGATTTTGACTGCACATTCTGCAAGAATTTTTTGTGCTTTTCTAAATTAGTCGTTTTCTAAACGTTTTAAGGAGTCTTTTTGGAATCTTTTTTAGATCACCAAGCTGACTAATCAGTTTTTGACCATCTATACGAATCCCAAAAGTCTCATTTTGCTGAAATTATCGTCAAACAATCACCAAATTGCTAGCTGGGTTATATACAATATTAAAGTTTGAACTTTTTCACCATTACCTTCTACCCAAGGACATGTAGATAATCAAGTTGTTTTATTTTTATTTTCGCAATTTCGATAAAACAAACTTAACTATGTATAAAATGAAAGTTTTAATAAAGTTTTTTTTTTTTAATTTTATCATAAAAAATAGTATGACAGATTAAATAACATGCATTTACTTATGCACGTTCAAATGCACATATCCTTCAATTTAAATAAATAATTACGTGTACAACCGCAATGACTAGAAGGTAGCACTTTTCCAGCTAAATACAACTGCTATCACATTTATTGCTACAATTTAAACCCCCATTACCACAACCACTTTTAGCTCCACAACCACTAACTAAACAGTAGTAGCTTGTATCGCTAATAAGTTTCTTCTATTTTCATCATAGAAAATGGCAGCAATTTTAAATAAATTAACGGCAATTTATGAATTTCTAATTAGATGAGTTCTTAGGAATTTCAAGGAACATAGATCCTTAAATGATAGTAATTGTTACAAATGGGTTGCTAAGTGATTTGCAAAGATAGCAAAGATTAGAATTTAAGTGTTTTTGGTAAATTTAATTTTACCATGACAACTTAATTATTTTACAGGAGTAATAGAATGACACAAGTATTGTATACTCGTATAATATATTATGTAGCTCTACCTAAACGAAGAAATTCCTTGTAATGAAATAAGCCAGATGAAAGCAGCTTTAATAAGCTCTTTGAAGGCTCATGTTTAATCACCGAATGAATATATTGCATGATCAAACATACACAGCTTGACGACGCACAGTGCAGGGCTGCTAGATACTTTTTGGTCACCATCCCCAAATTTTAAAACTTTTAGCCCCAAAAATCCCCAATCCAAGAAAAAAACGTATTTGCTTACATTTTTGATTTAATTAAATGAACAGATCGGGTTCCGTAGGGGACGCTCTACGGGAGATCTGCTAGCCTTCCTATCGGAAAAATGGTGTCAATCAATACACCGTTTTGGCGAAAGTAAAGTTGTGGCTCTAGATATTTCCAAGGCGTTTGATAGAGTGTGGCACGGAGCACTTCTATCAAAACTTATTGCCTTTGGTGTCGGTAATAACTTCTTTCGGTTTATATCGAGCTTCCTCAGAGATCGCACTATACGAGTTGTTATAGATGGGTTCTCCTCAAACGAGTTCAAGATTAATTCAGGGGTACCGCAAGGTTCTGTTCTTTCTCCTACTCTATTTCTTATCTTTATAAATGACCTTCTACGTCAAACTTCCAATCCTATCTACTCTTTTGCAGATGATAGTAACATTTGCCATTCATATTCATTCAATCGTAGGCCAAGCCTCCTTGAGGTTGACACTATGAGACAAAACATGAATGAATCATTAAACCGCGATTTAGAAACAATTTCAGAATGGGGTCGTGCGAATAGAGTTAATTTTAATGCGCGGAAAACTCAATGTTGTATGCTTACGCATAAACGCACGGCAAATCATGTTACTTCATCTGTATTAATGGGTGGTGTACATATTGAGGAATCAGATGCTCTTGATGTCCTAGGCATGAGAATACAATGTGATGTGCGTTGGACAAAGCATATCTTTCAAGTGTCGAAAGAAGCATTCAAGTGCCTCGGTTTTCTAAAACGGTGTAAGAGATACTTCACTTCTTCTGATCTCCTTACTATTTACACCACCTACATCCGACCGAAAATGGAATACAACTCTCATGTATGGGCCGGTGCTTCAAAGTCTATTTTGGAGCTTCTCGACCGAGTGCAAGAGAGGGCGAAAGTGCTCATCGGTGACAGTAGGGTATCCAACTCTATTGATTCACTGGAGCACCGTCGCAATGTGGGTTGTGTCTCACTGTTCTATCGTTACTACTTTGGAATGTGCTCTAACGAAATCAGGGAACTCGTTCCCGAAACTCGAACTTTTTTACGCAACACACGTCATTTTGCTAGAGCACATTCCTTTGTGGTCGATTGGCCGGTAGACCGAACAACACACTACAGAGAAAATTCGTTCTTTAGTCGTACAGTTCGTATGTGGAATTCGCTTCTCGCAGAAATTTTTCCTGCCAGTTGCAATATAGGTAAATTCAAATCAAATGTCCATAAACACTACTCCATCTATCCTCCTTCCCATAACCTATTTTCCTAGTTCCAACACAATGCATTGCATAAGTAGGGGTCATCCCCTGAGTGCTGGTCCTAAATTAAAAAAAAAAAAAAAAATGGTACCTCCCATAAGTCCCACTTCCCGGAATTGATATATTTGCCACAAATATCAATATTTTTTCATAAAATTTAAAACAAATACAGTCTATGTAAACATAAATCACTGTACCAAATTTTGTTGAAATCGGTCCACATTTGACCATAGCTCCCATACAAACTCTTCTGTCAGAACGCACTAAATGAGACAACAATCACTAAAACGCTCGTAAATCTGAAGATAATGAGAAAAATATGTTTATTTTTTGCATGTATAATTTTTGTAACAACTGTAATCAACTTGCCAAATTTCGAGATAATCGGTCCACATTTGACCCTTGCTCTCATATAAGTCCAAATGACGAAAACAGCTTAAATATATAAGTTTTAAGAAAATGTTTGTATGATGGCAAAATTGAGCAAATATTTGTCTTTATACAGGAAAAAGAACACCTTTGACCTTAGTGGTGAAGGGTATCGTATGGTCGGGCTTGACCGACTACAGCACTTTCTTACTTGTTTTTTTTGATAATTGAAACAATTTATTTTTAAATGTACCTTTATTGACTTGACAGATTACAGTTTAATAGTTCTTTTTAGAATTGTGACCCATTTATAGCAAAATATTTTCCTTTATTAATAAAATATGAAGTTTTAAATTAAAAAAAAATATCCCCAACAAATTTGTGTGAATCCCCAACAAAATCCCCAAATCAAATTTTTTCGCTTTTTGAAGACTAAATATCTCCAACTTTGGGACCAAAACCCCAAATCTGGCACCCCTGGCACAGTGGCAAATCGTAGAGTAAGACCAACACATAATTAAGTAAGAGTGTTATATTCGGCTGTGCCGAATCTTGTATACCCACAATCAAGTTGTAGGAGAGTGCAGCTAATTCAAAATGTTGACCAACTGTGGTATTGTTGGTAGTATATTTGGACTAAATTCGGTTGCAGTGGTATAGTAACTATAGTTCAACATTTAAAAGTATCTAAGTGGTTTCCCAAGTATTTACCTTGGAGAAAATGCTGTTCCATAACCGAATATAGCCTTACATTAATAAGATGTTTCGTTGTGCCATAAACATGTTGATAGCAACATATATTTTTTGCATCTACCGTGTATAAAGTCTGGACCAAACATTGGTTGATAGCTATCTAATTTCGTAGATGCAATCTTGATATACTGAATGTACCTCCAAATCTTTTTTAATGTAGATATAAAAAGGAAATGTTATATATATAAGAACTATAGCCAAATATTGACCGATTGTTACAAAATTACTGGCTGGTACTAATATAAAGTTTATTTGTGCAAAATTTAGTGGCCATAGCTGACAGTTTATAATTTAATAGCTTTTAACTGGCGTTTGTGGCATTTTAGTGGTTACCAGGAGGGGTTTTTATATGAAAGCTATGGTCAAAAATGGACCGATTCCTATAAAATTTGACATACTGACTGAAAGTTGCATAAAACTTCTCTGTTTTAAATTTAGTAGTAATAGATTTTAAAATTTTATTCAATTTATCAGCATAAATGTGATTCCCGGGGCAGGGTTATATGGGAGCTCTAACTAAATGTAAACCGATTTTACCCATTTTCGGCACACAATTTTTACAACATATCGAAAATACTTTAGCTAAATTTTGTCTCTCTAGCTCTTGCAGTTAAGGAACTATCGCGCTTTCTCTGACGGAAATAAACCAATTTTTCTTTTTGTATTTTTGTGTTTCCGTAAGTTTTTGATATGGGAGCTATGATCAAATAGTAACCGATTATAACAAAATTTTGCACACTGGCTGGCATTCACATAGGACTTCTTTTTGCAAATTTGTTGTTGCTGTAGCCCTTTTCGTTAAGGCGCTATCGCGCTTTTATCTGACGGACAGACGGACATAAACCCCCTTTTCTTTTTGTATTTTTGTGTTTCCGTAAGTTTTTTATATGGGAGCTATGGTCAAATGGTGACCGATTGTGACAAAATTTTGCACTCTGGTTGGCATTGACATAAGACCTCCTCGTGCTACATTTAGTGGTTATATCTGTTATAGTTTTAGATTTATTAGCATTTAAGAGTATTTTAGGTGAAATTTTGGCTGTTTCCGTAAGTTTTTTGTATGGGAGCTATGACTAAATGTGAACCGATTTTGATGAAATTTTATATGATGTCTAGGGCTTACGCAATTATACCAATTATACTTCCATATACCAAATTTTATCATCATAGCTATTATAGTTTGTTATTTATTAGCAAATGAGCGATTAGAGTAGGCGAGGTTATACGGGAGCTATGGTCAAATGTTAACCGATTTTGCCCAATTTCAATACCAATTTTCTCAGAGATGAAGAATGTTTTTACTAAGTTTCAGTGAGCTAGCTCCTTTCGTTTAGGCGTTATCGTGATTTCAACAGACAGACAGACGGACAGACAGACGGACAGACAGACGGACAGACAGACGGACAGACAGACAGACGGACAGACAGACGGACAGACAGACGGACAGACAGACGTACAGACAGACGGACAGACAGACGGACAGACAGACGGACATCGTTCAATCATCTTAGAATTTCATAAGGATTCATAATATATATCGTTTTTGACAAATATGGACAACAGAGCTAACCGATTTTTCTTAAATTTTGAGAGTATATAAGGGGTAAAATAGGCAAGGTTTTTTTTGAAATCTAAATGGGCGTAGCCCCTCTCATATAAGTCAAATATTAAAAATGACAAATATGGATGACCAATTTTCAGAAATTTTGACTGTATGTTAAGGTGTGACCGGTGGGTAAAACAGGCTTGGTTTTTTTGAAATCTGAAGTGGGCGTGCCCCTCCCATATAAGTAAAATATTAAAAACGACAAATATGGATGATAAGATCAAAACGATTTAACTTAATTAATAAAAGTTTTAAATGTGGTATATCCACATACTATAGGATAGTATTTCAGTTTTTTGAAATTTTTTTAAAATGGACCATGGAGGACCTGCGAATCGAAAAATGGGGATTAAATTCCCCTTTTCTTTAAAATTGCATCATTTGAGAACGACTGGACCGATGAAGACATTTTTGTTTCTAAATGTTTTTTTAGTCCAAGTTAGGATTCTAATAAAGAAAAATTTACCATGCCAACTTTTACGGATTCTTTTTATTTTGATTTATCTAAAATCTGAAAACGGCTGCACTGATATTGGTAATATGATTGCTGTTTGATAATAGTTTGATTGTCGATTGTTTGAAGATTTTTCATGATTATTTGATGGTTGTTTGACGATTATTTAAAAGTTGTTTGATGATTGATAAACTGATGACTGTTTGAAAAATTTTTATGATTATTTGATAATTTTTTCATGATTAATTGGCGATTTTATGACGGTAGTTTGATGATTTTTTGACGATTGTTTGATGATTGTTTGATGGCTGTTTGATGATTTTTTGACGATTGTTTGATGATTGTTTGATGGCTGTTTGATGATTGACTGACGACTGTTCAATTATTTTTAATTATTGTTCGTTAATTGTTTCACGATTGACTGACGATTGCTTGACAATAACCAAAAATCATTTACTATCAACCTAGTTAATGCCGGGGCCAAGTATTAAGAAAATACTATACAAATATTAGCAGCATATTCGTACACAGAAGTTACATTCAATAATCTTAAAAAACTCACTTATTTAGATAACACTATTACACATTTTGAGGGTGATGGTCTGGGGTCAAAAAATTCCTATACCAAATGAAAGAACAAAAGTTGTTTTTTGAAACCCCAAAAGCGTTTGGCGCTGGTAAGTGGATCTTTAGAGTTATCGACTTTTGAAAGTTGCAATTTTCTGTAAAGGAGTCAAATCATGAAAAAAATTTCAAATTTCAAAATTTGTATGGAAATAATATAAGTTGTTTTACAAAAAGTCTATTATTTCGCGATCCTGCAATGGACCCCAATTATATAATCCATATTTGAGAGAAGGTTAAAGAAAATGGAACTGTATTGTAATAACATAATTACACATATCATACAAGGAAAAACTCAACTTCAAATGGCAATAACTCTAAAGTTTCACCTGCTAGATCCAAAACCTTATGTGAGTGGAGTAAAATCTTTGGACTTAATTGGGGTGCAGTAGCTTTATCTAAGTAGATTCCATGGTATTTACTTTGAACAAAATTTGGTCCAAATTTTTACCTTTGAGGGAACTATGACCTGTTACGGTGGAGGAATTTTGTATGCGTATTTCGATTAAAATGTCTCACACAGAAAAGGAGGGAGTAAAAATCCGCTAAAATAGAGTTACGTAATATGTGAAAAGCCCAGTATGCAAGGGTCAAAACACTGTGGAGGGAAACAGTTACATGAGAGACGCCCAAAATTAATTGCCCGATTTTGTTAAAGTATTAATAGAAATTATCTTCATACCAAATGTCTATCCCAAATTTCACTAAATTATCTTCAAAATACTTTTATCATAAGTTTATGTGGATAGCCAATAAGACGTAAAGATATATTTAAACCGACTCAAAATGAGATTCTATTTAAACCGACTCAAAATGAGATTCTAGAAATTCTAAGCATTACAAACATCAGCACAATATGATCACAGCGTCCTTGGCAGTGTATGGTAAAATGACTTGGGCCGAGGAAATATTAATGCTCTCAAACGATCATATTCAATTATATTTTCCCTACTCTGTAATATTTAAAAACAAATAATAAATACTTGTACTTTACCAAGATCCATAATGAAAAATATATGCAAGTAATTAATTAAATATAAACAACTCCTCTACCAATTGTTTGAATGACTTTCATATCACAATTTCTTTGATCATTTTCAAATAAAAATTCAAATTAAATTTACTCTCATACTTTATTCAATTTCAATAGCGTATCACTCGCATTTCCTTAACATTCGCCAACAAAAAAGATAAAACCAGTTCATGTTTTCCCGAATATTTACATGATACTACTACTACCTACCACTTGTCAATAGTTGCTATTGATTATATTTTCATTTGGTTTATTTTCAATTTTCAACAAGAACAAAAGTGCGGTTGCAGATCAATGAAATGAAGGAAATTGTAAGCCATAACCAATTTAAAGTGTTTTTTGAACATGATATATTCGTAACATACATTCATGGTGCCCAACTATATAAAAATATTTTATATATTTGGTAGATATTAAATGAAAATACAATATACCAACTGGCCAAAGCACACAATTTCAGATTTGTTAAGGCTCTATTCAGAATATAATTTTGGTTTTTACGCCAATTTAAGGGAAATTACAAATGCGATATCTTGAACCGTTTCGCAGTAACTGCGATATAAAATTAAAGAATTAAAAAAAAAAAAAAAATTAAAAAAATTTTACTAACAACATTTTTGATCTAAAATTTTTTATATCAAAAATTTTCGATCTAATTTTTTTTATAGAAAATTTTCTTTCTAAAAGTTTTTTGTAGAAAATTTTCTTTCTAAAATTTTTTCTATTCAAAAATTTTCATTATTCAATTTTTTCTGTTCAAAAATTTTCATATAAATTTTTTTGTATAAAACATTTTTCATTATAAAATTTTTTCTATAAAAAAATTTTCATTATAAAATTTTTTCTATAGAAAAATTTTCATTATAAAATTTTTTCTATAGAAAAATTTTCATTGTAAAATTTTTTCTATAGAAAAATTTTCATTATAAAATTTTTTCTATAGAAAAATTTTCATTATAAAATTTTTTCTATAGAAAAATTTTCATTATAAAATTTTTTCTATAGAAAAATTTTCATTATAAAATTTTTTCTACAGAAAAATTTTCATTATAAAATTTTTTCTTTAGAAAAATTTTCATTACAAAATTGTTTCTATAGAAAAATGTTCATTATTGAATTTTTTCTATAAAAAATTTTCATTATAAAATTTTTTCTATAGAAAAATTTTCATTGTAAAATGTTTTATGAAATTATTAAAACGTGCTCGAGGTCTGTTGTTTTTATTTTTAGTTTTTATTTATTACTAATGTCCAATATTTCGATATCCTTTGGATATCATCTTCAGGGACAGCGAGTTACAATATACAAACAACGTTGACATCTATAATAAATTAATTATAAAATGTTTTCTATAGATAAATTTGCATTATAAAATTTTTTCTATAAAAACTTTTATTATAAAATTTTTTCTATAAAAATTTTTATAATAAAATTTTCGTTATAAAATTTTTGCTATAGAAACATTTATATTATAAAATTGTTTCTATAGAAAATTTTTCATTATAAAATTTTTTTCTATAGAAAAATTTTCATTTTAAAATTTTTTCTATCGAAAAATTTTCATAAAAAATTTTAATATAAAAATTTTTTCTATAAAAAATTTTAGTAATATAATTTTTTCTATAGAAAAATTTTCATTATAAAATATTTTTAAAAAAAAAATTTTATTCTAAAATTTTTCTATAGAAAAATATTTATTATAAAATTTTTTCTATTTAGCTACTATTTTGCTAACATAAATTTTTCTATAGAAAAAAATTTATGATGTAAATTTTTGTATAGAAAAAAAATTCATAAGATTTTTTCTATAAAAAAATTTTAATAATAATTTTTTTTTCTATAGAAAATTTTTTTTATACAAAAATGTCTATTATAAAATTTTTTCTATACAAAAATTTACATTATAAATTTTTTTCTATAGAAGCATTTACGTTATACAATTTTTTCTAAAGAAAACATTTTATTACAAAATTTCTTCTATGGAAGAATTTTCCTTATAAATTTTTTTAATTATAAAATTTTTTATATAAAAAATTTTTTTATAAAATTATAAAACTTTTCATTATAAAATGTTTTCTATAAAAAAATTTTAATTATAGAATTATTGTATAGAAATTTTGTATAGAAAAATTTTCATTATAAATTTTTTTCTATAGAAAAAATTTCATTACAAAATTTTTTTTCTATTGAAAAAATTTCATTATAAACTTTTTTCTATAGAAAAAATTACATTGTAAAATTTTTTCTATAGAAAAATTTCCATTATAAAATTTTTTCTATAGAAAAATTTTTTCCATAGAAAAATTTTCACTATAAATTTTTTTCTATAGAAAAATTTTATACTATAAAATTTTTTCTATAGAAAAATTTTCACTATAAAATTTTTTCTATAAAAAAAGTTTCATTATAATATTTTTTACAGAAAAATTATCATTATAAAATTTTTTCTTTAGAAAAATTTTTATTGTAAAAGTTTTTCTATAGAAAATTTTCACTATAAAATTTTTTCTATAAACAAAAAGTTTCGTTATAATATTTTTTACAGAAAAATTTTCATTATAAAATTTTTTCCTTAGAAAAATTTTTATTATAAAATTTTTTCTATAGAAAATTTTCATTATAAAATTTTTTCTATAGAAAAATTTTCATTATAAAAGGTTTTCTATAGAAATATTTTCACTATAAAATTTTTTCTATAAAAAAAAGTTTCATTAAAATATTTTTTCTTTAGAAAAATTTTCATTATAAAATTTTTTCTATAGAAAAATTTTCATTATAAAATTTTTTCTGTAGAAAAATTTTCATTATAAAATTTCTTCTATAAAAAACTTTCATTATAAAATTTTTTCTATAGAAAAAATTTTCATTATAAAATCTATAGAAAAAATTTTCATTATAAAATTTTTTCTATAAAAAAAATGTTCATTATAAAATTTTTTCTATAGAGAAAATTTTCATTATAAAATTTTTTCTATAGAAAAAATTTTCATCATAAATTTTCTTCTATAGAAAAAATTTTCATTATAAAATTTTTTCTATAGGATTACTTTTATTATACAATTTTTTCTACAGAAAAATTTTCATTATAGAATTTTTTCTATAGAAAAATTTTCATTGTAAAATTTTTCCTATAGAAAAATTTTTATTATAAATTGTTTTCTATAGCAAAATTTTTATTATAAATTTTTTCTATAAAAAAAAGTTTCATTATAATATTTTTTACAGAAAATTTTTCATTATAAAATTTTTTCTTTAGAAAAATTTTTACTATAAAATTTTTTCTATAGAAAATTTTCATAAAATTTTTTCTATAGAAAAATTTTCATTATAAAGTTTTTTCTATAGAAAAAAATTCATTATAAAATGTTTTCTATATATATCAAAATTTTTTCTATAGAAACATTTTCATTATAAAATTTTTTCTATAGAAAAATTTTCATTATAAAATTTTTTCTATAAAAACATTTTCATTATAAAATTTTTTCTATAGAAAAATTTTCATTATAAAATTTTTTCTATAGAAAAATTTTGATTATAAAATTTTTTCTATAGAAAAATTTTTATTATAAATTTTTTCTGTGGAAAAATTTTCATTATAAAATTTTTTCTATAGGATAACTTTTATTATATAATTTTTTCTATAGAAAAATTTTCATTATAAAATTTTTTCTATAGAAAAATTTTCATTATAAATTTTTTTTATGGAAAAATGTTCATTATAAAATTTTTTCTATAGAAAAATTTTTGTTTAGAAAAATTTTCATAATGAATTTTTTTCTATAGAAAAATTTTTATTATAAATTTTTTCTAAAGAAAAGTTTTCATTATAAAATTTTTTCTATAGAAAAATTTTCATTTTAAAATTTTTCCACAAAAGGATTTTCATTATAAATTTTTTTTTTAGAAAAATTTTTTCTATAGAAAATTTTCCATTATAAAATTTTTTCAATAGAAAAATTTTCATTGCATATTTTTCAAAAGAAAAATTTTCATTATAAAGTTTTTTCAATAGAAAATTTTTAGTATAAAATTTTTTCAATAGAATAATTTTCTATGTATAATTCTTTTCTTCGACCTTTTCTTTTTCTCAAATAAAACTCTTATTACAAGCTCGAGGTCTTTTTTTTTTGTTTTTATTTTATTAAATTTATTTTTAATTTAATAAATAGACTATTATAATAATAAATAAATAGACTATTTATTAAATTAAAAATAAATTTAATAAAATAAAAACAACAAAAAAGACCTCGAGCTTGTAATAAGAGTTTTATTTGAGAATAATTTTCATTATAAAATATTTTCAATAGAAACATTTTTTCAATAGAAAAATTTTTTCAATATTTTTTTGTATAGAATAATTCTCGTGAAAAAAATATATAACTATATCAAGCTCATAATTCTAATTTGCCATAAAAAATTCATACTATAAGACTTTGATAACTTTATAAATCTTTTATGAATTGGGGGTTAGTTTTTGTAATTTTTGTTATTGAATAAGTTTTTCATATGACGTTTTTAAAGAAATGAATAAATTTGTTTTTTCTTAATATATACAATATGATTTGGACGTTTGTTTTTCTTGGGATGCAAAGATATCCATCACAAAGCGTTAACTAATTTGAACGTTTGCAAAATTATACTATAATTATTTCAATTAACTTGATTTACTATTAAACAAGATTAAACTTCAAACATAACATGTCCAAATTATTTAAAAGAAAAATTCGAATTTACAATGACATATCTCTGGAGCAGCGTTGGCGTCTTTTTCTGCAATGCAAATACAGAAATTTTTATCAAACTTACATAAATATTTGTAAGCTCCTTGATATATGTATGTAAAGACAGTTTTAGTATATCCGTTTTATTACTTTACCATGAATCCTAATATGACATTAATGTTGTAAAATAAAAAGTTGCAAAATAAAATGGATTTAGCAAAAGCCAATAAAGCACATTTTAATGGGTTATAAAGTATGCTGGTCAATGTTGAACTTATAGTTTTTAAATTAGGGTGGGTCAATTTTATTTGGTTAAAAATATTCATTATTTTGGTATTTATGCCTCATATTTTTGTTAGAAATTCATTTTTTCAGTTTTATTTTAATTATTTATAGTAAACGTATTTAATGCAAACATTCTTAAAACAAAATTGACCCGGTCTAATGTAAACATTGGTTACTGGTTTTAAATATTAGTAGCTTTAAGCACTTTTTTTGTCTTCCAAAAAAAAAGTTTTGGCAGTTAAATTTATTATTTATTTAAAATAGAATTTAATTGTTTCAGTTTCGATAATACGAGTATCCCGAAAAAAATAAAGTTTTTTTTTTTTTTTTTTTTTTTTTTGAATAGCATACCCTCTATGTTTTTTAATGCTGTCAAAACCATGATAAAAGAAATTAGTAAGGTATAACCGTTCTCTCTTTTGTCAGCCATATTAACTTTCTGACGTTTGATCGAATTATTATTTTCTTTTCTCAAATTGTGCTACCATACTACTTTTGAAAATCCCAGTTTCTGTTGGCTATTATACTATAAACACAATCACGACTGCAGGCTACGGGCTACAACCTGTTAAAATTAGAATACATTCATTCAAATAGAAATCATTTTTTTAAGCGTCGACATAGGCACACGACTACCGTCTACCATTGTAGATGTAGACAAAAAAAATATATACATTTTATATATAATATAAAAATGTATATTTATATAACTCTAACTCAATAAAAGTGAAATTTACGCTGTCATAACTAACACGCTACATATGCTAGAGCTAAGTAATTTATGTTATATAAAAGCCCAGTATATCCTGTATAAAATTCATTATATAAAAGACCATTATTATGTCTATATTATTTTAAGATATGCTCATTTTTATAAACAAAGTCGGTTGTAAAAATAAGTTTTGAGTATATGAGCTCTTAATCTTTATAAATCGGAAGAATGTATATCATTTGAATGATACTTTCAGTATCTTTTGTTTGATATACCAGTTTATTTGATATACCAGTTTATATCGGATATAAACTTCTAAAATTATGCCGTATAATTTTTGAAATTTAAAAAGCCCTTAATTCTCATACTATAAAAGATCACACCAAAATCTATCTATAAGAACATATTTGAATATACGTTTTTTAAATAAAATTTTGATGAAAATAAAATTTTCAATCCCAAAAAGAAGCTGAAGAAACTATAATATAAATTATAAAAAATATGTTACACAAAAATACTTTAAATATATTATGACAAAATTTAATTGTCTCAAGTCCTTTTTTCCTTGTACAGGATCCGCTAAACGTTATAAAATAAGTTTTAACGAAATGTTTACAACACATTACACATTATACGTTCAAAATTTCCTGATAATAACATTCCCATTTCTCACATGTGGCAACGACTTTTATAATTGTTTACAAAAAACATATTTCAAATATTTCGCATTTACTTCAAAAATTTTTTTTGTAAGAGAGAACGGTTATACCTTATATTTTTTTGCCATGGTCAAAACTAATGTAAATCCATAACAAGTAAGAGTGTTATATTCGGCTGTGCCGAATCTTGTATACCCACCATCAAATTGTAGGGGAGTGCAGCTAATTCAAAATGTTGACCAAATGTGGTATTGTTGGTAATATATTTGGACTAAATTCGGTTGCAGTGGTATACTTACTATAGTTCAACATTTAAAAGTATCTAAGTGGTTTCCCAAGTATTTACCTTGGACAAAATGCTGTTCCATAACCGAATATAGTCCTACATTAATAAGATGTTTCGTTGTGCCATAAACATGTTGATAGCAACATATATTTTTAGGAGTTCCTAATGCATCTACCGTGTATAAAGTTTGGACCTAACATTGATTGATAGCTATCAAATTTCGTAGATGCAATCTTAATACACTGAATGTACCTCCAAATCTTTTTGATTGTAGATATAAAAAGGGCATGTTATATATATATAAGAACTGTAGCCAAATGTTGACCGATTGTAACAAAATTTAATGTACTGGCTGATATTAATATCTTATATTCTTAAACGAGCAAACGAAAACGGCTCTAACGATTTTGATAAAATTTGGACAGTGGGTATCTTTTTTGTTGTATAGGTCGAAGAAGAAGGGACTTTTGGAACCTTTGCCTCTAAGAGGGTAAAAACGGGTAAAAAGGGGAAAAAATCGAAATCGCTATATCTCCTTAAGTAATAGGTATAGAAACAAAATTTAAATTACGTTTTAAGCAGCTATGAAAATAAACGGATAGATGTTTGGTACTTTTTTGAAACTATGTCCGATAAGGGGTAAAAAAGGGTGAAAATAGTTTTTTTGGTACCTTTTTAACCCACTCTTATATTTTAAACTAAGGAATATAGAAAGAAACTTTGTACTGCAATCAATAGATGTGAAAGAAACTTTAAGCACGTATTTGGTGCTTTTTAGATTTTGGGGGCAAAATGGATAAAAAAGGGATAAAATGAAAACTTAACATCTCAAAAAGTAATATGAATATAAACATTATGTTAACTGCATTTTAATAAAATGTACCGAATTTAATTGGTACCAAAGAAGTACCAAATATGCATATGAAACTTTTTTGAAATTAGGGGATAAAATGGGGAAAAATAGTAATGTGAAAATAAAATAGCAATGTTATATCTTTTAAACAAATGAATGTTTGTCTGTATGTATGTTCTTTATAGAATAGTAAACTGTGCATTTGATCATGTTATGCTCTTTAGCGAAGATGTTGCGGATAAGCCGGCGAAGGTTTTAAAGTTGATAAGACTAATTTCCGATAGATGACGTCATTGAAAATTACTAAAAATTAATTAAATCGTAAACTGTACATTTGATCATGCTACAATCTTTAGCAATGTTGTTGCACATGAGTCGACGAAGGTTTCTTAGTTGGTATGAAGAAATTTCGACAGGTGGCGCTACTGAAATTTACTCAAAGTCAATTTAGTCGTAAGCTGTACATTTAATCATGCTATAATCTTCAGCAAAGTTGTTGCGGATAAGCCGACGAAGGTTTATGAATTGGAATGAGCAACGTCCGACAGGTGGGGCCACAGAATATTACTCAAAATGAATTAAATCGTAAACTGTGCATTTGATCATGTTATAATCATAAGCAAAGTTGTTACGCATAAGCAGACGAAGGTTTCTTAGTTGGTTTGCACAACTTTAGGTGGCGCCACTGAAAACTACTCAAAATGAATTAAATCGTAAATTGTGCATTTGATCAGACTATAATCTTTAGCAAAGTTGTTGCGCATGAATCGACGGAGGTTTCTGTTGGTATGACCAATTTCCAAAATTATTAAAATGAGTTAAACTGTAAACTATGCAAACTATGTGTTGGTCGGACAAAATAAATAAAATAATTCAAAATTAACTTTATAAAATAAAATATAAAAAAACTTTTAAATTTGCCTCAAAATGCTTATCATAAAGCTCCGAGCAAGGCTCGGTCAACCAGGTACTATAGTTTATTTGTGCAAAATTTAGTGGCCATAGCTGACAGTTTATAATTTAATAGCTTTTAACTGGCGTTTGTGGCATTTTAGTGGTTACCGGGAGCAGTTTTTATATGAAAGCTATAGTCAAAAATGGACCGATTTCTATAAAATTTGACATACTGACTGAAAGTTGCATAAAACTTTTCTGTTTTACATTTAGTAGTCATAGATTTTACAATTTTATTCAATTTATCAGCATAAATGTGATTCCCGAGTCAGGGTTATATGGGAGCTCTAACTAAATGTGAACTGATTTTACCCATTTTCGGCACACAATTTCTATAACATATCGAAAATACTTTTGCTAAATTTTGTCTCTCTAGCTCTTGTAGTTAAGAAGCTAACGCGCTTTTCTCTGACGGAAAGACGGACAGAAACCGTATTTTCTTTTTGTATTTTTGTGTTTCCGTAAGTTTTTTATATGGGAGCTATGGTCAAATGGTGACTGATTGTGACAAAATTTTGCACACTCGTTGGCATTGACATAAGACCTCCTCGTGCTAAATTAAGTGGTTATATCTGTTATAGTTTTAGATTTATTGGCATTTAAGTGTATTTTAGATGAAATTTTGGCTGCTTCCGAAAGTTTTTTGTATGGGAGCTATGACTAAATTTAAACCGATTTTGATGAAATTTTAAATGCTACCTAGGGCTTATGCAAAACTTCTATATACCAAATTTTATCATCATAGCTATTATAGTTTGTTATTTATTAGCAAATAAGCGATTAGTGTAAACGAGGTTATACGGGAGCTATGGTCAAATGTTAACCGATTTTGCCCAATTTCAATACCAAAATTTTCTCAGAGATGAAGGATGTTTTTACTAAGTTTCAGTGGGCTAGCTCTTTTCGTTTGGGCGTTATCTTGATTTCAACAGACAGACGGACAGACGGACAGACAGACGGACATCGCTCAATCGTCTTAGAATTTCATAAGGATTCAGAATATATATCGTTTTTGATTTTTGAGCCAATATTAAGGAAATTACAAACGGAATTACAATCTCAATATACCCCCCATTCTTTTTGATGGTGGGTATAAAAAGGGGATGTTATATATGTATATAAGAACTATATCCAAATGTTGACCGATTGTCGCAAAGTTTTATATACTGGCTGGTATTTATATAAAGTTTTTTTTGTCCAAAATTTAGTGACCAAAGCTATCATATTTTATAATTAAATAACTTTTAACTGGCGTTTGTGGCATTTTAGTGGTTTCCTGGAGCGGTTTTTATATAAAAGCTATGGTCAAATATGAACCGATTCATATGAAATTTGACATACTGACCAATAGTTGCATAAAACCTCTTTGTTCTAAATATAGTTGTCATAGTTATTGCAATTGTATTCAATTTATCAGCATAAATGCGATTTCCGGGACAGGGTTATGTGGGAGCTCTAACTAAAAGTGAACCGATTTTTTCTTAGAATTTCATATGGCTTCAGAGTATATATCGCTTTTGATTTTTGAGCCAGTATTAAGGAAATTACAAACGGAATGATAATCTCAATATACCCCTCATTCTTTTTGATGGTGAGTATAAAAAGGGAATGTTATATGTATATGAACTATAGCCAAATTATTAACGATTGCCACAAAATTTTACAAATTTGCTGGAATTTATATAAAGCTTGTTCTTGTAAAATTTAGTGGCCATAGCTAGTCATAGTTTATAATTTAATAGCTTTTGACTGGCCTTTGTTACATTTTTTTGGTTTCCAGGAGTGGTTTTTATATGAAATATAAATATGGACCGATTCCCATAAAATTTGATATACTGACCAATAGTTGAATAAAACTTCTCTATTCTAAATTTAGAACAGAGAAGGTTATATGGGAGCTTTAACTAAATCTGAACCGATTTTGTCCATTTTCAATACACAATTTTTGTTATCGACAATACCTTTGTGAAATTTTGATCCTCTAGCTCTTTTTGTTAAGGAGATATTGCGCTTTTATCTGACGGACAGACGCACAGTGTACGGTCCCCATAGTAAAACTGGAAAAAAATCGAAGGAGTTATGGTAGCTTATAAAAATTTTTTGCACACATCTCTCTTGGTGTACTATTTTCAAAAATGAATTAACATTTTTAGAAACCTTTTTATCTTTCCTATGCGGGGACAATTAAATACCCAAAATTTCCCCATTTCAGTAATAACTATTTTGTTTTTAATTTCAATGTTTCATTTCAAATTCAAAATGATAAAGCGTCATAGTTTTCTTTTTTTATAAAATATAACCAATCTGATCGTATATTCTTAAACGAGCAATAATTGTATGTATATATATTGTATGTATATATATATATATATATATATATATATATATATATATATATATATATATATATATATATACAAGTAACAAATTAAAGACCGTTTTAATTTGGAGTTGATGTAAAACTAAAACTTTATTCATTCGCAAAATTTAATTTACTACAATAATCGTATTCAAGCCAATTCAGCATAAAAAACTTCTCATGAGTTTTTGTTTATTTCTTGCTTAATGATTTCTCACAAGACTCTTGTTTATTTTCCTTTATTATAAACAAGAATCTTGTTATTATTATTTTTTCCATAAATACTTAATGGACAAAGTGCTGAAGTGGTTTCTTATGGTATATTGAGGGAATTGTGTATGTCACTCCTCCCCTCTCTAGAAGAAACAATGTCCTCATTGTTCCTTTGCTTATTTTTAATAAATATTTTACAATTTTGATTTTTAACAAACAAAGCAATAATCAGCAAAAATATAATTACAATTGAAATCAGAAAACCAATTGAATAATTTCCATTTTTCATATTAACATGCTCAATATGTTTTTTTAAATTTGGCAAAGATAAATTCAGCTTTACAATATTTTCAATATTCTTAATGCTAGGTAATATAAATGGTTTCTCAATAATTTCTCTTACTTCCACTTCGAAATCCACAATCTTAATTCTACAGTTGTATAAATTTATTATATTATTTCCTTTAATTGTTACATTAAGTTCATTACAATTTTGTTTTATTTGCGTTTGCTCAAAATTTTTAGTTACAATGATATTTGGTTGAACAAATTCCACAATAGAATCAATATTTCTTCTGAATTGACATTCAGTTTTATTATTATTTAAGAGATTTCTAATGCAGTCATTTTTACAATATTCAATTTTATTATTTTTAATTTCAAATATTAGGTTGTTTTTCCTAATATAGTCAGTATCATCCAATACCAATTCTTCTTTATTTTTATCTGGCATTGGTATAATTTTAATTTTTTTAAACGAATCGAATGCTGTAGGTATTGAGAGTACAAAGAAAATAATTTCATCGTCCAGCCAAACAGTTGCTCTTGTATGTTTAAATTCTATGTCGGTAAGATTATTAATGGTGGGTAAATCCACTATTTTTGGATTTATAATACCCATTTGTGCTAGTTGCATAGCCAGTTGAATATCCTGAATATGTTCCAAATATAGCTTAACATTGTCAAGAAAAAGGTCTGAAAGTATTTTTTCTGTCAATTTGTTTTGAAGTTTGAAAGTTTCGGTTTCAAGTTTTGATATCAATTTTGTTTCGTTGTTAATAAGATCAATGATCTCGTTGAATTCATTAGTAGAAATCGTATTTTTCTTAAAATCCTCTATTGCAAGTTGTATTTCGGCTCTGTCCTGGTTGTCCATAGTACCAAATAAGAATTTTAGTCCGTTCCCTACAAAATTGGCAAGACCTCTTTTGTGTCTGCTCAAAAACATTTTCCTTTCTTTATTTGCCAATGAAAGGTAATTCCTGATCATATCAGTTTGATAATATTTGTGTTTGTTGTATTTTTCAAGAATGGTGTCATAAGTCGAGTCCAGGTAAGTTTTGTTAATAGTCAGTACATGATACTTAAAATTAGTAGGTTGATTGTCGATCCCCTGCTCCACTATGGTATAACCCATATCATTGTTTATTTGATTAATCTCCATAACCTGGGTGCTGACTGTTGTGGTCAAGATAACCATTGTAGAGATGATGATCCAAAACTTCTTAATGCCTCTAAACTGCTTTTGTGTTCTAGTAATTTTTAATTCTGAAATTATAGATAATTCTATTCTAATTTGCTATTGAGAGTTAATTACAGGTTAGACAAAAACCTCCACTATAATTCAACTAATTCTTCTTTCTTTTGAACTGACTTTTATACTTCCTGACATTTCTATCTCTGAACCTAACTATAAAGTGCTCGCCATCTTCCTCCGTTCTTAACACTTCTGCCTTCCTAAAAGGGTTATCTATCTTATTTGCTCTCTTTCTCTTGACTTCTGCATTGACAAAATTTGTATCTATGGGTTTCTCTTTTCTAAATTTATTTATATTATTTATCCTTTTCTCTTTTATCATTTGCGTGTTGTTTTTAGGCATTATTTTGTTGAAGAAAATATTATAAGGCGTTTCCCCAGTAGTGGAGTGAACTATATTGTGATTGTAAGTAAAAAGCGTTTGTTCTATTTTCAAGTAGTCCAATTCTTTGTCTCCTGACGTGTTTATTATTCTTAACTTCTCATTTAGTGTTTTGTGTAATCTTTCTATGTCTCCTATTCCAGTTTTGCCTGTAGTGACTTCCAATCCAATCCTCAATTCTTCACACCATTTCTTAATGTTAATGTTATTCATTCCCTGATCCTGATCTATCTTCAAGACCTTGGGAGGACCCATGGTATTAAACACTTTCAAAAGAGCTCTTTTAGCTTCGATCCAGTTCAATGATTTCACTGGCTCAGCTATTGAAAATTTTGAGTAAAGATCTATGCAAGTCAGATAATAGTCCCTATCCCATTGCCAAAAGTCCACCACATATTTTTCTCTTGTTTCGTATACCGGAGGTGTAATTTTAAATGGTAATTTATGATCTATATGATCCACTTTACAACGATTACAGAGTTCGCACTCGTTTACTATACGAGATATTTCCTTGATGTAATTTGGGAAATAATATTTGGATTTAAATATTTTTACTATTTTTTCAATACCTTGATGCAGTCCATTTAAGTGGATTTCCAAGACCTTTGTTTTAAAATCGGGATAGTTATTCAAGTTTTCCAAAAGTCTGGTTGATCTTAAGACCTTGTTTCTCTTGTTTAGAATAATTCGAGAATAAATTTCTTGGAATTCGATAAAATCATTTTTATTTGGCATATAAAGAGTTATATTTTTATTTAGTAAATAAGTTTTGATTATGTCCTTCATTGATTCGGTATCTAGGTTTTCGTAAATAATTGTGGTTAAATTGTTAGAAAATATCTTTTTCGTAAATATTTTATTTTGATTTCCTCTGATGAGTTTAATTTGATTTTTAAATATATTTAAGGGTTTTTCCGTTATTGGTATATATGAGGAATTATCATCATCAGCCGAATGAATTGTTGCGGCTACAGAAGAAATTTCCTCAGCTTCATTTATTTCGTCATTGTGGTCACTACTCCCTTCTATCTCTTCATTGAAGTTACAGTTTTCTTTCCTTGCACGAGAGAGTGCATCCGCTACGTGGTTTTCCTTTCCAGGGATGTGTTTTATCTCAAAATCAAATTCATTTAACTTGATTTTCCATCTCTGTAGTTTTTGGTTTGGCTCTTTAAGATTCTGTAACCATTGTAATGGTTTATGATCGCTATTGATCAAAAATCTTCTACCAAATAAGTAAGGGCGAAAATATTTTGTTGCCCATACAATAGCCAGTAATTCTTTTTCGGTAGCAGAATAATTTAATTCGTGCTCATTTAGAGTCCGGCTTGCAAAACAGATTGGGTGACCATTCTGACTAAGGACGGCACCAAGTGCGATGTTAGAAGCATCTGTTGTTAATGTAAACTGCTTCTTATAATCTGGGAAAGCTAAAATTGGTTCGCTAGTAATTAAGAGTTTAATAGTGTCCACTGCTTTAGTATAGTTTTTGTCTCCTGGATTAATCTTATTGCCCTTTTTAAGACATTGAGTTAAGGGTTTTGTTATCTTAGAAAAGTTTTGAATAAATTTCCTATAAAATCCGGCCAATCCCAGAAATTGTTTAATCTCTTTTTCAGTTTTAGGAATTGGGTATTCTAGGATGGCTCTTACCTTGTCGGGGTTGGGTTTTATACCGTCAGGTGTAATAATATGACCCAAAAAGGTTGTTTCTCTCTTTAAAAATTCGCTTTTGTTAAGTTGTACTTTTAGGTTGGCTTCTGAGAGCCTTTTAAACACTTTTTCTATTGAGCTGATGTGCTCCTGGAGAGAAGTACTGAAGATAATAATGTCGTCCAAGTATACCAAGCATTCTTTTCCTATCAGATCTCCCAAGATTGTATTCATCAATCGCTGGAAGGTTGCGGGCGCGTTTTTAAGCCCGAATGGCATTCTCAAAAATTCGTAATGCCCGTTTTGAGTAGAAAATGCTGTTTTTCTTCTATCAGAGGGTTCCATTTCGATTTGATGAAACCCTTTAGTGAGGTCGAGTGTAGTAAAATACAAACACCTACCCAATTTATCCAAAATATCATCCATAATTGGAATTGGGTATTTATCGCTAATGGTTATATCGTTTAGTTTTCGGTAATCCATAACGATACGCCAGCCTTGATTGCCAGACGCATCTAGCTTTTTAGGTACGACCCAAATTGGTGCTGAGTATGGCGACTGACTATGGCATATAATATTTTGATCCAACATTTCTTGGATTTGTTTATTAACCTCCTCTTTATGAACTTGGGGGTAAAGATAAGTTTTACAATATATTGGATCTTCGTGGACAGTATTAATTTTATGTTTTACAACATTAGTGAAGGTTAACTTATCTCCTTCTCTATAGAAAACGCCATCATATCTTTTTAGTAATCTTTCCAAACTCGCAAATTCCTCCTTACTGAGGTGATCCAGTTTAAATACCGAATCTTTACAATTACTATTAATACAATTTAAATATTTTTGACTATTAGTCTGCAAAACATTATTTTCTTCGCTTTTAATTCGTTGACATCTTATCTGGTCGAATTTAGAATTGATATCTCTTATGGTTGGAAAACTTTTAATATCTTCCTTTTCCCTTTGATTTTCATTCAAAAAGAAATATTTTATATCGTTTAGAATTACGAATCCCATGGGGATATTTATCAAAGCGTTTAATGTTTTTAAGCTGTCAAATCCCAAGAGGCCTTCATAATTATTAGTAAATTCGAAAACAAAAAATGTTAGTTTACTTTTTTTTAAGGGGCTAAAAATTTGTTGTGTTTTATCAAGAATTACATTTCCGGTGGCTGTTTTGACGCAAATTGGGTTAACTTTTATCAGATGAGTTTTTAATATGTTTGGTTTTATTAGGCTGATTGATGATCCCGTATCAATCAGAAATCTATAATTATTTTCATCAATTCTCATCATGATGGAGGGAAGTGATTGGAGGCAATAGAGTGAAAATTTTCTACCTCCATCGGAACTGGCACCCCAAATTTTCTTAATCTAGATTGATTGGAATCTTCCTCTCTTCTACGTTTAGGATTTGGAGTATTATTTCTATAATTGCTATCGGTATTACGGAAATTATTTTGACAACCATTGTTACGATCTTGAAATCCATTTTGATAATTTTGGCAAGGGTTTTGGGAATTATTTCTGGGATGTAATTGAAAATTGTTTTGGGGATTTTGAAAATATGGTTGATAGTTATTTTGAGGGTTTTGAAAATATGGTTGATAGTTATTTTGAGGGCTTCGAAAAGGAATTGGATATCTGCTGTTGGGGGTTACTAGATTTCGAAATTCATTATTCACGATCTGTGGTCGCACATTATTCTGAAAAAAATTCCTATTCTTCTTAGGTTTAAAGTAATTATCACTATCAATTTCATTATTCTCTCTAAGAATCTTAACACCTGATTTAAAATCGGTCACTAAATTCGCATTGAGCAAAGCTGTGAGGTGAACCGGCAATTCCCTTTTTAAAACATTCAAACTACAATAATTGGCTTCGTTTCTGAAAAATAATTTTCTTTCTTCCGTCTCACTACATAATTCGATCGCGTCGTTAATCCTACAAACTGTTTTATTTATTTCGTCACATAACAATTTACAACCGCTCTTAAATTTAATATTATTAATACTTAAAATTAATTGAGATATTGGTTGATGCTCACCAAATTCATCGATCAGTGCTGCTTTCAAGGCCGTCCAATCCGTCGGCCTCTCTCTTCTTACCACATTCAAGGCCTGGTCGTGCAATGTTCGCAAAATAGAGTTGAAAAAAAGGACTCGATCATCATGCGGCACCAACGTGATGTTAGGAATGACGCTTTCAACACTTTTTATGTAAGTGGCCAGTTCATCTTTATGGCCACCAAAAGGATGAACCATCCTTAGGTTTTGCATGATAAAATTTCTTTGCTCCATATTGCTGTTGTTATTATTAGGGATGTTGTTCTCGTTCATATTGCAGCTAATGATTAAATTTTCAAAATGATTAATGATATCGTCCATCAACAATATTTAATGTTTCTTTTTTTTTTTTTTAAATTTATTTTTGTAAATTATTTTGTCACTGAAGTTTGTTTTATTTGTCTTTTCAAAAGGAATTAGTTTTTATTTTACTTCTTCAATTTAATTGCTTTTTATTTATACAGTTCTTCTTTCCATTAAAAATATTAGTTTGGTTTTCCACTTTTTTTGTTGTTGTTTTTTTTTTTTAAACTTAAAGTGTATAAGTTCGTTTGCGAATCTTTTGCGTGGATCCTTTTTTCTTAAGGTTCCAAAATAAGTTCGCTGTGCGGATCCTTTTATATAAAGGATAACTAGGCAAGTACCGACTGCGCCAGTAACAAATTAAAGACCGTTTTAATTTGGAGTTGATGTAAAACTAAAACTTTATTCATTCGCAAAATTTAATTTACTACAATAATCGTATTCAAGCCAATTCAGCATAAAAAACTTCTCATGAGTTTTTGTTTATTTCTTGCTTAATGATTTCTCACAAGACTCTTGTTTATTTTCCTTTATTATAAACAAGAATCTTGTTATTATTATTTTTTCCATAAATACTTAATGGACAAAGTGCTGAAGTGGTTTCTTATGGTATATTGAGGGAATTGTGTATGTCACTTACATATATATATATATATATATATATATATATATATTTATATATATATATATATATATATGTATATATATATATATATATATGAGGGTCAAAATGGGTAAAAAGGGGAAAAATCGAAAACGTTATATCTCCTAAAGTAATAGGTATAAAAATAAAATTAAAATTACGTTTTAAACAGCTATGAAAATAAGCTGACAGGTGTTTGGTACTTTTTTCAAACTATGTCCGATAGGGGGTAAAAAAGGCTGTAAATTGTTTTTTTGGTACTTTTTTAACCCTCTCTAATTTTTTAAACCAAAGAATATAGAAACGAACTTTGTACTGCAGTCAACAGATGTGAAAGAAATATTGAACACATATTTGGTACTTTTTTGATTTTGGATCCAAAATGGGTAAAAAAGGGATAACATGATAACTTAACATCTCAAAAAGTAATATGAATAATAATTATGTTAACTGTGTTTTAATAAAATGTACCGAATTCAATTGGTACCAGAGAAGTACTAAATATGCAGATGGAACTTTTTGAAAGTAGGGGATAAAAAGAGAAAAAATTAATAATGTTATAACTTTTAAACAAATGAATGTTTGTATGTATGTTCTTTATAGAATAGTAAACTGTGAATTTGATCATGTTATGCTCTTTAGCGAAGATGTTGTTAAGACTAATTTACGTTAGGTGACGCCACTGAAATTTACTGAAAATTAATTAAATCGTAAACTGTACATTTGATCATGCTATGATCTTTAGCAAAGTTGTAGTGCATGAGCCGGCGAAGGCTTTTTAGTTGGTATGAATAATTTCCGACAGGTGGCGCTACTGAAACTTACTCAAAGTCAATTTAATCGTAAGCTGTACATTTAATCATGCTATAATCTTTAGCAAAATTGTTGCACATGAGCCGACGAAGGTTTCTTAGTTGGTATGAAGTAATTTCGACAGGTGACGCCACTGAAATTTACTCAAAGTCAATTTAATTGTAAGCTGTACATTTAATCATGCTATAATCTTTTGCGAAATTGTTGCGGATAAGCCGACGAAGGTTTATTAATGGGAATGACCAAATTCCGATAGGTGGCGCCACTGAAAATTACTCAAAATTAATTAAATCGTAAACTGTGCATTTGATCATGTTATAATCATAAGCAAAGTTGTTACGCATAAGCAGACGAAGGTTTCTTAGTTGGTTTGGACAACTTTAGGTGGCGCCACTGAAAACTACTCAAAATGAATTAAATCGTAAATTGTGCATTTGATCAGACTATAATCTTTAGCAAAGTTGTTGCGCATGAGTCGACGGAGCTTTCTGTTGGTATGACCAATTTGCAAAATTATTAAAATGAGTTAAACTGTAAACTATGCAAACTATGTGTTGGTCGGACAAAATAAATAAAATAATTCAAAATAAACTGAATATTTGTACTATGTATTTCCTCTAAATTCCTCTTTATTTTAGTACTTTATAAAATAAAATATATAAAAACTTTAAAATTTGCCTCAAAATGCTTATCATAAAGCTCCGAGCAAGGCTCGGTCAACCAGATACTAGTTCCTTATAGGTGCAACGCACATAAAAAACTAAACCACGTCTGTTTGGACATAGCTGTTACAGTTTATCATTTATTGACATTTGAGTGAATTAAAGGTGGAAATTAGGCTGTTTTCGTAAGTGTTTTGTATGGGAACTAGGTTAAATGTGAACCGATTTCGATGAAATTGCATATGCTGCCCAGTGCTTAAAACTTCTATGTATCAAATTTTATCATAATAGCTTGTCATTTATTAGCAAATAAGAGATTAGCCTAGACGAGGTTATACGGGAGCTATGCTTAAATGTGAACCGATTTTGCCCTATTTTAATACCAAAATTTTCAAGAAATGAAATGAATATAGTGGTGCTCAATTGTAACGCAAAAAGTTTCATTTTTTGGAGTTGTGTTATGATTCAACAACCGCTGGGCTAGTTTTTTCCGTCCATACAATTTGACCCACCCAAAAAAAAAAACATATTTTTGAAATTTCCACTCAACTTCTTAACCTGAAATAAATCTATTAAATATTTTTTTTCAAGATAATTTTGAATTTTAAATGTCAATTAATGATGTAAATTTGTATGTACATTAAAAAGTAAATATTTGATGTAATTCAACTTAAGTTAAAATTTGGTTAATACTCTCCTTAAGTCCTCAAAACTTTTCAAAATGCCCTAAACCGTTTTGAATAAGTAATTATTGTAGTACTGTAAATATGTCCCTTCTCCATGGTTAATATTCTTACAACAATTTTGTTTAATTTTATTTACTTTTCAGGACAAATATTGATGTAAAGAGACCGAAATTAGTAACCCAACAAAAGAACAACGTGATGCAAGGTATTCCTTGGACTTATAATAAACAACAAAATGTTACAACCAAGATAATAATTTAAGTGGCCAGTTAAGCAGGAACAATAAGAAAATAACAAGGATTAAGTAAAACCAACAATTTCTTCTTCCTGCCTAACAGAGATAATTGTAAAGAAGCTGAGGCAAATACATAAAATATCCTTTTCAATGTTTTCATGTAAGATTCAGCTTCCCTTTTGCTGCTGCACAGAGGGATGGGATGGAAAAATAAATAAAAAATTTATTGTTTTCAAAAAAAAAGGAATAATTACAGCAAAAGCTTTTATATAAAACAAAAATTTTGTTCTTACTTTGTGAGTTTTATTTGTAACTACATACCCCACTGTGCTTGCTTTCAGCTTAACGTAGTTTCATCTTAAACGAAAATTAAAAAAGACAACACGAACACAAATACCAAGAAAAACCGACAAAGAATAGAAAATTCTCAAAAGAAAAGGCTAAATAAACTTGGCTGACTGACGAGCAAAACCATTTAAGATTCTAAAGCATACTTTAAGGGGCCCATAGCCTTAATTTTGATTGTCTGTCAACAGTACACAGGTAAATGTTATAAATTTTAAGAATACAAAAGATGAGCAAAGAAAAACCGGCAAAGGAGTATATAAATTGACAATTTTATCTTATTATTTTCTTTTTTTCTCATTTTCCCAAGATTAGAAATGAAAAAAAGTCCATAATCAGCTTTAGAAAATGTTAGTCATTTGTCAGTCAAACTTTAGCATTTTCCGTTTTATGTAATTTTTTTTCTTAAAATTGTTGTTTGTGTTTTTCAGGTTTAAATCGTTGTTGTGTGTTTAAAAATGACTTAATCTTGTTACACTTTTCACTTTAAGGTTCACTTTTCTCAAATGGAGTCGAAGGGAATATGTTAGAAAAAGTTTGTTTTTGTATAAGATTAGAGGTTTTTTCTATAGAAAAAATTTTATAATGAAAATTTTTTCTATAGAAAAAATTTTATAATGAAAATTTTTTCTATAGAAAAAATTTTATAATGAAAATTTTTTCTATAGAAAAAATTTTATAATGAAAATTTTTTCTATAGAAAAAATTTTATAATGAAAATTTTTTCTATAGAAAAAATTTTATAATGAAAATTTTTTCTATAGAAAAAATTTTATAATGAAAATATTTTCTATAGAAAAAATTTTATAATGAAAATTTTTTCTATAGAAAAAATTTTATAATGAAAATTTTTTCTATAGAAAAAATTTTATAATGAAAATTTTTTCTATAGAAAAAATTTTATAATGAAAATTTTTTCTATAGAAAAAATTTTATAATGAAAATTTTTTCTATAGAAAAAATTTTATAATGAAAATTTTTTCTATAGAAAAAATTTTATAATGAAAATTTTTTCTATAGAAAAAATTTTATAATGAAAATTTTTTCTATAGAAAAAATTTTATAATGAAAATTTTTTCTATAGAAAAAATTTTATAATGAAAATTTTTTCTATAGAAAAAATTTTATAATGAAAATTTTTTCTATAGAAAAAATTTTATAATGAAAATTTTTTCTGTAGAAAAAATTTTATAATGAAAATTTTTTCTATAGAAAAAATTTTATAATGAAAATTTTTTCTATAGAAAAAATTTCATAATGAAAATTTTTCTATAGAAAAAATTTCATAATGAAAATTTTTCTATAGAAAAAATTTCATAATGAAAATTTTTCTATAGAAAAAATTTCATAATGAAAATTTTTCTATAGAAAAAATTTCATAATGAAAATTTTTCTATAGAAAAAATTTCATAATGAAAATTTTTCTATAGAAAAAATTTCATAATGAAAATTTTTCTATAGAAAAAATTTCATAATGAAAATTTTTCTATAGAAAAAATTTTATAATGAAAATTTTTCTATAGAAAAAATTTCATAATGAAAATTTTTCTATAGAAAAAATTTCATAATGAAATTTTTTCTATAGAAAAAATTTCATAATGAAATTTTTTCTATAGAAAAAATTTCATAATGAAATTTTTTCTATAGAAAAAATTTCATAATGAAAATTTTTCTATAGAAAAAATTTCATAATGAAAATTTTTCTATAGAAAAAATTTCATAATGAAAATTTTTCTATAGAAAAAATTTCATAATGAAAATTTTTCTATAGAAAAAATTTCATAATGAAAATTTTTCTATAGAAAAAATTTCATAATGAAAAAATTTCATAATGAAAATTTTTCTATAGAAAAAAATTCATAATGAAAATTTTTCTATAGAAAAAATTTCATAATGAAAATTTTTCTATAGAAAAAATTTCATAATGAAAATTTTTCTATAGAAAAAATTTCATAATGAAAATTTTTCTATAGAAAAAATTTCATAATGAAAATTTTTCTATAGAAAAAATTTCATAATGAAAATTTTTCTATAGAAAAAATTTCATAATGAAAATTTTTCTATAGAAAAAATTTCATAATGAAAATTTTTTCTATAGAAAAAATTTCATAATGAAAATTTTTCTATAGAAAAAATTTCATAATGAAAATTTTTCTATAGAAAAAATTTCATAATGAAAATTTTTCTATAGAAAAAATTTCATAATGAAAATTTTTCTATAGAAAAAATTTCATAATGAAAATTTTTCTATAGAAAAAATTTCATAATGAAAATTTTTCTATAGAAAAAATTTCATAATGAAAATTTTTCTATAGAAAAAATTTCATAATGAAAATTTTTCTATAGAAAAAATTTTATAATGAAAATTTTTCTATAGAAAAAATTTCATAATGAAAATTTTTCTATAGAAAAAATTTCATAATGAAATTTTTTCTATAGAAAAAATTTCATAATGAAAATTTTTCTATAGAAGAAATTTCATAATGAAAATTTTTCTATGGAAAAAATTTCATAATGAAAATTTTTCTATTGAAAAAATTTCATAATGAAAATTTTTCTATAGAAGTTATAAGCAGAAAACTATACATGGAATGATGTATGCCTAACATCTCGCAGTAGAGTCCGATTTAAAAGGATGGTTGAGGCCCTATGCTCCACTGGGAGTCAAGGATATCAGAAGAAGAATTTACCTACAAAGTGATGTCAATTCTAGTCTTATGTCAGTTTTGATTTTATACTCATTAACTATATTTATCAGGAGAAGTTGTTCCATAAAATAGCAAGATTTTTCACTTTCATATTCTAGTCACGTGCTCATCCCTGGTTATGTTAATAAAAACATTGTACATTGTATGTTTTTCTTTAAACTTTCCTTAAATGATTGTTAGGAAAATCCTGTTTATTTTTATGATGATTTGAAGTTTTTTTTTCATCGGCTTTAATAAAAAATAATAACCATTTTAAGGTAGAAGAAATGTTTTAAATGAAAACATTGCTAAACGTTTCATTTCGTGTAAAAATATATAGGAGTATGTATATAGTAAAATTTAATGTTTCTTTAAATTTGAAACCACAAACAAGTGAAAGCAACTAAATTTCTTAAAGTTTGTTTGTTTAGAATCCTGAGGTGTTGATGCAGCAATTTTGTATGCCCGGAAAATAAGTTAAATTTATAAATATATATAAAAGATTCTTGTCATGTTAAACTCTTATATTTATATTTATAAAGGAAAAAAGAAACATTTCCCTGATTCATTCTCCTGTTCACGTAATTCCTTTAAAATTTTGAAAAACATCAAAATAACAAAAATTTATGATGTTTGTGAAATAACATTTTTTTAGAATTTTGAATCGGGGAATGCGTAAGTAACATTTATGCCTCCTCTTGAAGCTTTTTGATGTCCTCAAGACATACAAGTTTATTAATTTTCTTTATGTCAAGTTGGAAAACATGTAACAACTTGTTAAAAAAGATACAAAAGCACTTGCAATAAATTTTTTCAAAATTTTACAGCCAACGTTGAAAACGAAAATTTTTATATATCGTCGGTAGGATGGCAAGAGGCCTTATTATGGAAGAATAGTTCTAAGTGTTTTAATCTATATATGTATTTATATAACACTTGACTGACTGACTATTATCGCCCAGCCCAAACGGCTAAGGCCAGAGAGCTGAAATTTTTACAGCGGTTACCTTTTTTTCCATCCACTAAGAAGGGATTTTTTAAATTCGACCCCTAAGGGGTTAAAACGGGGAAAAATGCTCTATCTCCGAAGTAAAATGACAGGACACAAAATTGAAATTGCGCAGGAATCAGCTATAAAAATAAGAAGACACATGTTTGGTACTTTTTGGCAGATGGGACAAATGGGTAGTAAAAAGGGTAAAAATAAATTTTTGGTAATTTTTTAAGCCCATGTGTATTTTTTAAGGCAATTGATACAATGACACAATTTAAAACGGAGACTTGCCGTCTCCGAAAGATAAAAATATCAAACACATGTTTGGTACTTTTTTGATTTAGGGGGTAAAAACGGGAGACAAACATTTAGGGTAGGTTTATTCTATTTTTGAATATGACATAAACCCATAAAGTCGATTGCCAAATATAAAATATCAAATACATATTTGGTACTTTTTTCAATTTGTATATAAAGGGTTTTTCAATAAAAGTGCTACAAAAGTTTTTGGTAAATAAAACAAAAACGGTTTTGGATATCAATGAAATTCTTTATTCCTGTAAAAGTACGTTTGATGTATGGAATTCGATGCATGGCCACCACGGGCACGATTACAAAAGTCCAGATGCTGAACCCAATTTTCGACGGTTTTCAAGCATAAATTGGCCGATACTGCTGCAATTTTACGTTCGATATTCGTACGAAGTTCAGTAATCGTCGCTGGCTTATTAACATGGACCATTAAGTTTACGTTCCCTCACAGGAAATAGTCTAACGGCGTCAAATCTCACGACCGTGGCGGCCAATCAGCTGGACCATTTTGTGAGATGACACGTTCTACAGATTTGGTTTTTAATGAATTGATTGTAAGATTCGCAATGTGGCTTGTGGCGCCGTCCTGTTGGAACCACATGTCCTCCGAATCCATATCATCTAAGCGGGTAAAAGGGAAAAAATCAGTAATGCTCTATATGCGGGAGCAAAAGTGATAGGACCAGATTTAAAATTGCGTTGGAATCAGCTACAAAAATAAGAAGACACATATTTGGTACTTTTTGTCAGATGGGGTGAAAGCTTTAAAAATAAATTTTTGGTACTTTTTTAAGACCATGTGTATCTGTTAAACCAATCAATACGGAACCAAAATTCAGAACGGAGACAGTAAATAAGAAAAAAATATCAAACACGTCCTTGGTACTTTTTTGATTTAGGTGGTTAAAACGGGAAAAAAAGATTTAGGGTAGGTTCATTCTTGTTGACGAAGAAGAAATAAAATGTATAGGGAACTCGATTGCCGAGTACAAAATATCAAATACATATTTGGTACTTTTTTCAATTTAGGGGGTAAAACAGATTTAGGGTAGGTTCATTCTTCTTAATGAAGAAGGAATAACATTTATAGAGAACTCGATTGCGTAGTACAAAATATCAAAAACGTATTTGGTACTTTTTTCAATTTAGGTTATAAAAAAGAAAAAAATCGGCAAACATTACATCTTCCAAATCAAAAGCTATAAAAGCGAAAACGAAATAAATTGGATGTTCGCACTCAAAATTAAGGGACATAAGTTCTACACTTTCTTTGGTACTTTTTTGATTAAGGGAGTAAAAACGGGAAAAAAAGAAAAAAAAAGAAAAAAACCGGCAAACATTACATCTCCTAAATCAAAAGCTATAAAAGCGAAAACAAAATAATTAATAATATAGGGACATAAGTTCTACAATTTCTTTGGTACTTTTTTAATTTAGGGGGTAAAAACGGGAAAAAAGTTTTAGGGACATTAGTTCTTAAAATTCTGTCGCTTAAGGTCGATTCGCATTAAAATAATAAGAGACACGTGTTTGGTACTTTTTTTTTGAATTTTGGGCGTAAAAAGGCTAAAATCGGTAACGTAATAAATTTGATCGAAAATTGACTATTTATAGGGAGTTCTTGGAAAATTTATTACATATAGGAAATTTTTCCAAAATTTATTATAGGAAATTTTTCGAAAATTAACTATTAATAGGAAATTCTTCAAAAATTTAGTATTTATAGGAAATTTTTCAAAAACTGACTGTTTATAGAAAATTTTCGAAAATTTGTAGGAAATTTTTCGAAAATTTCATTTTTTTATGAAATTTTTTGAAAATTTACTTTTTATAGGAAATTTTTCGCAAATTGACTATTTATAGGAAATTTTTTGGAAAATTGACTTGTTATAAGAAATTTTTCAAAAATTTACTTTTTATAGGAATTTTTCGAAAATTTACTTTTAATACGATATTTTTCGAAAATTTACTATTATAGAAAATTTTTCGAAAATTTACTATTTATAGAAAATTTTTCGAAAATTTACTATTTATAGAAAATTTTTCAAAAATTTACTTTTTATAGAAAATTTTTCGAAAATTTACTTTTTATAGGAAATTTTTCAAAAATTTTTCGAAAATTGACTACTTATAGGAAATTTTTTCAAAATTTATTATTTGTAGAAAATTTTTCGAAAATTGACTATTTGTAGGATATATTTCGAAAATTTACTATTATAGAAAATTTTTCGAAAATTGACTACTTATAGAAAATTTTTCGAAAATTTACTTTTTATAGAAAATTTTTCGAAAATTTACTTTTTATAGAAAATTTTTCGAAAATTTACTTTTTTTCGAAAAATTTCTTTTTATAGAAAATTTTTCGAAAATTCGCTTTTTATAGGAAGTTTTTCGAAAATTTACTTTTTTTAGGAAATTTTTCGAAAATCTACCTTTTATAGGTATTTTTTCAAAAATTTACTATTTATAGGAAATTTTTCAAAAATTGACTATTTATAGGAAATTTTTCGAAAATTGACTATTTATAGGATATTTTTCGAAAATTTACTATTATAGAAAATTTTTCGAAAATTGACTACTTAGAGAAAATTTACTTTTTATAGGAAATTTTTCGAAAATTTACTTTTTATAGAAAATTTTCGAAAATTTACTTTTTTTCGAAAAATTCCTTTTTATAGAAAATTTGTCGAAAATTCGCTTTTTATAGGAAATTTTTCGAAAATTTACTTTTATAGAAAATTTTTCGAAAATTTACTTTTTATAGGAAATTTTTTGAAAATTTACTTTTTATAGAAAATTTTTCGAAAATTTACTTTTTATAGGAAATTTTTCGAAAATTTACTTTTTATAGGAAATTTTTCAAAAATTTACTTTTTATAGGAAATTTTTCGAAAATTGACTACTTATAGGAAATTTTTTTAAAATTTATTATTTATAGGAAATTTTTCGAAAATTTACTATTTGTAGGATATTTTTCGGAAATTTACTATTATAGAAAATTTTTCAAAAATTTACTATTTATAGAAAATTTTTCGAAAATTTACTATTTATAGAAAATTTTTCGAAAATTTACTTTTTATAGAAAATTTTTCGAAAATTTACTATTTATAGAAAATTTTTTGAAAATTTACTTTTTATAGAAAATTTTTCGAAAATTTACTTGTTTCGAAAATTTACTTTTTATAGAAAATTTTTCGAAAACTTACTTTTTGTAGGAAATTTTTTAAAAATTTACTTTTTATATGAAATTTTTTAAAAATTGACTTTCTTTTGAAAATTTTTCGAAAATTTACTTTTATAGCAAATTTTTCGAAAATTGACTTTTTATAGGAAATTTTTCAAAAATTTTGGAAATTTTTCGAAAATTTACTTTTATAGGAAATTTTTCGAAAATTTACTTTTTATAGGAAATTTTTCGAAAATTTACTATTTATTCTTAACTTAATGTAAATAACGCCATTATTCTGGTGAATTAGACATATTTTTAAAAATTCATATCTTGGTAGGCACAGGCATTTATTGTATTTCATTCAAGCCCCTTAAAGTACATTAAATTTAATATACGTCTATCAACTTTGATGAGCTTGAAAGTGACATTTGTCTTTAATATTATATTTATCTTAAACAAACTCAAAAAATATCACAAAAATCCATAGAACTCTCCCCAGTACTTGCAATTGTAAAGAGTCTTGCGCAAATATTATAAACAGAGGATTCACTTTAAATCACTTCAATTGCCGACAACTGTCAAAACAAATCTTATTTCTGGAGTATGAAGAATTGTTAAAACTTGTTGTATTTATATAAGATTTTTCATATATTTCACTTCTGGCAATGTGGGATTAAAAATTTTTCGGGGACTTAAAATTGTATTTAAAAATTTAAAATAAAATTTTTCGAAAGCAAGAAATAGAAATTTTAGTAAAGTTCCCATGAAAACAGAAAGTTTTTAGAATTTTTAGAATTTCCTATAAAAATTAAAAAATCCTACACCAAGGAAATTTTTGAAAATTTAGAATATTTAAAAAATTTATTTTAAAAATAGTTTAAAAGTTTCCTATAAAAGTAGGAAATTTTTGAACAATTTCCTAGAAAAACAGGAAATTTTTGAACAATTTCCTATAAAAATAGGAAATTTTTGAAAATTTTCCTGTAAAAACAGGAAATTTTTGAAATATTTCCTATAAAAACAGAATTTTTTTGAAAAATTTCCTATAAAAATAGAAAATTTTTGAAATAATTCCTATAAAAATAGGAAGTTCTTGAAAAATTCCTATAAAAATAGGAAATTTTTGAAAAATATCCTTAAAAAAATAGGAAATTTTTGAAAAATTTCCTTTAAAAAATAGTCAATTTTTGAAAATTTGCTTTAAAAAGTTGGAAATTTTTGAAAAATTTCCTATAAAAATAGGAAGTATTTAAAAAATTTCCTATAAAAATAGGAATTTTTTGAAAAATTTTCCTACAAAATAGGAAATTTCCTATAAAAATAGGAAATTTTTGAAAAATTTCCTATAAAAATAGGAATTTTTTGAAAAATTTCCTATAAAAATAGGAATTTTTTGAAAAATTTCCTATAAAAATAGGAATTTTTTGAAAAATTTCCTATAAAAATAGGAATTTTTTGAAAAATTTCCTATAAAAATAGGAATTTTTTGAAAAATTTCCTATAAAAATAGGAATTTTTTGAAAAATTTCCTATAAAAATAGGAATTTTTTGAAAAATTTCCTATGAAAATAGGAAATTTTTGAAAAATTTCCTATAAAAATAGGAAATTTTTGAAAAATTTCCTATAAAAATAGGAAATTTTTGAAAAATTTCCTATAAAAATAGGAAATTTTTGAAAAATTTCCTATAAAAATAGGAAATTTTTGAAAAATTTCCTATAAAAATAGGAAATTTTTGAAAAATTTCCTATAAAAATAGGAAATTTTTGAAAAATTTCCTATAAAAATAGGAAATTTTTGAAAAATTTTCTATAAAAATAGGAAATTTTTGAAAAATTTCCTATAAAAATAGGAAATTTTTGAAAAATTTCCTATAAAAGTAGGAAATTTTTGAAAAATTTCCTATAAAAATAGGAAATTTTTGAAAAATTTCCTATAAAAATAGGAAATTTTTGAAAAATTTCCTATAAAAATAGGAAATTTTTGAAAAATTTCTTATAAAAATAGGAAATTTTTGAAAAATTTCCTATAAAAATAGGAAATTTTTGAAAAATTTCCTATAAAAATAGGAAATTTTTGAAAAATTTCCTATAAAAATAGGAAATTTTTGAAAAATTTCCTATAAAAATAGGAAATTTTTGAAAAATTTCCTATAAAAATAGGAAATTTTTGAAAAATTTCCTTTAAAACATAGGAAATTTTTGAAAAATTTCCTTTCAAAAATAGGAAATTTTTGAAAAATTTCCTTGAAAAAAAAGGAAATTTTTGAAAAATTTCCTTTAAAAAATAGGATATTTTTGAAAATTTCCTTTAAAAATTTTTGAAAAATTTCCTTTAAAAAAAAAGGAAATTTTTGAAAAATTTCCTTTAAAAAATAGGAAATTTTTGAAAAATTTCCTTTAAAAAATAGGAAATTTTTGAAAAATTTCCTTTAAAAAATAGGAAGTTTTTGAAAAATTTCCTTTAAAAAATAGGATATTTTTGAAAACTTCCTATTCAAATAGGAAATTTTTGAAAAATTTCCTAAAAAAATATTAAATTTTTGAAAAATTTTCTTTAAAAAATATGAAATTTTTGAAAAATTTCCTTTAAAAAATAGGAAATTTTTGAAAAATTTCCTTTAAAAAATAGGAAATTTTTTAAAAATTTCCTTTAAGAAATATGAAATTTTTGAAAAACTTCCTTTAAAAAATAAGAAATTTTTGAAAAATTTTCTTTAAAAAATAGAAAATTTTTGAAAAATTTTCTTTAAAAAATAGAAAATTTTTGAAAAATTTCCTTTAAAAGATAGAAAATTTTTTAAAATTTCCTTTAAAAAATAGGAAATTTTTTAAAAAAATTTGTATAAAAATAGGAAATTTTTGAAAAATTTCTTTAAAAATAGGAAATTTTTGAAAATTTTCCTTTAAAAAATAGGAAATTTTTTGAAAAATTTCCTTTAAAAGATAGAAAATTTTTTAAAATTTCCTTTAAAAAATAGGAAATTTTTGAAAATTTTCCTTTAAAAAATAGGAAATTTTTGAAAAATTTCCCTTAAAAAATAGGAAATTTTTGAAAAAATTTTATATAAAAATAGGAAATTTTGGAAAAATTTTTATATAAAAATAGGAAATTTTTGAAAAATTTTTATATAAAAATAGGACATTTTGAAAAATTTCCTTTAAAACCTAGGAAATTTTTGAAAAATTTCCTTTAAAAAATAGGAAATCTTTGAAAAATTTCCTTTAAAAAATAGGAAATTTTTGAAAAATTTCCTATAAAAATAGGAAGTTTTTGAAAAATTTCCAATAAAAATAGGAAATTTTTGAAAATTTATTAAATACAATTTTTGTTAGCCATTTGACTGTATTTACGAAGTCTTTTGGTTGAGTGTATTTATCATTAAGTAATTACATATTTTGATTACAAAAGTTGGCTCGTGTGTGTTTAAAATTATTTTCTTTGCAATTACCTTATCTCTACTTTTATTCTCGTACATCCTGGTATCGTAGAAAAAAAAAAACTAATTTCCTTTTCTTATTATGTGAGAGCAAACAGAGATTTTAAGATTTTCCGACAAAAGTGTTGAAAAATTTACACCTTCATTCATATGCGTGTGTATGTATTTTCTTATTATATAAGTAGGAAAAGTAAACTTACAAAACTGTTATAAAAGTTTATCTGACTTTTGTGAAAGCAAGTGGAACAAAGAAGTTGTGAAATAATAAATAAACGTAAATTAAATTAAACAACTTTTAATATTTTTGGCAAATTTTCCTGAAAAATAAACTTTAATGTTAGGAGTTTTAATTTTAGTGTTATTTTAAATATTAAATTTTGTTTGTATAAATAATTTTTTAATGAAAAATATAATTTATAGGATGGTTCAACTGCTAAGAACTTCTTCGCGATAAAAGCTATTGGGCTCTTGTAAAAAAGCTATTGAAGTTTATAGAAAAGTGTTCCAGAATAAAGCAAAATTTAAGCTTAAATTTCTTTATCTTTTAATTTAAGCCAGAAATACTCAAAAACTTTCTCTTGAATTAGGTCATCTGTTGCATATAAAATATTATTGATTTGATAATTTTTTGTTATGCATAACGCCCTTCCAGAAAAAAAAACTTTAAAACACAAATTTCACTTTATTATTTAAACTTATCTTCGCCGTTCGTGTCTTGATTGTCCAGATTGAAATCCAAAGAAATGCAATTTGTGCTGAAAAAATAAACTTGGAGCAAGAAACTCATAAAAACTAAATTTTATTTTATTTCGTTATTTACATAAATCTTTTACAGTTTCACTTCTTTTCTTTTGCTCGGGAAACAGTAGAAATCATCCTAATGCCAACAATTTTGCCAAATTGTATTTATTTAATGTAAATATTTAGTTACTTTTTCCTATTGTTTAGGATGAAATGAAATTTATTTAAAAGCACATGGTAGTTTTTGGCGTTTTCTAAACAAAAGATTTAATCACGAATAAGTCAACATTTAAAGAACAATTTAATTTAGTTGGTTTTGATTGAAATCAAATATTAAAGGCGACATTAGGGAAAATGAAAATTAAACTAATAATGAAGTTTCTTTTATTAGAAATTATTACACTGTGTTACAAACGTGAAAAAAACAGTTGTAAACTACAACAAAAGCAAATAAGAGTTTGCACCTCATTCAAAATATGGACCAAATTCGAAAAAAATGATGACGCTAGTTGTTATAATTGGTAAAATCTTTGGACTAAGTTCGATTGCACTAGCTTTATAGTTCAACATTTTAAAGTATCTAGGATGTTTACCTGATACTTCATTCATAATTCCCACGACATTCCTTTTGGAACAAGGGGCACTTCTTTTAGACAATGTTCAAAAGCATTAGTTAGAGAAGTTTTACATAGCCTAATACTCAATAACCAGTGGCTAGCTGAGTTATGAGGTGAACCGCTTTTTTTGAAAATTTATTTTTTCAAGTGGGTCTGGCCGGGGTTCGATGTTGGGACCTTTTGTATGGTATAGCAGGTTAGACATCCGCCTGACCTGCTATACCACCGCGGTATGTACTTTGCACAAATTTTGGTCTCATAACCGGGTATGCTTATCCATTAATAAGCTATTAAGCACATTTCGTTTTGCTTACTTAAGGCCAAACACACTGACGGTAGGTCCATATATTTTGTAATAAGCTCCACCGTATATAAAGTCTGGACTAACATCGATCGATAGCAATCTAATTTCGTAGGTTCGCGATCTTTTTGATTTTCTATACCCACCATCAACTTGTGTTAAATTTAGAAACATATCTCATATATCTACGAGGGTCGAAGAAGAAGGGACTTTGGAACCTTTGACTCTAAGAGGGTAAAAAACGTCATATCTCCTAAAGTAATAGATTTAAAAAAAAAAAAAAAAAAAAAACAAAATTAAAATTACCTTTTAAACAGCTATGAAAATAAGTGGACAGGTGTTTGGTACTTTTTTGAAACTATGTCCGATAGGGGGTAAAAAAGGGTGAAAATTGTTTTTTTTGGTACTTTTTTAACCAAAGAATATAGAAAGGAACTTTGTACAGCAGTCAATAGATGTGAAAGAAATATTGAATACGTATTTGGTACTTTTTTGATCTTGGGTCCAAAATGGGTAAAAAAGGGATAACATGATAACTTAACATCTCAAAAAGTAATATGAATAAGAATTATGTTAACTGCGTTTTAATAAAATGTACCGAATTCAGTTGGTACCAAAAGAAGTAGAAGAAGTACCAAATATGCATATGGAACTTTTTGAAAGTAGGGGATAAAAAGGGGAAAAAATGAGTAATGTTATAACTTTTAAACAAATTAATGTTTGTATGTACGTTCTTTATAGAATAGTAAACTGTGAATTTGATCATGTTATGCTCTTTAGCGAAGATGTTGCGGATAAGCCGGCGAAGGTTTTAAAGTTGATAAGACTAATTTCCGTTAGGTGGCGCCACTGAAAATTACTAAAAATTAATTAAATCGTAAACTGTACATTTGATCACGCTATGATCTTTAGCAAAGTTGAAGCGCATGAGCCGGCGAAGGCTTTTTATTTGGTGAAACTTACTTAAATTCAATTTAAGCGTAAGCTGTACATTTTATTATGCTACAATCTTTAGCAAAGTTGTTGCACATGAATCGAAGAAGGTTTCTTAGTTGGTATGAAGAAATTTCGACAGATGGCGCCACTCAAAGTCAATTTAATCATACATTTAATTATTCTAAAATCTTTAGCAAAATTGTTGTGGATAAGACGACGAAGGCTTATTAATGGGAATGACCAAAGTCCGATAGGTGGCGCCACTGAAAATTACTCAAAATTAATTAAATCGTAAACTGTGCATTCGATCATGTTAGAATCATAAGCAAAGTTGTTACGCATAAGCAGACGAAGGTTTCTTAGTTGGTATAAACAACTTCAGGTGGCGCCACTGAAAACTACTCAAAATGAATTAAATCGTAAACTGTGCATTTGTTTAAGCTATAATCTTTAGCAAAGTTGTTGCGCATGAGTCGACGGAGGTTTCTGTTGGTATGACCAATTTCCAAAATTTTTAAAATGAGTTAAACTGTAAACTATGCAAAATATGTGTTGATCGGACAAAATAAATTAAATTATTCAAAATTAAATTTATTTTACTACCTTATAAAATAAAATATATTAAAATTTTAAAATTTGCCTCAAAATGCTTATCATAAAGCTCCGAGCAAGGCTCGGTCAACCAGGTACTATAGAGCATATTCAGGCAAAATTTAGTGGCCAAAAGCTGTTATAAATTCTTATTTAATAGCCTTTAACTGGCCTTTGCTACATATTTTTTTTTTGTTTCCGGGAGTGTTTTTTTATGAAAGCTATAGTCAAATATGGACCGATTCCTATAAAATTTGATATACTGACCAATGGTTGCATAAAATTCCCCTCTATTTCAAATTTAGTCGTCATAGCTATTATAATTGTATTTAATTTATCAGCATTAATGTGTTTCCCGGATCGGGGTTATATGGGAGCTCTTACTACATGTGAACCGATTTCACTCATTTTTAGTACACAGCTTCAAAAACACATACTTTTGTAAAATTTTGTCTCTCTAGCTCTTGTAGTTAAGGAGCTATCGCGCTTTTATCTGACGAACGGACGAACATAAACCCCCTTTTCTTTTTGTATTTTTGTGTTTCCGTAAGTTTTTTATATGGGAGCTATGTTCAAATGGTAACCGATTCTGACAAAATTTTGCACACTGGCTAGCATTGACATAAGGACTTCCTTATACTAAGTGGCCATAGCTAGTAGAGTTTATCATTTATTCGCGTTCAAGTGTATTTTAGGTGAAATTTAGGCTGTTCTCGTAATTACTTTGTGTGGGAGCTATTGTTAAATGTGAACCGATTTCGATTACATTTGCCTTACTTCTATCTACCGAATTTTATTATAATAGCTATTATAATATGTTATTTATTAGCAAGTAAGCGATTTCACGGGAGCTATGGTCAAATGTTAACAGATACCAAAATGCAAATATTCTGCAATATTGGTATCAATATTTAGCACCAAAGCTTTGTAAGAAAATTTTAACCTTTAAAGCTCAGATTTCGTTGATTTTTTATGCAGTCGATGAGAAAAATCGGAATCAAACTTTTTCGATATATAATGTCGCTTGTTTTTTGTCAGAATCTGGACCTGTCCCAGTCGTATCATTCCTTCAACATAGACGGTCAATTATGAATGATACATAAAGATTTGGTTAACAAAAGACTTCGAAGAAATATTTATAATCATTTTCCACCAGGACGATACGTGATCGAACATATCGGCTCAGACAATGTTCATTTATCTAAGCACTTAGAGCCGACCTCAACAAATAAGTACATACCATTACCAACGTTTTTCTGAGCAATTTATAACATTTTTTAACCCTTTTCAAGAAGGGTTTCCGGTGGGCATTTCTGCTTAATGTTTAAGATAGAAAAATTTTGAAAACACCAAACAATTTCAAATTATAAAATCAAGAGATACGATTTTTGACGATTATATCCGTCGTGATGCTCTGCGTACCTTAGCGATTGCGTTAGGAACCATGACGTTGATTGCCGTCAGACTGATATATAATTTTCATGTTATCTTGACGTTTATGCGTTTCATGGAAACTAGTTTTTGTTGCTTATCAACAGATAAACATTTGACATGATTTCAAGGCTGCAACTTTGTTTATATACATTCCTTATATACATTCATTATATACAAAAGCAATGTAACAGGCATAGATGCTACTCTGTTGTTAAAAAGCTTCAATTTTAAACTTTTTAAAAACAAATATTTTAATGACGTATATGAACATCGTGTCCCACCAGAAACCATTGTTATGACGGATATATACGTCAGTGTTCGCGAAAGGGTTAAAGAAGGTGATAATTAATGCCTTTTAATTCTACAGCTTTTATAGAAGATTGCACAATGGTTGCCTTTCATTAGTTTGGTTTTACTAACCCTTAAGCTAGAAACACAATCACGGCTACAGGCTACGGGCTACAACCTGTCAAAATTAAGTTACACGCATTCAAATGGGAATACATTTTTTAGCGTCGGCACAGCTACACGACTACCGACCACCGTTTTTGCTGTAGCCAAGATTAAACTAATTTCTATTTTTATTGGCGACAATAACAGATTTAGTGCTGTCAACACCATAGAATATTGAAATAAATGAGCGATTTAAGCCACTTAACTTTATTTGCAATAATTACGATGAAGGAAATTGAAATAGACAATTAATATACATACTTATCAAATATTTATATATACAATATATATAATAATATCTGATAAATATATGATATACAAATTTATAATTATATAACTCTACCTCAATAAAAGTACATTTTTAAGAAGTTAATTTTTAAACTGTCATTACTCACACGCTTTATGTGTTAGAGCTACGTAGTTAAAGTTATGTAAAAGCCCAGTATATCCTGTATAAAATATATTATTTAAAAGAGCATACTCATAACCTAAGTTGCCTTAAGATATGCGTATTTTTATTAAAATCGGTTGTAAAAATATTTTTTTTAGGATAATCGAAAGAATATATATATCATTTGAAAAATATTTTTAGTAGCTTTATCGTTAATATCGGATATAACTTTCTGAAGTTATGCCCTATAATTCTTGAAGTTTAAAAAGCTCATAACTCTCAAAATATAAGTGATTCCACTAAAATCTTTCTATTAAAATTTTTTTGATTTATATGTACCATCAGATACATGAAACCCGTTGATATCGGAGGTTGATTACTAAAAAGGATTTATGTAATTTCTGTCAAAACATAAATCTTTATTTTGTCCATCTTATAAATGCGATATTGGCATCACTCATAAGCAGCTGTTCTATTTTAGACATTTTGATTTAAAATCTTTATCAGCTGTTTTCAATGCAGCTGCCGTCTTAAAAATATTTAAGTAGCTGACTTTTGTAGTCGGTGTTCGTGTAGCCTGCTGTCGTGATTGTGTTTCTAGCATTAAAGCAAAACAGCGAAGCTCATCTTTCTGTTTTTCAACCAAATGTTATGGTGTCTAACTTAACTGATTTAGAGACTTTATGGGCGAGAATGGCACCGAATGTGTACTAGGGGGACTTAAACATATTTTATATTTTTTTCGAAAAAATTACAAAGACAATTTATAAGTTTATAAATTTTCGTCCAAGTATCGGGTGTTTTTTATTGAGGTATAGAACTTTAAGTAGGCATCACTTTTTTAACTGGCGGCCATTTTGTCAGCTGTCAAGTGATTAATATTTAGTTTGGTTTGCCATTTCATCATGAACAGGTTGACAAAAGAACAACGCTTGCAAATCGTGAAAATTTATTTCGAAAATAATGGTTCAGTTCGCGAAGTTTACCGCAAGCTCCGTCCATTTTATGGTCGACATAATCTTCCATCAGAGCAATTAATTCGGTTAACCATGGATCGTTTTCGCACTACGTTTACTCTATGTGATAATACGCATCCGCAGCGACGTCGAACGGTGCGCACCGAAGAAACAATTGCCGCTGTAGAGCAAAGTGTTGAAGAGGACCCGAGTGAATCGATTCGCCACCGTGCACAGCAATTGGAGCTTTGTCCATCAACTTTATGGAGGATTTTGCGCAAAGAGCTTGGCTTGCGACCTTACAAGATCCAGCTTGTGCAAGAATTAAAGCCGCGAGACCATGCAATGCGTCGTGATTTTGGTGTATGGGCCGAAAATGAGATTGATCTCGATGCTGATTTTCATCGCAAAATTTTGTTCAGTGATGAGGCTCATTTTTGGTTGAATGGCTACGTCAACTAGCAAAATTGCCGCATTTGGAGTAAAGAGAATCCACATGAGATCCTTGAGACGCCATTACATCCACAAAAACTGACTGTTTGGTATGCTCTGGTGGAGTCATTGGGCCATACTTCTTCCGAAATAATGCTGGAGAGTCAGTTACCATAAATGGAGACCGGTATAGAGTCATGATAACCGACTATTTTGTTCCCCAATTGGATGGCATGAATGTGGATGAGTTGTGGTTCCAACAAGATGGCGCTACATGCCACACAGCGCACGTCACAATTGATTTATTGAAGGAAACATTCGATGAGCGCATAATTTCGCGGAATGGACCTGTCAATTGGCCACCAAGATCGTGCGATTTGACACCACTGGATTATTTTCTTTGGGGATATGTGAAGTCGCTCGTCTACGCCAACAAACCAGAAACGATAGGGGACTTGGAAGCCAACATTCGTGGCGTTATTGCCAACATACGGCCCCATATGCTCGAAAAAGTAGTTGAAAATTGGACCTGTAGAATTGGCTTTATTCGAGCCAGCCGCGGCGGCCACATGCCCGAAATCATATTTAAACATTAATGGCATACAATTATCCTTCCAATAAAGCCAAATTGATGGACATTAAAACGATTTTCTTGTGTTTTATTTCAATTCGAAGTTCTATACCTCTAAAAAAAACACCCATTATTTAAATTAAAAATTTTTTTTAACTAAAACTCCTTAAAGTATTATACTTAAAATATCTATATTAAAGAGTACATTTTCATAGTTCGTCTTTTTGCCTTAATAACCTAAATAGCTAAATATCTAAGTTAGGGCGACCCTTGCAATCCAAGTGCTCAAGATGTTTTACTCTCATCATAAAGTTCTACGTTAATTGTTACACACTTAGTAGTATAACTTTTCATAAATTGCATATTTTTATATATCGTTTGAAAGATTATTTCATTCAGATTTTTCTCAACCTCTGTCCAAATAAACGCTTTTTCTAACTTAGCTGATGTCCTGTGTCAACCTTCATTGTTTGACCTGAAACTTTTTAAGACAAATTTTTGTAGTTATTTTAAATGTAACCAAGTTTTGCTTGAGATATATTTCGAACTTTTATACATAAGGGTCATCCTAATATAAGATAGCCAATTCACCGGAATATTTTAATTTATTTTATATTGAAATTTACCGCGTAATTAGCAGAAAACTTGTTTGGTTTTAATCTGGCTACAAGTTGTACGTGTTTACTAATTGGAGCATCAACCTATATTTTAAACTTTTTTGCCTTAAGCTCTGTTAAAAGCCTCCTTCCTCCTACTCTCACAATCTGAACTTTTCCTATTGCAAACCAAACACAATAAAAAATTTATTAGACTTGATGCATAAAGACTTGGAGTATTCATTTTATACAAAGTAAAGTTCATACTTATATAACTACCTATTGCTGATTTACAAGAATAACGATATAAATAAATAATGAAGGTTTTGAGAAAAATAACTTTTTACATTTTCTTAATTTCACTTTTTTGTTTATAACTTTTAAAAGAATTGCTTTTAGTACTTCCAACTTCCAAATTTCGAGATAATCCACTTTTCCTGTTAATAATTTTTAGTTCATATATTCCGTACAATTTAAAATACAAAGAGTAACAATACAAATATTTAATCCTAAAAAGGGGAAAAACTACAACCAACATTAAAGTGCAACAGAGCGTATGATGAACATTTAATTGAAACGGATGAAGAACAAGAAAAAAGTTAAATCTGATGAAAATAAATTCAAAATGTAATATTTTATTTATATTTATTGTTAATAGAAACATTCAATAGAATAAAATAAAAACTATTTATGCGTAAGAAAATGTAGATGATAGCATACAGTAATGGCATTTACAAAATACTAGTGCTGCACAGTGAGTCGAAGTAGTAGATAAATAGGGAAAAATATTTCCTACGAAAATTTTTCTATAGAAAATATTTCTAACGAAAATTTTTCTATAGAAAAATATTTCTAACGAAAATTTTTCTATAGAAAAATATTTCTAACGAAAATTTTTCTATAGAAAAATATTTCTAACGAAAATTTTTCTTTAGAAAAATATTTCTAACGAAAATTTTTCTATAGAAAAATATTTCTAACGAAAATTTTTCTATAGAAAAATATTTCTAACGAAAACTTTTCTATAGAAAAATATTTCTAACGAAAATTTTTCTATAGAAAAATATTTCTAACGAAAATTTTTCTATAGAAAAATATTTCTAACGAAAATTTTTCTATAGAAAAATATTTCTAAAGAAAATCTTTCTATAGAAAAATATTTCTAACGAAAATTTTTCTATAGAAAAATATTTCTAACGAAAATTTTTCTATAGAAAAATATTTCTAACGAAAATTTTTCTATAGAAAAATATTTCTAACGAAAATTTTTCTATAGAAAAATATTTCTATCGAAAATTTTTCTTTAGAAAAATATTTCTAACGAAAATTTTTTTATAGAAAAATATTTCTAACGAAAATTTTTCTATAGAAAAATATTTCTAACGAAAATTTTTCTATAGAAAAATATTTCTAACGAAAATTTTTCTATAGAAAAATATTTCTAACGAAAATTTTTCTATAGAAAAATATTTCTAACGAAAATTTTTCTATAGAAAAATATTTCTAACGAAAATTTTTCTATAGAAAAATATTTCTAACGAAAATTTTTCTATAGAAAAATATTTCTAACGAAAATTTTTCTATAGAAAAATATTTCTAACGAAAATTTTTCTATAGAAAAATATTTCTAACGAAAATTTTTCTATAGAAAAATATTTCTAACGAAAATTTTTCTATAGAAAAATATTTCTAACGAAAATTTTTCTATAGAAAAATATTTCTAACGAAAATTTTTCTATAGAAAAATATTTCTAACGAAAATTTTTCTATAGAAAAATATTTCTAACGAAAATTTTTCTATAGAAAAATATTTCTAACGAAAATTTTTCTATAGAAAAATATTTCTAACGAAAATTTTTCTATAGAAAAATATTTCTAACGAAAATTTTTCTATAGAAAAATATTTCTAACGAAAATTTTTCTATAGAAAAATATTTCTAACGAAAATTTTTCTATAGAAAAATATTTCTAACGAAAATTTTTCCATAGAAAAATATTTCTAACGAAAATTTTTCTATAGAAAAATATTTCTAACGAAAATTTTTCTATAGAAAAATATTTCTAACGAAAATTTTTCTGTAGAAAAATATTTCTATCGAAAATTTTTCTATATAGAAAAATATTTCTATCGAAAATTTTTCTATATAGAAAAATATTTCTATCGAAAATTTTTCTATAGAAAAATATTTCTAACGAAAATTTTTCTATAGAAAAATATTTCTAACGAAAATTTTTCTATAGAAAAATATTTCTAACGAAAATTTTTCTATAGAAAAATATTTCTAACTAAAATTTTTCTATAGAAAAATATTTCTAACGAAAATTTTTCTATAGAAAAATATTTCTAACGAAAATTTTTCTATAGAAAAATATTTCTAACGAAAATTTTTCCATAGAAAAATATTTCTAACGAAAATTTTTCTATAGAAAAATATTTCTAACGAAAATTTTTCTGTAGAAAAATATTTCTAACGAAAATTTTTCTATAGAAAAATATTTCTAACGAAAATTTTTCTGTAGAAAAATATTTCTATCGAAAATTTTTCTATATAGAAAAATATTTCTATCGAAAATTTTTCTATATAGAAAAATATTTCTATCGAAAATTTTTCTATATAGAAAAACATTTCTATCGAAAATTTTTCTATATAGAAAAATATTTCTATCGAAAATTTTTCTATATAGAAAAATATTTCTATCGAAAATTTTTCTATATAGAAAAATATTTCTATCGAAAATTTTTCTATATAGAAAAATATTTCTATCGAAAATTTTTCTATATAGAAAAATATTTCTATCGAAAATTTTTCTATATAGAAAAATATTTCTATCGAAAATTTTTCTATATAGAAAAATATTTCTATAAAAAATTTTTCTATATAGAAAAATATTTCTATCGAAAATTTTTCTATATAGAAAAATATTTCTATCGAAAATTTTTCTATATAGAAAAATATTTCTATCGAAAAATTTTCTATATAGAAAAATATTTCTATCGAAAATTTTTCTATATAGAAAAATATTTCTATCGAAAATTTTTCTATATAGAAAAATATTTCTATCGAAAATTTTTCTATATAGAAAAATATTTCTATCGAAAATTTTTCGATATAGAAAAATATTTCTATCGAAAATTTTTCGATATAGAAAAATATTTCTATCGAAAATTTTTCTATATAGAAAAATATTTCTATCGAAAATTTTTCTATATAGAAAAATATTTCTATCGAAAATTTTTCTATATAGAAAAATATTTCTATCGAAAATTTTTCTATATAGAAAAATATTTCTATCGAAAATTTTTCTATATAGAAAAATATTTCTATCGAAAATTTTTCTATATAGAAAAATATTTCTATCGAAAATTTTTCTATATAGAAAAATATTTCTATCGAAAATTTTTCTATATAGAAAAATATTTCTATCGAAAATTTTTCTATATAGAAAAATATTTCTATCGAAAATTTTTCTATATAGAAAAATATTTCTATCGAAAATTTTTCTATATAGAAAAATATTTCTATCGAAAATTTTTCTATATAGAAAAATATTTCTATCGAAAATTTTTCTATATAGAAAAATATTTCTATCGAAAATTTTTCTATATAGAAAAATATTTCTATCGAAAATTTTTCTATATAGAAAAATATTTCTATCGAAAATTTTTCTATATAGAAAAATATTTCTATCGAAAATTTTTCTATATAGAAAAATATTTCTATCGAAAATTTTTCTATATAGAAAAATATTTCTATCGAAAATTTTTCTATATAGAAAAATATTTCTATCGAAAATTTTTCTATATAGAAAAATATTTCTATCGAAAATTTTTCTATATAGAAAAATATTTCTATCGAAAATTTTTCTATATAGAAAAATATTTCTATCGAAAATTTTTCTATATAGAAAAATATTTCTATCGAAAATTTTTCTATATAGAAAAATATTTTTATCGAAAATTTTTCTATATAGAAAAATATTTCTATCGAAAATTTTTCTATATAGAAAAATATTTCTATCGAAAATTTTTCTATATAGAAAAATATTTCTATTGAAAATGTTTCTATATAGAAAAATATTTCTATTGAAAATTTTTCTATATAGAAAAATATTTCTATTGAAAATTTTTCTATATAGAAAAATATTTCTATTGAAAATTTTTCTATATAGAAAAATATTTCTATCGAAAATTTTTCTATATAGAAAAATATTTCTATCGAAAATTTTTCTATATAGAAAAATATTTCTATCGAAAATTTTTCTATATAGAAAAATATTTCTATCGAAAATTTTTCTATATAGAAAAATATTTCTATCGAAAATTTTTCTATATAGAAAAATATTTCTATCGAAAATTTTTCTATATAGAAAAATATTTCTATCGAAAATTTTTCTATATAGAAAAATATTTCTATCGAAAATTTTTCTATATAGAAAAATATTTCTATCGAAAATTTTTCTATATAGAAAAATATTTCTATCGAAAATTTTTCTATATAGAAAAATATTTCTATCGAAAATTTTTCTATATAGAAAAATATTTCTATCGAAAATTTTTCTATATAGAAAAATATTTCTATCGAAAATTTTTCTATATAGAAAAATATTTCTATCGAAAATTTTTCTATGTAGAAAAATATTTCTATCGAAAATTTTTCTATATAGAAAAATATTTCTATCGAAAATTTTTCTATATAGACAAATATTTCTATCGAAAATTTTTCTATATAGAAAAATATTTCTATCGAAAATTTTTCTATATAGAAAAATATTTCTATCGAAAATTTTTCTATATAGAAAAATATTTCTATCGAAAATTTTTCTATATAGAAAATTATTTCTATCGAGCATTTTTCTATAGAAAAATATTTTTAATAAAAAATTTCAAATAAAGGAGGCTATATCTTGGTAATATCAGCAAAGAACTTTTGATTTTATTTATTTTGCTTTACCCCATTGTGCAACAAGTTTACTTTCATATTAAAAACATATAACTTTTTATTACAATTAATTATTCAAAAAAATATATCCATTAGTGAATATATTTTTTCATTATGTAAATACCATAAAATTCTGAGTGCAAACTTTCAATGATTTGGTAATTTTTTTTTGTATTAAAGTAATTTCAATGATCATCATCAATGTATAAATTCTCAAACAAAAAAAGGAGATTTTTATATAAAAAATTCAAATCCTTTTGCATTATATTAAAAAGTTATTGCACTTATGTATCTGGTTCTGTGAAGTCTATAAAAAAACTGTTCATTTAAGTTATAAATCAAAGCTAATGTAAAACAAGTAAGAACGTTCTATAGTCGGTGAAGCTCGACCATACGATACCCTTCACCACGAAGGTAAAAGGTAGTTTTTTTGTGTAAAGACAAGTATTTGCTTAATTTTGCCATTATATAAATATTTTCTCAAAACTTATATATTTAAGCTGTTTCCGTCATTTGAACTTATATGAGAGCTAGGGTCAAATGTGGACCGATTATCTAGAAATTTTGGCAAGTTAATTGCAGTTATGACAGAAATTCCGTTTGCAAAAAAATAAACTTAAAATTGTCATTATCTTTAGATTTACAAGCGTTTTAGTGATTTTTGTCTTATTTAGTGCGTTTAGACAGAAGAGGTTGTATGGGAGCTATGGTCAAATAAGGACCGAAATTTGTTACACTGATTTAGGTTTACATAAGCAGTAACTGTTTTAAATTTCATGAAAAACTATTGATATTTGTGGCTAACATACCAATTCCGGGAAGTGCCACCTATGAGAGGTACCATACATTATTTACCGATTTTGACGAATTTGAAGGGTATTTAGGTAAATAATTCAAGAACTTTTTAACTTTACGCTCGATAACCATGAAATTACATGGCTATTGAGGAGGTCTATTCGGGTTTACGTTTAGATTTTGGAGTCTGTAGACTAACCAGAAGGGGAGCTATATGTCCTGAAAGTAGGGCACCTCGGGTTTTTTATCCACAAATAGTTTTTCGAGTTTTTTGTACATACAAGCCATTTCTGATAGTTGATCTTATATTGAAGCTAGGGTCAAATATGGACCGATTATAAAAGAATTTCAAATGTCCCTTAATATCTATACAAAATTGTTTGTGCAATATGTAGATTAAAACAATAACAAAATTCTTTAGATATATGAGCATTTCTGGGAATTTCGGAATATTAAAAGTCAAGTATGGACCGATTGTACAATGATTAATGATCATACCAGAAATATATGGTCTGCCATGAAACAAAACTGTCTGATTAGAAGGTACTCGGTTAAACCTAAAGTTGCGACGAGTGACTTTTGCAGAAACTTAGGCTGTGACTAAATATATTTCATTAAACACATTTTCTGCACTTGCCCTACCCTGTCGTATACATAGAAGGGGTCTTACTCCTGCATTTCTGGGAATTTCGGAATATTAAAAGTCAAATATGGACCGATTGTACAATGATTAATGATCATACCAGAAATATATGGTCTGCCATGAAACAAAACTGTCTGATTAGAAGGTACTCGGTTAAACCTAAAGTTGCGACGAGTGACTTTTGCAGAAACTTAGGCTGTGACTAAATATATTTCATTAAACACATTTTCTGCACTTGTCCTACCCTGTCGTATACATAGAAGGGGTCTTACTCCTGCTTTTTTCTTTAGAGTCCTAATTACCAGACAGAGACTTAACTAAAATATTTGCTTTAGCTTTAGATTTATTAGTACTTTAGTTTCTTTAGTGTTTTTTTTATAAACTTTTTCTCAAAGTGTATTAAAACTATATTTTAACTTTTTTTTAACTCAAAGTACTCGTATTTTGTTACTTTCGTTTCTTGTTGCCCCATCATTTACTTAATTGCATCTTGCAAGCAAATTTATTCTAGAAGAAGCTGCAAAATTTATGAGACTTTAGAGACTAACCGACCGACTTACCCCAAACAATTGAAGCAATATTATTGTAAGTTTTTTTTAAACAAAGACTTCGCATAAAACAATGAAACATAAATTTACGGTCATTTAACAAAAGGATATCAAGGATAAACAAAAATGTTATAATAATAGTTCTTCATAATAGAAAGAAATTAAGACGGAAGTAGGGAAGAAATGAAAGAAGGATGTCATTGTTAAAATTTTAATTAAATAGTTTCTTAATGCTTTTGTCTTAGTTATTGGGTAAATCCTAAGGAAAGTGGATTTGAGAAAAATGTAATCAAATTTTGTATATATTTTTTAAAAATTTACTTTTTATAAGAAATTATTTAAAAATTTACTTTTTATAAGAAATTTTTTAAAAATTTACTTTTTATAAGAAATTTTTTAAAAATTTACTTTTTATAGGAAAATTTTCAAAAATTTACTTTTTATAGGAAATTTTTCAAAAATTTACATTTTATAGGAAATTTTTCAAAAATTTACTTTTTATCGCAAATTTTTCAAAAATTTACTTTTTATAAGAAATTTTTCAAAAATTTACTTTTTATAAGAAATTTTTCAAAAATTTACTTTTTATAGGAAATTTTTCAAAAATTTACTTTTTATAGGAAATTTTTCAAAAATTTACTTTTTATAGGAAATTTATCAAAAATTTACTTTTTATAGGAAATTTTTCAAAAATTTACTTCTTATAGGAAATTTTTCAAAAATTTACTTTTTATAGGAAATTTTTCAAAAAATTACTTTTTATAGGAAATTTTTCAAAAATTTACTTCTTATAGGAAATTTTTCAAAAATTTACTTTTTATAGGAAATTTTTCAAAAATTTACTTTTTATAGGAAATTTATCAAAAATTTACTTTTTATAGGAAATTTTTCAAAAATTTACTTTTTATAGGAAATTTTTCAAAAATTTACTTTTTATAAGAAATTTTTCAAAAATTTACTTTTTATAGGAAATTTTTCAAAAATTTACTTTTTATAGGAAATTTTTCAAAAATTTACTTTTTATAGGAAATTTTTCAAAAATTTACTTTTTATAGGAAATTTTTCAAAAATTTACTTTTTATAGGAAATTTTTCAAAAATTTACTTTTTATAGGAAATTTTTCAAAAATTTACTTTTTATAGGAAATTTTTCAAAAATTTACTTTTTATAGGAAATTTTTCAAAAATTTACTTTTTATAGGAAATTTTTCAAAAATTTACTTTTTATAGGAAATTTTTCAAAAATTTACTTTTTATAGGAAATTTTTCAAAAATTTACTTTTTATAGGAAATTTTTCAAAAATTTACTTTTTATAGGAAATTTTTCAAAAATTTACTTTTTATAGGAAATTTTTCAAAAATTTTATTTTTATAGAAAATTTTTCAAAATTTTTCAAAAATTTTCGTTTTATAGAATTTTTTCGAAAATTTATTTTTTATAGGACTTTTGATATGTAAAATATTTGGCAAAATTTTTTGAAACAAAATTTTTTTTAACTCCAAATGGTTTTTATTTATTTATTTTTATGAAAGAAAAATTTTATAGGTTCTGATCAAAACGAAAGATTTAACTTACGAAAATTTTTCACCTATATTTTCTTAGTTAAAAAAATGGACTTAAACCACTTTCAAAATAAGGTCTTCATATGAGAAAAATAAGGGGTTTCTTCAAAAGTTTAAACAAAATTTCCACTTAGTATAGATTTTCAAAAAAAATTTAAACGGTATAGTATTGAGAAGTAAATGGACATTCTAACGAGATATATTAATATAAAATCAGTTGAAAACTTTCCTAATCTATTAGGGTTTTCCAAAATATTATACATTCTTGAAGACTCTCCTGAGCATATGCAATAAAAAAATTTATTATTTTAAAAATTACTATTTACCATGAAATTTTCAAAACTTCTTTTTTTGTTTTTTCTCTAGTTTGTTAAACGAATATTAGCAAGAACATCCTGCATATTATCACAAAGAAATAATTAGATCGATATCACTAACGACTTAAATTCAAAGGATTTCGACAAAAACTCAATTTTTCACTAAAGTTATAAAAAAAGCACATGAATTGTTATATGTTAGCAGTTTTTATTAGAAGAATTGAGATTAGTATTGCTCCAAGGTAGAAATATATACTAGAATTTTGATTGAAATCGGACGTTATTAACCATTTTATTACCAGGGTCACATGGAAAATTTATAAAATATTCAACTTTTTTCAAAAAACTTAAGTTTTGTCCAAAAACTGCTGGTTTTCGATCACGGCTGTTTATGGGGTACATGTCCAAAATTATTCAAAATATAATTTGCACGCATCCCTAAAGCCTAATCTTTTAGAAATTAAAAAAAAAGTTAGTCTTAAAAAAAAACTTTTTCTTAAATTAATTTTTTAAGCTTTTTTCGTTGCACAAAGTGTGAAAAATGTTTAATTAAATTTATTGTTCTTTTAGTTGATTTAGAAATTTATAAAAAATCTCAAGGTAATTTAAAAAAAAATTCTGTCTTACTACAAATGATTTATAAGCCAAAAAAAGCCAGAAGTCATGCCAAAAAAGTTTGGAGTCAAATATCTCCCAAACTATAAGAGACAATTGTTACTTTTAAAAATGTAAAAATCTTTTGGATCGGACTAAATTGGCGAAAGTTATATGCACCCAAAAGTTTTATATACCCAGGGTGGACAACTTTGATCAACTGTAGAGCCCACTGTGCTACCGACAGGTACTTTCACAGGTCTAAAAGCCCAACACCTCTTCTAGTGACGTTCGAAATTTCGCCAAAATCCGTGTAGTAGTTTAGAAATCGCTGAGTTAATACCACTGTGCAATACTTCAATATTCAGCATAACAATGCTATGGGAGGCAAAGTTTTCAGAGCTTTTAAAGACTATGTGTTACAGCTTGATATACGCGTTTAGTATAAGCTTTATGTTGATATTTGTTGCACACAATAATAATTCTTATTTATTCAGTCCCTCAAATTATACATAATGTGTGATTTTCGCTATGTGTAGAATTAGGGATAATCCTCCTGATGAGATGGCCAAACCAACCATCGAAACGCGTCGAGGAAAGGTTTCCCCACCAACATTTTATGGTTTTATCAAAAAACTTTTTTTTACAATAATAAATAATTGTAATGAATTGGGATCTTAGTGCAATACACTACAGTAAAACTTTTTAAGTAAAAATCGTTTTTAAGTGCGTTAATTTGTATAGTAGAACAAAAAAATATCTACTTTTTAAAGGAAAATAATTTTAATCATTCTTATTTTGTAGAAATGACATGGATAAAGATATCACAATGAAATTTTGTAGTTATGTAGAACAATAAGATCTAAAAGCAATAGACGAAAAGACAATTCCCAATTTTAACTGAAAAATTCCCTAATTCCGAACTCAGGAAAAAAAAAGGTTACAAAAAATGGTAACACTAACTCTATTTACAGAGCGTTTCTTTTACAAATTGGAATTTTTTCGAGAGGAGTGTGCTAGTACCAAAAATTCAATTGACAAAATTTTTTTTTATACTTTAGAATATAAAGAAAATATTTTTTATTAATGTTAAAATATAGCTATCGTTTAGGGCAAAACATGGCAAAAAAAAATGTAAGGTATAACCGTTCTCTCTTACAAAAAAAATTTTTGAAGTAAATGCGAAATATTTGAAATATGTTTTTTGTAAACAATTATAAAAGTCGTTGCCACATGTGAGAAATGGGAATATTATTATCAGGAAATTTTGAACGTATAATGTGTAATGTGTTGTAAACATTTCGTTAAAACTTATTTTATAACGTTTAGCGGATCCTGTACAAGGAAAAAAGGACCTGAGACAATAAAATTTTGTCATAATATATTTAAAGTATTTTTGTGTAACATATTTTTTATAATTTATGTTACAGTTTCTTCAGCTTCTTTTTGGGATTGAAAATTTTATTTTCATCAAAATTTTATTTAAAAAACGTATATTCAAATATGTTCTAACAGACAGATAGATTTTGGTGTGATCTTTTATAGTATGAGAATTAAGGGCTTTTTAAATTTCAAAAATTATACGGCATAATTTTAGAAGTTTATATCCGATATATTCTGGTATATCAAATAAACTGGTATATCAAACAAAAGATACTGAAAGTATCATTCAAATGATATACATTCTTCCGATTTATAAAGATTAAGAGCTCATATACTCAAAACTTATTTTTACAACCGACTTTGTTTATAAAAATGAGCATATCTTAAAATAATATAGACATAATAATGGTCTTTTATATAATGAATTTTATACAGGATATACTGGGCTTTTATATAACATAAATTACTTAGCTCTAGCATATGTAGCGTGTTAGTTATAACAGCGTAAATTTCACTTTTATTGAGTTAGAGTTATATAAATATACATTTTTATATTATATATAAAATGTATATATTTTTTTTTGTCTACATCTACAATGGTAGACGGTAGTCGTGTGCCTATGTCGACGCTTAAAAAAATGATTTCTATTTGAATGAATGTATTCTAATTTTAACAGGTTGTAGCCCGTAGCCTGCAGTCGTGATTGTGTTTATAGTATAATAGCAAACAGAAACTGGGATTTTCAAAAGTAGTATGATAGCATAATTTGAGAAAAGAAAATAATGATTCGATCAAACGTCAGAAAGTTAATATGGCTGACAAAAGAGAGAACGGTTATACCTTACTAATTTCTTTTATCATGGGGCAAAACTCAAACAAAAAAAAAAAACGATATTTTTTTGATGTTTCAGCTTTGAATATTTTTAACTTTTAAATGAAAGAAGATATCTATAACCAACTAGCACAAAAATTATTCAGAATTTTATTAAGAATTTCACCAGATCAAAAAAAAGGCTTAGTAAAAATCAACCCAAATATCTCGAAAGCCAAAGGTGATAGCCTACATATGTAAGCATATTTTTTAGATCTTCTCAAGGAAAACTTAAGTTTAAAATTTCTTTTCAATCCGTCTATAAATAGATTTTTGGCGAATTTTTAAAAAGGTCGAACACCGCGGTGACCAACTTTAAAGGTCCATCAATCACTCTCCCGACCCCTCATGAAGCAGTGTCAACAGTTGAGATGAACTATAAGCGAGATAATTCTGGGATCACTAAGCTAAGACCAATCAGAATCGTTGCTTGGTATCCAACATCCCCTACATGATCTAATCATCTCTAATATGTAATTGGATCTAGTCCAGCTCAATTTTTTGTAGCTTAGTATAGATTAATATACATTTAAAATTTAATTTTCAATACTCAATCTAAGAATGGTCAAAGAATAACGATATTTTGTTGTATATCGTTAACATTAGTCATGGTCCATGAATTTAAGTTAACAGGTTTATCATTGAATACAATTCGTTATCAACAGTTATTTTATTTTCTAATCTTTTAACGCTTATTTAAACACAACTTTACGATGTCAAAGGACTTAAACGTTTGATTATTTTTGTTTGTTAAACAATCAAATGTTTTGCTGGTGGTTGAATGTTTTGTTTTAAATATGTATTTCAAAGCAATAGATACACATGCATGTGTGTGTGTGGATGTGTATTGTTAAACCATACTTAAACTTATACAATATAGAATCCGATTCATATCCCAACAGTTTCATATAAAGTGAACTCCTTCAGAAATAGTGAAGTGGCTTATCATTTTAATATATAGGAGAAAACCAAAGCTCTGTAGTATATTGCACTAAGATCCCAATTTATTGCAATTATTTATTATACGACTTTAAAGCTAAGATCCGGCCCGTAGCCCATACTATTTAGTCCGATATCAGTAACAACAGTCAGTAACATAATATTTTGCTACTTTAAATATTTTCAAAATAGAACTTCCAATTTCAACTGTTGGAATTTAATCCTCTTGGTAGTTTATATTACAGCTTTTTAATCAAAAAAGCTATAATTAAAAAATTTCAAATAAACCATTTTTATAGAAACAAAAAAATCTCAAAAAATTATTTATATTAATCTTTATATTTCGGTCTTATATCGGTGTAAATGGAGAATTTCAAAATATAAAATATTTTCAAAATATATAATTTTTGAGTTATTACATTTTTATTAAACACAAGTCATATGCAGGACTTTAGAGTAAATAAAATTGAAAACAAAAGAGTGCGTCCATGTGTTCAAATGTATTATCACTTTAGTTTTCAAAATCCACTGTTGAAATAAATAGTCGATAAATATCGATTGTACCTTATGTGGGTAACCAATTGAATAGACTTTACTGAGGTTGATGGTGTTTGTATGTATGTACGCACACATTGGGATTATTTAAATTAACAATAATATGAACATACATAAATAGTTGTAAAAAGCATACAATATTTTTCCAGCCTTGATTAATGTTTTGATATTTTTAATGTTCTCAAATTAACATGTATGTGTAAAAAAAATCAAATATGGCCGGTTTATAATGTTTATTAAAGAGAACGTATGTACATCTGGTTCATTTTCCAATAATATATAAAATGAATATATAAAATAAAATTTAAGGATCTTGACAAAATATGTACTATTATAAATATATTAGAGTGGAGTGTAGAGAAAACTCTTCCGAAATACGATCCATTTTCCTAGTTTTAATCTCTAATACAAATTTCATATAAGAAAGCTTAAAAAAAATAATAGTACTAGTGACATACTCCTTTTGAAAAAATTAGATCACAATCAAGAAATAATGCATTTTTAAATTTGTTTTTTGATTCTATTCGATTATTTTATCCCCTATTTTGATGAAATTTTGTGTATACATGCAATTTTTAAAGTTCTTCAAAATTTTGAATTTCGCCTTGGTTTGGATTTTATAGCGGTCCAAAGTATTTTTCAAAACATACACATCAGGGATGACAAACATGGCAATTTTTTACTGAAGTTTTTAGAAGCTTTAATCTTCTAAATATTTATGTTGACAATCGTTCAAGTACTTTAGGGTCCAACAGAATCAGTCGAGCACGACTATATTACTTTCTTACATGCATATAAAAATTTATAATTTAGATTAATTTGCGTTATAAAATAATAAAATAAAAAATAACCAATTTTTATTGCTTCATTTTATTTAATTGGATGATATTACATATTTTTATTTCACGAATTTCATATTTTACGAACATTTTTATACCCTTTACCACCATAAGTGGAAAGGGTCCCAGTAAAACTTTTAATTACCAAATAATGAGTTAAACAGTTAAACTATTGAACACGAACTACTTACTAATTCGCTGTTTAAGTCATTACATTAACATAAGGATGTCATTGGAGGCAAGTACTTACCAATTGCAGAAAAGTAATGACTTGGGTAAGCAATTTGAAAGCAACAACAACAACAGCAACAACTTTTTTGTTGTTGTTTTATTAAAAACATATATTTTTAAACGAAATACAAAATTTTTTTTATGATCCCATGGGGGCTCCAACCCAGACCCTCCGACTGCTAGGCAGAGACTCTTCCACTGAGCTACTTCATATGTTGAAAACTTAGCAGCTTATAATTAATATAAACAATTTTTATTTTTAGATCCAAAATCATGTGAAAATAACTTTGTTTTTCCCTGCTTTTTTTTTTGCTTTGTTGTAATTTTTGGAAAAATATTTTTATACGATTTTTTGTAATTATTTTAAAACTTTTTTAAAATTATTTTAAAACTTAAACAATTTAAATCTTCTTTTTTGTATAAGTTTTTACATAAGATTGACTCTTACTTACTTAAATGTTACAACCTGTTAAGGTCAAAGTCCGAGCATATTTTAGAATTCCATGGATTTCGATCTTATGCGAATATTCTCCAATTTTATAGGCCAAGCTTTGAAAAATGTTCCTCTACTTGGTCTTTCTATCGAAGTTTCGGACATCCTCCTCTAACATTAGGTAGTTGGACATTTCAATTCTAATTTTATCCTCTTTATTGTATTTTTTTTCAAGAGAGGGTTACTAGCCCGTAATCCTAACCCATTTTATTGATCTTATGCGACAACTCTCGGAACATGTTAACTCACAATATTAATGGGTGTTAAACTAGCTCCCCGGATGATACCATGAGGAGGTGTGTGTCCACAGTTGAGATGAAGGATGACCCAGATAAGTTGGGCTTACCAAGTTAAGACCAATTAGAATCGTGTTTGGTATTCAACATCCCCTACATAATCAAAATTGACTAATGATGGTATTTTTTCATTAACGTGAGTTAGTTTTACAAATTTTTTTTACAGAAGATAATATTTAAGTTCTTAAAATTCAAAAATCATTTAAAAAGACTCATTTAATAAAAAAAAAACTAAAAAAGATGTTTGCCCTTGGTGGGATTTGAACCGGGGCCATTCAGTTTAAATTACCATCTTAATTACAAATAAGTACTTCTGTAATAACTTATTATTTATTCGGATGGTATGTTGTAGTCGTTACAAGGTAACCAGTTATCAGAGTACTTGCCATTACCAAAGTTTTGCTAGGGTATTATAAGTTTGTGCTGATGTATGTAACGCATAGAAATATTTGTCTTAGACCCACCTTTTAGTATACCAATAGGCTTAGAATCACTTTCTGAATCGATTTAGTCCATTATTCAGTCCATTATTTATGGTACCTCCCATAGGTCCCATTTCCCGGAATTGACATATTGGCCACAAATATCAATATTTTTTCATGAAATTTAAATCAAATACTGCTTATGTCAACTAAAATCACTGTACCAAATTTCGTTGAAATCGGTCCACATTTGACCATAGCTCCCATACAAACTCTTCTTTAAAAACGCACTAAATGAGACAAAAGATCACTAAAACGCTCGTAAATCTAAAGATATTGAACATTTTGAGTTTATTTTTTGCATACATAATTTTTGTAACAAGTGTAATCAATTTGCCAAATTTCGAGATAATCGGTCCACATTTGACCCTAACTCTCATATAAGTCCAAATGACGGAAACAGCTTAAATATGTAAGTTTTGAGAAAATGTTTGTATGATGGCAAAATTTAGCAAATATTTGTCTTTATACAGGAAAAATAACACCTTTGACCTTAGTGGTGAAGGGTATCGTATGGTCGGGCTTGACCGACTATAGCGCTTTCTTACTTGTTTTAATTGAATTTTATTATACCCTTCACCAATAGGTGAAAGGGTATTATAAGTTTGTGATTCCGTTTGTAATTTTTTTATTAGTGATCGTAGACCCCATAAAAATTATACCGATCGACTCAGAATCGGGAGGAGAATCGATTAAGCGATGTCCGTCTGTCTGTCTGTCTGTCTGTCTGTCCGTCCGTCTGTCTGTCTGTCTGTTGAAATCAAGTTTCTGAAGCCCCTGGAGGATGGACTTACATAAATTATATATCAGATTTTAGGAAATTCTCCCGCAATGAACGCTATTAAATTTCATTAAAATCGGTTTATAAACACCGAAAATATCGAAAAAATACCAAAAATTAGACGAAAATTTGAAAATTTTTGATTGAAACACACTTTTAAATAACAAGAGAAAAAAGATACTCCTGGTGTACATGTGATAATATGTTATATATCAGATTGTAGGAAATATTTTCCCAAAGCACTCTGTAAAATTTTATCAAAATCGGTCCATAAACAACTGATATATCGCTAAAACACTGAATTTGATGTATCGCAAATTGCCCAAAGTACACATTAGAGCATGTTTGTTGAAAAAATTAAATGCAGAAATAGGAAAAACTATCCTTCTTTAGTACGGACCTACATAAATTTTATATCAGATTTTAGGAAATTCCCCCACCAAGCACGTTATTAAATTTTATCAAAAGCGGTCTATAAACAATTGAGATATCGCCATAACACTACATTTGATGTACAGCAAATTGCCCAAAGTACGTGTCTAAGAAATTTTGTTTACATTTTGTAAGTATTGTTTCAGCGATATCTCAGGTGTTTATGGACCGATTGTGATGAAATTTGACATCGTTCTTTATGGGAGGATTTTCTAAAATCTGATATATATACTCCACAAATCTGATTATGAATACCATTCAAATTGTACCGATCAACTCAGAATCGGCACAAGAATCGATTTCGCGACCTCCGTCCGTCTGTCCGTCCGTCTGTTTGTTTGCCCGTCCGTCCGTCTGTTTGTTTGTCCGTCCGTCTACATGTCCGTCCGTCTACCTGTCTGTCCTTTTTTCTGTTGTAGTCAAGTTTTTGGATCTCCTGTTTTGTCGATACCTCAGATGTTTATTTTGATGAAGTTTAATAGCGTCCTTCGCAGGGGATTATCTAAATCCTGATGCATTCTGTAATTTGTGGTAGATATAATTTAGCGTTAAGGCGATGGTGTTTTGATCGACAATGTTGAAATTCAGGGTGGGACAATTCAGGAGCTCCACAAATCTGGTTTTAGCAGACACACTGCTTTTATCTTAATTTTGTGTCTGACTTTTGAACATTATGATAACATTTGAGAATGTATTATATATCAAATTATAGGTAATCTTCCTAGGAAGTACAAAAATGCAGCTAATTACATGATATCCGTTCAAAACCTACATATGTATGTAAGTATCTCACATATCAACAAAAATTTAAATTTTTTAATTGCAATTGGGAGAAATCCGTTCACGTTTGACAATTGATCCCGTATAACTTCGCCTAAGGCAATCTCTTAGTAGCTAATAAATGACAAATTATAATAGATACGATGATGACATTTAGTATAAAGACGTTGTACAATATTGATATTCAGGACAATAGCGCCTAAAATAATCTTTCTATAGGGACAACATTTGACAAAAGTATTTCTGATCTCTTGAAAAGTTCGATATTGAAAATGGGCGAGCTCTATTCACATTTAGTGAAATCTCCCATATAAACCCGACCGGGAATCGATTTAATGCTGATAAATTAAATCACATTAAAATTGCACAAAGAACTAGAGCAAAACTTTCCAAACATCCATCGGACAGATCGAAAGAACTTTACATCCCAAATATTATTGATGAAGTGTTCATTTTAATTAATTAACTAACTTCAAATTAATAAGTAAACTTTTCCGACAAAGCTGATAACCATCCATTCAAAAGCTATATATTTCACGTATGTATCTAAAACTAAGAGTGTATACCCTTTAATTTTAAGGCTTGTATACATTGACAATCATTGTTAAAGCTTTGACCTAAATCAGTCCGCTAACTTCAGAGTTTTACATAACTAATCAAGAACTTTTACTAGTTGGATAATTCGTACGAATTAAACTGCACAACCCTCACTGGGCACAGCGTTTTTGGGTTGCATGTCAGAATACTTAAACTTCATCAGATCGATGTGCTATTGCAAATCTAAGGGCATCTACATTTTGAAGCATCTTTTCTGCATGGTTTATCTGGTCTATCGAACTTTATTAAATGTTCGTAAAATATGTGTCTATTTTATTTCGAAGCTACTGGCTGGCTTAAATATGCATTCTCTACTTGTAGTCTAGTAATCATTATCTTTCACAAAGGGACCACTTTAGAACCCAAGTGAAGCTTCCCTAGACATCAGCCACCTGCCCAACCTAACCTTTGGGTGCATAACTATTCCAGATGATGACGCCACCGAAAAGGTTTTCGTTTTCCGACTCTTAATTTTAAAGACTCTTTGCATATAATACTAGTATAACCAAATATTGCTACGAATTACATTAAGTACTTTTGGAACACCATTGGTGAAGGGTATCCAAGATTCGGCAAAGCCGAATATACCACTCTTACTTGTTATAAACTAAAATTGTTAAATTTTAATCAATATTCGGATCAAAAGGGATTAAATGAGATCTATTATATAGTTTAAAATTTTAAGAAAGTGAAATGAGTGATTTTTTGAAGCCAACATGTTCAATTTTTAACACAATATTTATATTCAGAATGTTACCATCATAGCCTATAAAGTACTTTTGTTTTCATATTTGGTACAAAATCAAGAAAGTCATTTTACATCATGATACATTATAAAGTTTATAATTTATATCAGAACTGTACTGAGGTGTATTTAAGTAAGTTCTGAAAGATTACCTACAATTTGATATATAATACTTTAATATTATACATATAATGATTTCATAATGTTCGAATGTCAGACCACAAATTCATGTCATATGCAGTTTGTTCATCTGAAATCGGGTTGTAGAGCATCTGGACATTATATTATATATAATGTTTTTGAACTCGTCAAAACACCAGACTCAATGTTCCGAAAACTGCCTCATTTAAGGAAATTTCCCCACGCACCATAACCTACATGAATTATAAATCCGATTTTAGGAAAAAGGTTATAAAAGTAAAAAATAAATTAAAAATTCGGAAATTTGTGATACATCGGTTTTAGTGTTTTGGAGATATTCTAGGTGTTTCTGGACCGGTTTCCTAAAATCTGATATGTTTCCTTTATAATGATCAAAAGTCAGACCATTTATTTAAGATATACGAGTATAAAATATCTCCCTCTGCTAAAATCAGATTTGTAAAACTCCTAGAAAATATACCGACATGAATTATATATCAGATTTTAGGACGTACTCCCACAATATACACTATTAAATTTTATTAAAATCAGTCCATAAACACCTGAGCAATTGAAAAAAAAAATCAAAAAAAGTTTTTTAAAAATTTTGAATTTGGCAATTTGCAATACATCGATTTTACTATTTTAGCCATATCTTAGGTGTTTATTGACCAATATTCATGAAATTCAATAGCGTGCTTCGCGGAAGAATTTCCTAAAGACTGATATATAATTTATGTGGGCCGATAGTTAAGGAAAATTGTTTTTCTTATTTTTCGATTGTATTTCTTCAATAAATAAGCACTTTCGGTAATTTGGGGATCACCAAATGTAGTCTTTTGGCGATATTTTAGGTGTTTATGGGCCGATTTTGATGAAATTTAACAGAGAATGACAATCTTATAATAACCTTTCACCTATTGGTGAAGGGTATAACACCAAAAAAAATGTTTTTGCTGTTGTTTTCCAATTGCTTACCCAAGTCATTACTTTTCTGCAATTGGTAAGTACTTGCCTCCAATGACATCCACATGTTAATGTAATGACTTAAACAGTGAATGAGTAAGTAGTTTGTGTTCAAAAGTTTAGCTGTTTAACTCATTATTTGGTAATGAAATGTTTTCCTGGGTATATATGTATCTGTGGCTTGCTGCTAAAAGGTCCAATGTCAATTTTCGGCTGTTTTGAGTTAATCATTGCATTAGATTACCTTTTTTACCCTCTTGTAATTGACTCCAACAGCTAATTATTAATTTAACTTGGAACAAATTTATAAGGGTTTTTTTTGGGGCAACGTCACTACGAATTTATATAGAAAATAAAAATTTTAAATCAAATTTTCTTAAAACTATATTTTTTGACATTGTCCTTTTAGCACCAAGCCACAGATATAACTTGCACAAAAATTATTCAGAATTTTATTAAAAATTTACGAATGAAAGAAGCTTAAAAAATTAAAAAATCAACCCAAACATGAATTTTTACCCAAATATCTTTGAAGCTAAAGGATATAAACCAGACATGTTAGCGATTTTTTTTAATCCATCTATAAACAGATTTTCGGTGAATTTTTAAAAAAGTGTAACACCTGAGGTGACTAACTTTCAAGGTCCATCAAACACTCTCCCGACCCCTTATGAACCAGTATTTTTGAAAATTAACTCGAGTACTCCTTGAAAAGCACCGTCATTCAAATATCTTCAGTCGTTCAAAAGTTACGGAATTATTTAAAAAAAATCTGTTTTTAAAGTTAAAAACATGGGCTTACAACTACAAACTATTTAAATATTGCAATTACAAACTATGTGTTTTTAATTTGTCAACGGTGTGTTTCAAAATTGAAAACAATATGTTTTCAATTCAACCCCGTTTGTTATAAAAATTTTAAGTCAAGTTGAAAACGAAGTGTTTTTATATCATCACCGTATGTTCACATTTTGAAAATTTGGTATTGAACTGGTACAAATACGATTTATATTTTATATTGCAATTTTGAAAGCATCCGTTTTTAATTTCTAAACATACTGTGTTAATTCACTATTGACCCCGAATGGTGTGTTATTAAATACGGATGTGTTTAATTTTTCTATAAGTGTAAGTATAGTTTAACTGATGTTTCTAGTTGTATTTTATTTAAGTAAATCTTAATTTAAGAATTTATTCTAATACATATTTTAAATCGACTACTTTTTGGCTATACTCATGAGTAGTAGTTTAGTTTAGTAGCTTCATGTTTATCTTTTGGAAGTTATTATACCCTTTACCACCATAGGTGGAAAGGGTATTATAAGTTTGTGCTGATGTATGCAACGCATAGAAATATTTGTCTTAGACCCACCTTTTAGTATATCAATAGGCTTAAAATCACTTTCTTAGTCGATTTAGAGATGTCCGTCCGTCTGGCTGGCTGACTGGCTGGACCCCCCATGTAAACCTTGTAATCAAACTAGAGGTCGCAATTCTAAAGATAATTTGATGAAATTTGGCACACATCATTTTTTTTTGATAATGGGACCATGGCTATTGAAATTCGTCAAAATCGTCTATTATTTATGGTACCTCCCGTGGGTCCCACTTCCCGGAATTGATATATTGGCCACAAATATAAATATTTTTGCATGAAATTTAAAACAAATACTGCTTATGTAAACTTAAATTACTGTACCAAATTTCGTTGAATTCGGTCCACATTTGACCATAGATCCCATACAAACTCTTCTTTAAAAAGGAACTAAATGAGACAAAAATCACTAAAACGCTCGCAAATCTGAATATAAGAGAATTTTGAGTTTATTTTTCGCACGTAATTTTTGTAAAAACTGTAATAAAGTTGCCAAGTTTCGAGATAACCCACATTTGACCCTAGCTCTCATATAAGTCCAAATGACGGAAACAGCTTAAATATATAAGTTTTGAGAAAATGTTTGTATGATGGCAAAATTAAGCTAATATTTGTCTTTATATAGGAAAAAGAACACCTTTGACCTTAGTGGTGATGGGTATCATATGGTCGAGCTTGGCCGACTACAGCACTTTCTTACTAGTTTTTCTGTCCCATTGTGCATTCAAATAAATATTTATCTTTCAGTTATATAAGTACTCTTAGGTATTTCTAATTAATTTACATATGTACTTTTAGGTATACAAAGACATACTAAATTTCTTGTGTCCATACGTATGTAAATATCCAAGGTGTCATACATAAATATAGAAGTACATACATGTATAAAATAGAAGTCAAATACGAGTATATACTTTTAGAAAAACAACATGTAACTCCTCCACAAATATGAGTAATTGGGTACAAGTGTATGTAATGTAAAGAAATTACAAACAAATGCTTCAATTGTATTTAATTTATTGATTTGTTACCTTAATTGTTCAGGTTTGTCCAACTATTTACAAATGTCCTTTAAATATTGGTGTCAATGTAATTAGCCTTACGAACATTTAATCGAAGGACAAACGGTTTTGTTTACACATACTTAAGACCTGTCCTTATTTTAACTTATTCTTGGAATTTATCCGGTTTTGTGCATATATTTAGATATATAGACAATTATTTTCCGAGTTTTATAAGATATCTGATAAATATCAGCTCTATTTTATTTATGTATGTACTTTAGGGTGACAATTTTTTGGATGAATTAAAATGATTTTTCGAATTTTATATTATTTTCTATGAAATATTGTGACACTAGGTCTAAAAGTTTAGATCTGAAAATTTGAGCCAAATCGAACAACGTTCTATGGGCGCGCATAGTGTCCAAAGCTTAAGAGCCCATTTGTATGGGGAAAAATGGGTTATTTTTTTGTTTTTGCGAAATTTAGACCAAAAATAAATAACTTTTCAAAGATAAAATAATAGAATATTAAAGAGTACTAACACAGCTTTATTTCGTGAAAGATGAAAATCCATGAGGTAGTTTAAAAGTTATTGCATTTTCCCCCGAAAATTCATGTCCTTCAAAACGCGCCTAAGGATATGCACCAAAAATTGTATGTTGTAAACAAAGAAATTCCAAACTTAGACATGATTTATCATTTAATGACATGCTACTAGTAAATAGTTCAGTTTTGTTTAAATATAATCAAATTTACCTAGTTTTTTGTCATGTTGGAATATGGTAATTTTTTCTCAGGTCGGTTTCAAAAATCATTTTTTAATTTTTTTAAAGTTTTGCTCAACAAATATTACAAATTTTGAATTTACTCCCCAGTGTGTTAAAACAGACAAATGGGAGAATAAAACGTAAAAAAATTAGGTCAATATCTTCAACCCTTTCGCCGGACCTGCCATTTTAAAATGTAGAATTTCGCAAAAATGCTCGGTAAATTTTACTTGTATTCAATTTTAACAAAAAAGATAATTAATATTATTGCTTCGTTTATGGAAAACCTATGCTAAAGGTTTTCTTAATATTGAACGGGATTAACCCTTTCTTCACAGCGGTCAAATGTCAAAATTTGGATTTTCTGAAAATTTTCTCAGTGAGATTACGGAATATTAAGTAATAATTAAAAAAAGCATGAAAATAATTGTTTTTGGCAAGATAAGGTTTTTTTATTTTGGGTCTAAATTTCGCAAAAATAAAAAAATAACCCATTTTTCCCCATACAAATGGGCTCTTAAACTTTAGACCCGATGCGCCCACATAATACGTTGTCCGATTTGGCTCAAATTTTCAGATCTAAACTTTTAGACCTAGTGTCACAATATTCCGTAGAAAAACATTTGAAATCAAAGAAAAGTTGTCAATAGGAAGAGTTTTCTATAGAAAAGTTGACAGCAGGAAGAGATTTCTATAGAAAAGTTGACAGATGGAAGAGTTTTCTTTAGAAAAGTTGACTGCAGGAAGAGTTTTCTATAGAAAAACTGACAGCAGGAAGATTTTTCTATAGAAAAGTTGACAGTGGAAAGAGTTTTCTATAGAAAAGTTGACAGTGGGAAGAGTTTTCTATAGAAAAGTTGACAGTGGGAAGCGTTTTTTATAGAAAAGTTGACAGTGGGAAGAGTTTTCTATAGAAAAGTTGACAGTGGGAAGAGTTTTCTTTAGAAAAGTTGAGAGTGGGAAGAGTTTTCTATAGAAAAGTTCGCAGTGGGAAGAGTTTTCTATAGAAAAGTTGACAGTGGGAAGAGTTTTCTATAGAAAAGTTGACAGTGGGAAGAGTTTTCTATAGAAAAGTTGACAGTGGGAAGAGTTTTCTATAGAAAAGTTGACAGTGGGAAGAGTTTTCTATAGAAAAGTTGACAGTGGGAAGAGTTTTCTATAGAAAAGTTGACAGTGGGAAGAGTTTTCTACAGAAAAGTTGACAGTGGGAAGTGTTTTCTATAGAAAAGTTGACAGTGGGAAGGGTTTTCTATAGAAAAGTTGACAGTGGGAAGAGTTTTCTATAGAAAAGTTGACAGTCACCCTAATGTACTTGTATTTACTTATCTACAAATTTTTGTATTCAAGAATTTGCATTAAGTGAAGTATAAAACTTATGTATGTCATCCATTATTTACTCGTATGTCCTTTGACACTCTTTATAAGAATTTCAATATTAAAGAAGTCAATTAAATAAATATACAAATTTTATTTCTTAAATGTATTTATTGATTATTGTATTAAAATGTGTAAATTGACACACCTTCAATGTAGTTGGTTCCCATGAGGTCATGTGTTGGTCGAGTTTATAAGAGTTTTAATACATACATATGTAATTTAATACATACGTATGTATGAGTATATGTATATTTGTTCCCATTTGGAAAAAGTTTAAGGCCTGTACTTTGATGCCTTCCTATGGTTCATATGCTTTCAATGTTTTAGGTCTCGAATGCAGAATATATTGTGCCTATGAAATCGGGTTTAGAACTCTTATGTTTTCCTATTGGGCTTATTTACATATATATTTTAAATGGCCTTAAATATAATGTCTACACATGTAAGTATTTAATTCAAATCTCTTTAAAATTTTAGTTTTGTCAATTTATCAAGTTGTCATCTATAGATTCTCCTTGGGATTTTATTGCTACATATATCGAATGCAAACATTTTTGAAGCTATAACTATTTTTCAACCTAACTCGATAAACATTAATTTTATTGCATCAAATATTTATGTTCATTTCTATCGTAAATACTTAACATTTGAAAAATAGTTTTAGCCAATATCTATGCAAATGAATATACCAGAGGACTTTTGTGAAATTTTAAATCGATTTGAAAAAGTCATTTTTAGTAATCAAATTTTGTTTACGCAAACTTGATTAGTCAATAGATTTGATCAAAATGCACAGTGGGATGAGATGTAAATAAAATGGAAATACATACATATTTAAATTCTGAATGATTGATTCTACAGAAAAGTTGTAAATTTTCTATAGAAAAGTTGTCAATGGAAACAATTTTCTATAGACGAAAAAAGAGTAGGAAGAGTTTTCTATAGAAAAGTTGACAGTGGGAAGAGTTTTCTATAGAAAAGTTGACAGTGGGAAGAGTTTTCTATAGAAAAGTTGACAGTTGGAAGAGTTTTCTATAGAAAAGTTGACAGTGGGAAGAGTTTTCTATAGAAAAGTTGACAGTTGAAAAAGTTGACAGTGGGAAGAGTTTTCTATAGAAAAGTTGACAGTGGGAAGAGTTTTCTATAGAAAAGTTGACAGTGGGAAGGGTTTTCTATAGAAAAGTTGACAGTGGGAAGAATTTTCTATAGAAAAGTTGACAGTGGGAAGAGTTTTCTGTAGAAAACTTGACAGTGGGAAGAGTTTTCTATAGAAAAGTTGACAGTGGGAAGAGTTTTCTATAGAAAACTTGACAGTGGGAAGGGTTTTCTATAGAAAAGTTGACAGTGGGAAGAATTTTCTATAGAAAAGTTGACAGTGGGAAGAGTTTTCTGTAGAAAACTTGACAGTGGGAAGAGTTTTCTATAGAAAACTTGACAGTGGGAAGAGTTTTCTATAGAAAAGTTGACAGTGGGAAGAGCTTTCTATAGAAAAGTTGACAGTGGGAAGAGTTTTCTATAGAAAAGTTGACAGTGGGAAGAGTTTTCTATAGAAAAGTTGACAGTGGGAAGAGTTTTCTATAGAAAAGTTGACAGTGGGAAGAGTTTTCTATAGAAAAGTTGACAGTGGGAAGAGTTTTCTATAGAAAAGTTGAAAGTGGGAAGAGTTTTCTATAGAAAAGTTGACAGTGGGAAGAGTTTTCTATAGAAAAGTTGACAGTGGGAAGAGTTTTCTATAGAAAAGTTGACAGTGGGAAGAGTTTTTAATAGAAATGTTGACAGTGGGAAGAGTTTTCAATAGAAAGTTGACAGTGGGAAGAGTTTTTTGTAGAAAAGTTGACAGTGGGAAGAGTTTTCTATAGAAAAGTTGACAGTGAGAAGAGTTTTCTATATAAAACTTGACAGTGGGAAGAGTTTTCTATAGAAAAGTTGACAGTGGGAAGAGTTTTCTATAGAAAAGTTGACAGTGGGAAGAGTTTTCTATAGAAAAGTTGACAGTGGGAAGAGTTTTCTATAGAAAAGTTGACAGTGGGAAGAGTTTTCTATAGAAAAGTTGACAGTGGGAAGAGTTTTCTATAGAAAAGTTGACAGTGGGAAGAGTTTTCTATAGAAAAGTTGACAGTGGGGAGAGTTTTCTATAGAAAAGTTGACAGTGGGAAGAGTTTTCTATAGAAAAGTTGACAGTGGGAAGAGCTTTCTATAGAAAAGTTGACAGTGGGAAGAGTTTTCTATAGAAAAGTTGACAGTGGGAAGAGTTTTCTATAGAAAAGTTGACAGTGGGAAGAGTTTTCTATAGAAAAGTTGACAGTGGGAAGAGTTTTCTATAGAAAAGTTGACAGTGGGAAGAGTTTTCTATAGAAAAGTTGACAGTGGGAAGAGTTTTCTATAGAAAAGTTGACAGTGGGAAGAGTGTTCTATAGAAAAGTTGACAGTGGGAAGAGTTTTCTATAGAAAAGTTGACAGTGGGAAGAGTTTTCTATAGAAAAGTCTACAGTGGGAAGAGTTTTCTATAGAAAAGTTGACAGTGGGAAGAGTTTTCTATAGAAAAGTTGACAGTGGGAAGAGTTTTCTACAGAAAAGTTGACAGTTGGAAGAGTTTTTTATAGAAAAGTTGACAGTGGGAAGAGTTTTCTATAGGAAAGTTGACAGTGGGAAGAGTTTTCTATAGAAAAGTTGACAGTCCATCGGTTTCATAACATAAAGTGGTTTGGACAATATTAGGGTCATTAAACATATACGTTTACCTTCATAGGAGTTTACGCAATTCCTTATATATTTTTTCTCAATCTTTATATGTCAAGTACGTGACTTTCACTGGCCATCACAAAACATGATCAGGATGCATTATTGACATACTTCCAAAGTAATTGACATTATTTTCTCATATTTCAGAAAAATAAAATGAATGTTTTCCGTTATCATATTTTCTTTTGAGCCAATGACTGCGTCTGTAACAAAAATATGTTTGGACGCATATTGTTTGCAATATTATATCCGGAATATGAATGCATATGATTGAACAAATGGATGGTCGGTGGATTGAGTGGATGAATATGTGCATATGTGTTTGAGGGTTATATGTATGTATGTAAATATCCCTGTTGTGGTGCCCACAAACGCATTAATGACAGACATTGGTATTGATAGTTCTTTGAGCCCAATCCCAGTTAGCATGTTTGGAAAATTTTAATCAAATATGAATCTTTTTTGACTTCACTGAACGATTAAAATGATCATTTATGATATTACGAATGAGTCAAAAATGATTTTTTTGTGCGGGAAAATGGTACCCTTCATGCGACTCTTCAGAAGGAGTCTCTAATGACTCGTTTTGCTGATTTGAATATGACTGCACACATTTTGCTAGATTTGTAAAAAAAAGAATAAAGCTTTTTATTACTCAACACAGTATATCTATCTTAAGAATACGTCATATCTATTTTTAGAACATTGAAGTTGCGTTTATAATTACAGAAATTTGTGTTTCCGAGACCGAGAATCGAACCTAGGCTGCTGAATATGATATGTTGTCATATAATATCACCCCTAATGAGATACGAGTCTTTTTGTGGTATTTTTTTAATCACATAAAAATAGTTATGTTACGCACATTTTACAAGACTTTTTGTGCTATTGCTAAGCGTCTATGAGTCTTTTTGTACACTTTTTTGATCACCAAACTGAGTGCACACATTTTGCTTTCAAATAGTTGCTTTCAAGGTATTTTCTGAGTCTTTTTGTGGTCTTTTTTGATCATCAAACTGGTTAAATAGCATAAAAAGTAGTCGTATTGGGATCGTTTGCACGATAAGATTTTGACTGCACACATTCTACAAGAATTGTTTGTGCTTTTGTAAACTAGTCATTTTCTAAGTGTTTTGAGGAGTCTTTTTGGAATCTGTTTTTGATCACCAAGCTGATTAATCAGTTGTTGATCATCTAAACGAGTCCCAAAAGACTCATTTTGCTGATATTATCGCCAACAATCACAAAACTGCTAGCTGGGATACTTTTGTGAATATCCGATAGAAAAATGTTTAAGGCGATAAACCTTAGATAAATTTATGATATTACTGAAAAAATGGACAGTATACTCGTACATAAATAGCTTTGGAGTTATCACCATTTTAATGTTGTAATTTCCCCAATATTTTATATATGAAAATTATTCCTATAGGTATATTAAAAATATTATTTGAGCTTGTATCTTGTTTCTCTACATAATAGCCTCCAAAGTGACTTTTTAAAACGTTAAGTTTACGAGATATAAAAGAAAAGGTAACATGATGTAAAACTAGCTTGTTTCAGTTTATTTGTCTTCACTGAATAGTTCTGCCTAGAATAAGAATGAAATAAACGATTAAAAAATTTTTCAAAGAATGAAAGCCAAACTTTTCACTGGGTTACTATCGAAATGAATTTGCATGTCATTCTATTTTTCCCATTTATTCTGAACATGTTTGTTACATTGCATATATTGGGTTTGTGTGACCATAATGTAAATGTCCATGTTTTTTTTAATTCATTTGGAATTATTGCGAAAATATTGTATGAAAAATATTTATTTTGGGTACAAAAGCAGACTTGAATAGTTTTTTTTGAGGGCTTTTACTATAAGTTTTTATTAAGCAAAAATGATGTTATCAAAATACGAATACATATATTTTTGAATATTTTTTGAATTACAATAATCGTAATGAAAGGTATAATTAATTAGGCCTATACCTTAAACGAAAATTTGTGATAATTTAAATTTCATACCAAAAATCAATTCTTTAAATAAAAAGCTAAAACCTTGATAATATTTGCGATCAATCATATTTCATATCAAAAATCGTTTTTTTTAAGTCTTTCATATAAAATACTTTAAGCTCTAGTATGAATGACGAAAGTGTGCAACTGACTGACTGATTAGTTATCGTTCCTTTTAAACTGCAAGATGGGTACCTTTTTTGACGTGAAGTTTAAACAAAGATAAGGCGGGGAAGGGTGTAAGAAGGGTAAAAATCAGTTACGCAATATTTATGGAAGTGATAAAAACAAATTTTTAATTGGGTTTGGATCAAAAACCAATATTAAGAAAAAAACTAGTTAAGTACTTTTTCGAAATAGTTCAAATAGGGAATCAAAAAGGGTAACTATTAAATTTTTGGTACTTTTCTTGATAAACATCAAAAAAATATAAAATACCAATTTGGTACTTTTTTAAGTACTATGAAAGAAAAGGATAGAAATGGTAAAAAATATTTAAGGGCAGGTTCTTAGTTTTTAATTTTACATGTCTTTTAAACCAATAAAGACAGAGAGAGGTTGATTCACACTTTGGTACTTTTTCAGCTTAAGGGGTAAAAAACGAAAATCATTAACATTATCTCTCTATAACAAATAGTAAGAAAATTTTAGGTATTTGCTAACAATTTTATGAATATAATAAGATTTTACCATTTGTACGAAGAAAGATCGCAAAAAATAGCGATATTATGACTCTATTTCGCGATTTTTTTTCAAACTAAACTTGAATGTCTAATGATGGAAGTTGTGATAGATGAGTTCTTTGGTGAATATTAAAAAATTAAAAAACATTGATAATATTTGTAAAACATTCGCGAAAAGAGCTATTAAAGTTAATGTTGAAAATGTATCTTCTATATCTATACCCAGCAAAACTTTGGTAATGGCAAGTACTCTGATAACTGGTTACCTTGTAACGACTATAACATACCATCCGAATAAATAATAAGTTATTACAGAAGTACTTATTTGTAATTAAGATGGTAATTTAAACTGAATTGCCCCGGTTCAAATCCCACCAAGGGCAACAATTTTTTTTAGTTTTTTTTATTAAAAGAGTCTTTTTAAATGATTTTTGAATTTTAAGAACTTAAATATTATCTTCTGTAAAAAAAATTTGTAAAACTAACTCACGTTAATGAAAAAATACCATCATGAGTCAATTTTGATTAAGTAGGGGATGTTGAATACCAAACACAATTCTAATTGGTCTTAACTTGGTAAGCCCAACTTATCTGGGTCATCCTTCATCTCAACTGTGGACACACACCTCCTCATGGTATCACCCGGGGAGCTAGTTTAACACCCATTAATATTGTGAGTTAACATGTTCCGAGAGTTGTCCATAAGATCGATAAAAATGGGTTAGAATTACGGGCTAGTAACCCTCTCTTGAAAAAAAATACAATGAAGAGGATAAAATTAGAATTGAAATGTCCCACTACCTAATGTTAGAGGAGGATGTCCGAAACTTCGATAGAAAGACCAAATAGAGGAACATTTTTCAAAGCTTGGCCTATAAAATTGGAGAATATTCGCACAAGATCGAAATCTATGGTATTCTAAAATATGCTCGGACTTTAACCTTAACAGGTTGTAACATTTAAGTAAGTAAGAGTCAATCTTATGTAAAAACTTATACAAAAAAGAAGATTTAAATTATTTAAGTTTTAAAATAATTTTAAAAAAGTTTTAAAATAATTACAAAAAATTGTATAAAAATATTTTTCCAAAAATTACAACAAAGCAAAAAAAAAGCAGGGAAAAAAAGTTATTTTCACATGATTTTGGATCTAAAAATAAAAATTGTTTATATTAATTATAAGCTGCTAAGTTTTTAACATATGAAGTAGCTCAGTGGAGGAGTCTCTGCCTAGCAGTCGGAGGGTCTGGGTTCGAGCCCCCATGGGATCATAAAAAAAATTTTGTATTTCGTTTAAAAATATATGTTTTTAATAAAACAACAACAAAAAAGTTGTTGCTGTTGTTGTTGTTGCTTTCAAATTGCTTACCCAAGTCATTACTTTTCTGCAATTGGTAAGTACTTGCCGCCAATGACATCCACATGTTAATGTAATGAATTAAACAGCGAATGAGTAAGTAGTTCGTGTTCAATAGTTTAACTGTTTAACTCATTATTTGGTAATGAAAAGTTTTACTGGGTATATCTATATATATCAATACAAAAATGTTCACGTTTGTTTGTCTATTTGTTGGGAAGGATCTCCGAAACTAACGGACCTATTTTTCTGATAGGCTAGGTTTTTTTGAAATCTCAAGTGGGCATGACCCCTCCCATATAACTCTTATATTAAAAATGACAAATATAGGTGATGAGAGGCCCGATTTTTCTGAAACTTTGACAGTATGTTAAGGTGTGGCCGATGGATACAATAGGCCAGATTGTTTATTGAAATCTCAAGTGGGCGTGACCCCTTCCATCAGATATTCAATCAAATATTAAAATTACAAATATGAATGATCAAGCCCACAGATTTTTCTGAAATTTAGATAGTGTGGTAAGGTACGACCGGTGGTTAAAATAGGCTAGATTTTTTCTGAAATCTCAAGTGGGCGTGACCCCTCCCATATAAGTCAAATAATAAAAACGACAAACATGGATGACCTTGAGGGCGATTTTTCTGAAATTTTGACAGTATATTAAGGTGTGACTGGCGGGAAATAGTACAGGATTTTTTTTTTAAATCTCAAGTGGGCGTGACCCCTCTCAAATAAGTCAATTATTAAAAATGACAAATATGGATGATAAGACGAAAACGATTTAGCCCAATCAATTAAAGTTTTAAATGTATATATTTTCATACTACAGGATAGTTTTTCGCTTTTTGAATTTTATTGAAAATGGACCTGAGGACCTGGGAACTGCAAAATGGGGATTTCCACTTTTCTTTAAAATTGTATATCTTGAGAACGGCTGGGCCAATGAAGACATTTTTTTCATTCTAAATGTTTGTTTTAGTCCAAGTTAGGATTCCACATTAAAAAAAATTTACCATGACCACTTTAACGACCTCTTTTTTGATTTATCTAAAATAGGAAAACGGATGCACGAATATTGGTAATATGATAGGTGTTTGATAATAGTTTGACTGTTTGAATTGTTTGAAGATTTTACATGATTATTTGATGGTTGTTTGACGATTGTTTGACAGTTGTTTCATGATTGATTGACTGATGACTGTTTTAAGATTTCAAATGATTGTTTGATAATTGTTTCACGATTAACTAGCGATTTTATGACAGTAGTTTGAAGATTTTTTAACGGTTGATTGATGATTGACTGACGACTGTTCAATAATTTTTAATGATTGTTCGATAGTTGTTTCACGATTGACTGACGACTGTTTGATGATTATTTGATTGTTTGATACTTTTTCGATAATCTATAAATATAACAAGTAAGAGTGTTATATTCGGCTGTTCCGAGTTTTGTATACCCACCATCAAGTTGTGTTAAATTTAGAAACATATCATATAACTTCGGTTGCAGTAGCTTTATAGTTCAACATTCAAAAGTGTGTAAGTGGTTTCGCTAGTATTTATTTACTTTGAAAATAATTCGTTATCGTTACCGGGTATGGTTTTACATTAATAAGTTGTTAAATACTTTTCGTTTAGCTTAATATTTAGTTAGGATAAATAAATAAGTTGATAGTAATACGACAGGTCCATATATTTTGCTAGGAGTTCCTAATGCATCTACCATATACATAATCTTAATATGCTGCTTGTACCTCAGAATCTTTTTGATTATAGATATAAAAAAGGAGATGTAATATACATATAAGAACTATAGCCAAATGTTGACCGATTGTAACAAAATTTCACACACTGGCTGACATTTATATAAAGCTTATTTTAGCAAAATTTTGTGGCAATAGCTGTCACAGTTTCTAATTTAATAGCTTTTAACTGGTCCTTGCTAAATATTTTTTGGTTTCCGGGAGTGTTTTTTATATGAAAGCTATAGTCAAATATGCACCGATTCCTATAAATTTTGATATAGTTAAATAAATTTTGATATAGTTAAATAAAACTTCTTTATTCTAAATTTAGTCATCATAGCTATTACAATTGTACTCAATTTGTCAGCATTCATGTGTTTCCCGGGGCGGGGTTATATGGGAGCTCTAACTAAATGTTAACCGATTTCGCCCATTTTCAGAACACAACTTTTGTTACATATCAAAAATACTTTTGTACAATTTTGTCTCTCTAGCTCTTGTAGTTAAGGAGCTTTCGCGCTTTTATCTGACGGGCAGACGGACATGAACTGTCTTGTCTTTTTGTATTTTTGTGTTTCCGTAAGTTTTTTATATGGGAGCTATGGTCAATGGTGGCCTATTGTGACAAAATTTTGCACACTGGTTGGCATTGGCATAAGACTTCCTTGTGCTGAATTTAGTGGCCAAAGCTATTACCGTTTATCATTTATTTCACTTAAGTGTATTTCAGGTGAAATTTAGGCTGTTTCCGTAAGTTTTTTGTATGGGAGCTATGGTTAAGTGTGAACAGATTTCGATGAAATTTTAAATGCCTAGTGCTTATGTAGAACTTCTAGATGCCAAATTTTGTTATCATAGCTGTTATAATTTGTCATTTATTAGCAAATAAGCGATTAGCCTAGACGAGGTTAAACGGGTCAAATGTGAACCGATTTCGCCGATTTCAATACCAAAATTTTGCAAGAAATGAAGAATATTTGTGCCAAATTTCAGTTATGGTTTTATCGTGCCGACAACAGACAGACAGACGGACATCTCTCAATCGTCTTAGAATTTCATAAGAATTCAGAATATACTTCAATTTTGGTTTTTGAGCCAATATTAAGGAAATTACAAACGGAATGACAATTTCAATATACCCCCCCATTCTTTTTGATGTTGGGTATACAAATAAGACATCTTATCTTGTCTTTTTTACATACTTTTTAGAAACTGTGACGATAAGGTGGTATAAAATGTTAATTTTCAACGAGTACATTTAGATATAGAAGTAAAATGTTTACGGCAATCGAAACATGTGTTTGGTACTATTTCGATTTATTGAGATTTTGGTACTTTTGTAAAAAATGACTGCTAACTTATTTAATTCACTTAATTTTATCGTTAACGAAATAGCGGGTCAAAATCAGAGGGCGAAGCCGAGCGGCTCGAAGCCGGCGCTGAGTCGCCGCCGGGAGAATTTTTCGATAGTCAGCCGCCGCCGAAAGAACCGGCTCATGTCTGCTTAAATTTCAAGCCGAAGTATTTTCATTTTTAGATAAAGATATTTTTTAATACTAAATTTTTTAATAAGACTTGGTTTTTATATTTAATAAGAAGATACATAAAAATATTATCAAATTAATCTTTCATTTAAAGCTCGTTTTTTGTACGCGAGAAAATGAGGGCAAGTGAAAAAGTGTATAATACTGGAAACGCAACAACAACTTTTCCAAGGTCAAAGTTATACCACTCTAAGCTCTTTTATATATTTTTATAAAAATATAATGTCTTCATGAGAAAGGACAGGAATTGAATCATATTTTGTACTCGCAATACAATTGTGCGGTTTTGCAAAGCAGAACTGAAAAAAACGTTTAAAGATTTTTAAAATACACGTTGTGGCAGCTTTAATGGATCCATGCCAAAAAAAATTTGCCAGCTTTGGAGAAGTATATTAAAATGATTCTACAAAACGCATTAAATTTATTTCAAATCTTGGATGTATCCTATAATTCAGTTTCTAAATCAAAGTTAATATTAGAAGAAATAAAAAATTAGAGGATATTGATATCAATCGTCCATCTACCAGCAAATGTTCAAATTAACCATCAAAAATATGAAAGTATAATGTCCTGATTTTTTTATAATTTTATATATATACATATATATATTTACTGTAAAATTTCAAATACAAGACAACAAATGCTAGAATTCATGGGAACAATAATGCCTAATCTGAACAATAATATGGAACTTGAAATTCAAAAATATCTTGATAGCGAAGTTATCCCAATATTGCAAAACTAGCAAATTTATGTTTCAGGATACCAGCTACGTCAGCATCGTCAAAACAAGCCTTTTCATTCGCTGACAACTGTGTAAACCAAAAAAGAAGTTTCCTAAATCCTAACACAATAAAAAAGCAATTGTTTGTGCATGACAATATGGGATTGATGAAACCAAAATAAGAAAAATATGTATTTTGGTTTAAAAAAATATGATTTTTTTCTTTTTGTATTCGGCTTAAAGCCGGCGCACAGCCGCCGCTGGTCCATTTTTCTCCAGCCGCCGCCGCCGATAATTTGTAGTCGGCTTCGCCCTCTGGTCAAAATGCTAGTAATATATACATATAAAAATTAATGTCACGTCACAAACTTATTTATTATTTTTGCATTATTTTGAGTTTTAATGTGATTTAAATTTCATAATAATAATAACTATTTATATTGATACTGGCAATAAAAATGTAACTTCCTGCTTAAGGCATCAATAAAAACATGAAATTACAGACAATATAAATATACATACAAAATTTATTAAGTCAATCATCGGAACGAGACAGTGTAATGAGTTGATGCTGCATTTATGTTTGTAGAGGAACACTCAGATTGAGTAGGAAACTCATATTTATATTAACATAAATTATTTCCTTAATTTTGAAGTAATCAATATTTTATATAAAAACTTTTCCAAAATTTGTTTCATTTATTTGGCTTTCAAAAAATTCGTATTTAATATTAAAATTTTTTGTTTATTGCATCTTAAGTTGCTTTAGTTTTTGTACATTTGCAATATATTAAATTTTTCATATGTTAGATTATAGTTTATGCTTTTAACAGGGTCTTTCAAATTTTGATACTTGAAGCTTTTTATCTGAGAAATTAGTTGTCGCTTATCTGTCTTGCGAGACCATCATTGACACATGTAGACTTCAACAATCCACATGAAATCCAAAATCGTCTAATGTACCCTGAGTCCCCAGTTTTGTGAATTTTTGAATGGCTTCATCTTTAAGAATAACATTGAGCAAGCTATCAAGTTCAACGATGATTACCACTTTCATTAGTAAAAAAATTTAAATTTGTTGATCAGGACTCCAACAATATAGCGCTACACGCTAGTACATACATATAGGGTATGGGCAGGGACCGAAAATAACTGTTATTTTTGTATTTTTGATTAAAAAAAGCAACCTCAAGGAAATGTCGGAGAATAAAACCAAGTATATCATTTTGATAGTCTTGGACCAAATGTTCATAAAATGCGATGCATTTTAAAAATCTGATTTTTATTTTTTAGAAAAAAATAAAAGTTATTTTTTGATTTTTATTTTTTTGAGCAAAAATAACAGTTACTTTTAACAAAAAATAACAAATTAGTCGGGATGTAAATATTATTCAAAAAGAAGTGTATTTGCATTTGATCCCAAACCTGTTACATTTATTTATTAATGTAACAGATCAATTTATTGATAAAAAGCCAAAAAATGTTTGCGGAGAAACCAAAGTCCTCGACGCGTTAACCAACCATCGAAACGCGTCGAGGACTTTGGTTTCTCCGCAAACAGTTACTTTTAACTTTTATTTTTTCGAACAAAAATAAAAGTTATTTTTTAACTTTTTTTTCGAGCAAAAGTAACCTTTATTTTTCACTTTTATTTTTTCGAGCAGAAATAAAAGTAATTTTTGTATTTTAAACCCCAATTGTGATTGCAAAACTCAACTCTATTAATTTTTGAGCATATGCAAATAATTTTTATTGAAAAATTTTCTTTGTTTAAGATTTTTTTAAATGAATTTATACAAAAATAACTTTTATTTCTGCTCGAAAAAATAAAAGTTAAAAAATAACTTTTATTTCTGCTCGAAAAATTAAAAGTCAAAAATAACTTTTATTCATGCTCGTAAAAATAAAAGTCAAAAATAACTGTTATTTTTGCTCGAAAAAATAAAAATTAAAAAATAACTTTTATTTTTGCTTTAAGAAATAAAAGTCAAAAATAACTGTTATTTTTTATAAAAAAATAAAAGCCAAAAAATAACTTTTATTTCTGCTCGAAAAAATAAAAGTCAAAAAATAATTTTTAGTCATGCTCGTAAAAATAAAAGTCAAAAATAACTGTTATTTTTGCTCGAAAAAATAAAAGTTAAAAAATAACTTTTATTTTTGCTTTAAAAAATAAAAGTCAAAAATAACTGTTATTTTTTATCAAAAAAATAAATGTAAAAAAATAACTTTTATTTCTGCTCGAAAAAATAAAAGTCAAAAAATAACTTTTACTTTCTGACTTTCACGATAAAAGTTATAACAGTTACGGTCCCTGGATATAGGTGATCGAATATACGCAAAAATTTCAGGACACTTTCTATATAAAAAATGTGAACCGTCGTGGTATAGCAGGTTAGTCATCCGTAACATATGACAGAGACCCACTTGAAAAATAAATTAAAAAAAAGCTGTTCACTTCATAACTCAGCTAGCCACTGGTTATTGAGTATTAGGCTACTTAAAACTTCTCCAACTAATGCATTTGTCGTTCGGAGATGGAGTTAAAATGTAGGTCTCTTTCAACGAGTCTAAAAATAGAATTGGATGCAGCTCATTGTCTGCGAGAAGTACCCCTTGTTTCAATTGAAATGCCGTGGGAATTATGTATAAAAATGAAGTACTTACAAAAGCGCCTCCATGCAATTAATGAAGGTAACCAGACACCCTCGCTCGGCTGATGTCATCGTAAAAATTTGCCTTTTCCCTTTGATAGAACCAATGATATTCGGGTTTCATCTATGTTGTAGATACTTGTAGAAGGAAAATTCCTCTAGAGGCTCGAAGTATACCACATTGCACAGTAGGAAATTACGGCCAAAACCCCCATAAATTTTTTTATTTTTTTTTTTAAATTAATTTTAATGTCAGATTAGAGCTGACATTTCAAAACATGTAATCCCAAATGTTTACGGTACTGCAATGTCTACTAAAGCTGTAATAATTCCTGAAAGTTTGAATATTTATTTATATATTCTTAATAAGATTATTTGTCTATTTGAACCTATATATAAAATTCGTTTAATTTTGGAATACGTGTAAAATTGAATGACCTTTATATAATTTATTTAAGTATATAGGTAGTGGTCACAAATTGTGGACGCAATAAAAATTGTGAAATCCGCAAATTTTATATTATTCAAGGACTCGTAATCTTTTTTATAAAAATATTCCATGTTTAGAGTTTTTCCGTAGGATTTTTAGAAGTATACAAAATCTGGTTATAAGCTTATAGTATGAGCTCAATATCTCTGAAAGGACATGTCCGATTTTGACAAGTCATGTATCGTAGGATAGGTATTCTTTTCATATATTATTCCATTTAAGTAAATAAAGTAAGTAAATAAGAAAATAATTTTTATAATCTCCAGCATAGATTTTTCAGCATGTTTAGTTGTCCAGTTTAAAGTGACCACAGCCTTTACATTTTCCTAAAAAAACTATTTCAGTTTAACAAAAGTTATATTATTTATATATACTGAAAATTTCAAGAACGAAAGTCAAGAAATCACCAAGTTATTGAGTTTTGACCGTATTTTCCCACTGTGCTTTGGCAGAACTTGTGTTTACTGAATATATTTATTAGGGTATTTTATTTTTAGCAAAGGGTTGTTTTCAATTAAACTTTGCCTTTTCCCTGAGTCTCGGTAATATAAAAGTTATATATGTGCAAATCCTGCGTGACGGACGATACATTTGTACAGATTTTGTTGTACTTAAATATATCCCATTGTCGTTCTACACTAGATGTCTTTGCACAGATTTCCGATAATATTAGCCCATTGTGCTATCGAATGACATTTGTTAATTTATATACTTGCTTTGAAGGAAAAAGATATTCGCTTTTAAAGTGCTGTGACGGACGCTAAAAAAGTGACTTTTTTTAAGGATTCGTTAATCAGGGAAAATAATGGTTTTATTTGTTCCTGAATTTCATCTCCATCCTTTTCATGCTCGCGGTTTAAATGTGATTTTTGGGCATAAATTAATATTTTACAAAAAGGTTACATACATATATTTATTTAAAGTTTTACACTTTTTAAATCTTATTTTCGTCGAAATAATGCTGCTGCTCGCTGTTAGAATGACCCAAAAAATTTTTCGAAAGCATCACATTTGCCCCACTGTACATTTTTTTGAACACCTATTATCATAAATTTAATCTGTGGATATAACCAGTGTTATTGCTTTATAATTAAGATAGACAGATGATTTCGTAAATATTGTATTTAATAAATATCATTTTGTAAAATATATATATACTGTGACGGACGCTACACACTTTCCTATACATATTATTCTATAAAATGCTATATTAACATCTATATATTTATAGCCTAATTCAAAGCATACTATAAGTTCTCTTTATGAATTAAGTTCAATTGGAGAAAAAAGAAAAATGGCACTAGTCAAATTAAAAAACCATTTATTTCTGTGACGGACGCTACACACTGTTGTTACTTAACGTTATTTATATCACTCCAATTACTTTTTATGGGGTTTTTTACATCAAAATTTATAAAATTAAGTGGACTTTGAGCCTCTACTGAAACTTGATACCTAAATGGATGTTTTTGCGATTTTTATGTACTTTTAAAAAACCTAGTATTTGAAAAAATTTAAAAAAATTCGAGATGGGTGCACATAGAGACCTGACATTCACGAAGAGACCAATCAAAAACACAGGGCAACAGCAAAAATATGCTCGAGTAACCACTATATACATTTGATGTATCATGGCTACCTTAGTACAAAAATGGTCAAATTTTAAAATTCTATGGATAGGTTTTTTTTAATTTTTTTTTTTTTGTAAAATTGCAATTTTTTTAGACACTTTTTCACATAATTTATGATAACTCAGAAACTAATAATCGGATATTATTCAAATAAAATCAGAAAAATTAAGATTTACATTGCCTTTGATTCGTCTATATATTGCGTTTCAATCGGATCAATAGTATCAGAGATATAATAAAAAATTTAAGAAAAAAAAAATTTTTATGTAAAAATGGCAAAAATTTTTGTTTTAAAAAAATCATGAAAAATAGAAAACGGCAAAAAATGTTCAGATTCATTATTTTGTCGCAAAGCCACAAATAATAGCAACAAAACGAGATATCGACCATAAAAATCGATTGATTATTTTCGAATTTATTCACAATTAAGTGAATTCACTGATTTTCACAAAATTTTATATTTTTGCTTGATATACGTATACAGGGTTTTTCAAATGTGTGAAAAAATTTCAAGGAGTGCCGGTCGGATTATTGTGAGATTTGGTGGGGAACTTTCACCCACAAAATTTTAGCTAACTTGGACAACGCTAACACGTGTCGCCCAGGTCCTAAAGCTGACAAATCAAGTTTATATCGGAAAATTTTTTATAATTTTTAAGTTTTTGCAAAATTAACGCTATTTATTCCCCCTTTTGCAAAAAAGTGGATCCCGGTCTTTAGGGCAAACACAATGAGATTTCCAATTAGCTACATATCTTTAAAAGGTCCTCAAAGACATGTAATGGCCAGTGAAAATTGTAATAACTCGAAAACTGTTTAACCGATTTTAAAGACATGTAGCTTATTGGAAAAATCATTGCGTTTGCACTAAGGACCAGAATCCACTTTTTTGCAAAAGGGGGAATAAATAGCTTTAATTTTGCAAAAACTGAAAATTTCTCAATTTTTTTCGATTTAAACGCTATTTTTCAGATTTGCGGCCTATGCGCTACGTGTTAACGTTGTCCAATTCGACTAAAATTTTGTGGGTGGAAGTTTCTCACCAAATCTCACAATACTCCGACATGCACCCCTTGAAATTGGAAAATTTTTTGTTCATACATTTGAAAACCCGCTATAATGCGTATATCAAGCAAAAAACTAAAATTTTGTGAAAATGAGCGAATTCACTAAATTGTGAATAAATTCGAAAAAAATCAATAGATTTTTATGGTCGATATCTCATTTTATTGCTATTATATGTAGCTATGTGATAAAATAATAAATCTGGAAGTTTTTTGCCGTTTTCGATTTTTCATGATTTTTTTAAAACGAAAATTTTTGCCATTTTTATGTAAAAAATAAATTTTTTTCTAAAGTTTTTTATTATAACTCCGATACCATTGATCCGATTGAAACGCGATATATAGACGAATTAAAGGCTATGTAAATCTTAATTTTTTCTGATTTTATTTTAATAATATCGGAGTAGTAGTTTTTGAGTTATCATTAATTATTTGAAGAAACGTCTAAAAAAAATTGCAATTTAAAAAAAATTAAAAAAAAAAATCTTGCCATAGAATTTAAAAATTTTACAATTTTTGTGCATAGGTAGTCATGATACACCAAAATTGTATAGTGGTTTTAAGAGTACATGGAATTTTTTTTATTTTGTTGTGCTGTGAAATTGTATCCTTTATATATTCTGAAGGATCAATATATGGAAATTTTTTCATAAATACAAGTAAGTGATTTTGACAATTTTAAAATGTTGCTCTTGGTTTAATGTTTTTCGGATTTGCCCATATACAAAATATTAGAATGATTTGATGACTTTAAGAGATTGCACATTTTGACGACTTGTTGTCTAATGGATGATGAAACGTAGTTAATGCCCGATTTTTAACAACTTCACGGAAATTATGATATACATTTCATTTTAAAAACGACTACCCACATAATTTTTTCTCACAGTGTAATGACTGAGTCCGTGTGTTTTTAAAACCCACAAAATGTTTACAACAGATTGTACAGCAAAGTCATCACATATTATGTTTTTCAGTCCATTGAAATTAATTAAAATTGCTCTGCAGCTAAAAATAATAGCCAAATTGTTGTAACATTTCATATACTCTCGTATAGATTTAATATTGTAACTTAAAAGGTTTATAGACATTTTAACATTTAACCTAAAACTGAATTAATTTGTCCTATTAGTTGAAAATAATAGCTAAAAACATTTAAAACTATTATTTTGGACAAGTACAAAGAATTTTCTGTTATTTTAGACTAACCTATATTTGGGCTTGTTATCTGATATTTGCCTAAAGGGTAACTTAATTTGGAATTTATAATGGGTGTTTTTTTTATAGGTATAGAACTTCGAATTGAAATAAAACACAAGAAAATCGTTTTAATGTCCATCAATTTGGCTTTATTGGAAGGATAATTTTATGCCATTAATGTTTAAATATGATTTCGGGCATGTGGCCGCCGCGGCTGGCTCGAATAAAGCCAATTCTACAGGTCCAATTTTCAACTACTTTTTCGAGCATATGGGGCCGTATGTTGGCAATAACGCCACGAATGTTGGCTTCCAAGTCCCCTAACGTTTCTGGTTTGTTGGCGTAGACGAGCGACTTCACATATCCCCAAAGAAAATAATCCAGTGGTGTCAAATCGCACGATCTTGGTGGCCAATTGAGGTCCATTCCGCGAAATTATGCGCTCATCGAATGTTTCCTTCAACAAATCAATTGTGACGTGCGCTGTGTGGCATGTAGCGCCGTCTTGTTGGAACCACAACTCATCCACATTCATGCCATCCAATTGGGGAACAAAATAGTCGGTTATCATGGCTCTATACCGGTCTCCATTTATGGTAACTGACTCTCCAGCATTATTTCGGAAGAAGTGTGGCCCAATGACTCCACCAGCCCATAGAGCACACCAAACAGTCAGTTTTTGTGGATGTAATGGCGTCTCAAGGGTCTCATGTGGATTCTCTTCACTCCAAATGCGGCAATTTTGCTTGTTGACGCAGCCATTCAACCAAAAATGAGCCTCATCACTGAACAAAATTTTGCGATGAAAATCAGCATCGAGATCAATCTCATTTTCGGTCCATACACCAAAATCACGACGCATTGCATGGTCTCGCGGCTTTAAATCTTGCACAAGCTGGATCTTGTAGGGTCGCAAGCCAAGATCTTTGCGCAAAATCTTCCATAAAGTTGATGGACAAAGCTCCAATTGCTGTGAATGGTGGCGAATCGATTCATTCGGGTCCTCTTCAACACTTTGCTCTACAGCGGCAATTGTTTCTTCGGTGCGCACTGTTCGACGTCGCTGCGGATGCGTATTATCACATAGAGTAAACGTAGTGCGAAAACGATCCATGGTTAACCGAATTAATTGCTCTGATGGACGATTATGTCGACCATAAAATGGACGGAGCTTGCGGTAAACTTCGCGAACTGAGCCATTATTTTCGAAATAAATTTGCACGATTTGCAAGCGTTGTTCTTTTGTCAACCTGTTCATGATGAAATGGCAAACCAAACTAAATATTAATCACTTGACAGCTGACAAAATGGCCGCCAGTTAAACAAGTGATGCCAACTTAAAGTTCTATACCTCAATAAAAAACACCCGATACAATAATTATGAATTTATATGTAGAGAACTATTTGTAATGTACAATTAATGTTTAAAATAGAAAAACATTAGGAGGGACAAGAAAAGTTAATTCTCAAATATTTCTGCAAATTTATTATTAATTTTAAATTCTTGAAAATTATAAAAGCGCTTTGAAAATAATTGAATATATGAGTTTTATAAGAGGTATTCGAACTAGGACTTCCCAACTTTTTGTCAAAGGAAACAGTATTGAACACCACGTGCTTTATTAAATTAGGGAGCTACCCAGTAAAACTTTGGTAATGGCAAGTACTCTGATAACTGGTTACCTTGTAACGACTACAACATACGAAAATTTTTGCCATTTTTATGTAAAAAATAAATTTTTTTCTAAAGTTTTTTATTATAACTCCGATACCATTGATCCGATTGAAACGCGATATATAGACGAATTAAAGGCTATGTAAATCTTAATTTTTTCTGATTTTATTTTAATAATATCGGAGTAGTAGTTTTTGAGTTATCATTAATTATTTGAAGAAACGTCTAAAAAAAATTGCAATTTAAAAAAAATTAAAAAAAAAAATCTTGCCATAGAATTTAAAAATTTTACAATTTTTGTGCATAGGTAGTCATGATACACCAAAATTGTATAGTGGTTTTAAGAGTACATGGAATTTTTTTTATTTTGTTGTGCTGTGAAATTGTATCCTTTATATATTCTGAAGGATCAATATATGGAAATTTTTTCATAAATACAAGTAAGTGATTTTGACAATTTTAAAATGTTGCTCTTGGTTTAATGTTTTTCGGATTTGCCCATATACAAAATATTAGAATGATTTGATGACTTTAAGAGATTGCACATTTTGACGACTTGTTGTCTAATGGATGATGAAACGTAGTTAATGCCCGATTTTTAACAACTTCACGGAAATTATGATATACATTTCATTTTAAAAACGACTACCCACATAATTTTTTCTCACAGTGTAATGACTGAGTCCGTGTGTTTTTAAAACCCACAAAATGTTTACAACAGATTGTACAGCAAAGTCATCACATATTATGTTTTTCAGTCCATTGAAATTAATTAAAATTGCTCTGCAGCTAAAAATAATAGCCAAATTGTTGTAACATTTCATATACTCTCGTATAGATTTAATATTGTAACTTAAAAGGTTTATAGACATTTTAACATTTAACCTAAAACTGAATTAATTTGTCCTATTAGTTGAAAATAATAGCTAAAAACATTTAAAACTATTATTTTGGACAAGTACAAAGAATTTTCTGTTATTTTAGACTAACCTATATTTGGGCTTGTTATCTGATATTTGCCTAAAGGGTAACTTAATTTGGAATTTATAATGGGTGTTTTTTTTATAGGTATAGAACTTCGAATTGAAATAAAACACAAGAAAATCGTTTTAATGTCCATCAATTTGGCTTTATTGGAAGGATAATTTTATGCCATTAATGTTTAAATATGATTTCGGGCATGTGGCCGCCGCGGCTGGCTCGAATAAAGCCAATTCTACAGGTCCAATTTTCAACTACTTTTTCGAGCATATGGGGCCGTATGTTGGCAATAACGCCACGAATGTTGGCTTCCAAGTCCCCTAACGTTTCTGGTTTGTTGGCGTAGACGAGCGACTTCACATATCCCCAAAGAAAATAATCCAGTGGTGTCAAATCGCACGATCTTGGTGGCCAATTGAGGTCCATTCCGCGAAATTATGCGCTCATCGAATGTTTCCTTCAACAAATCAATTGTGACGTGCGCTGTGTGGCATGTAGCGCCGTCTTGTTGGAACCACAACTCATCCACATTCATGCCATCCAATTGGGGAACAAAATAGTCGGTTATCATGGCTCTATACCGGTCTCCATTTATGGTAACTGACTCTCCAGCATTATTTCGGAAGAAGTGTGGCCCAATGACTCCACCAGCCCATAGAGCACACCAAACAGTCAGTTTTTGTGGATGTAATGGCGTCTCAAGGGTCTCATGTGGATTCTCTTCACTCCAAATGCGGCAATTTTGCTTGTTGACGCAGCCATTCAACCAAAAATGAGCCTCATCACTGAACAAAATTTTGCGATGAAAATCAGCATCGAGATCAATCTCATTTTCGGTCCATACACCAAAATCACGACGCATTGCATGGTCTCGCGGCTTTAAATCTTGCACAAGCTGGATCTTGTAGGGTCGCAAGCCAAGATCTTTGCGCAAAATCTTCCATAAAGTTGATGGACAAAGCTCCAATTGCTGTGAATGGTGGCGAATCGATTCATTCGGGTCCTCTTCAACACTTTGCTCTACAGCGGCAATTGTTTCTTCGGTGCGCACTGTTCGACGTCGCTGCGGATGCGTATTATCACATAGAGTAAACGTAGTGCGAAAACGATCCATGGTTAACCGAATTAATTGCTCTGATGGACGATTATGTCGACCATAAAATGGACGGAGCTTGCGGTAAACTTCGCGAACTGAGCCATTATTTTCGAAATAAATTTGCACGATTTGCAAGCGTTGTTCTTTTGTCAACCTGTTCATGATGAAATGGCAAACCAAACTAAATATTAATCACTTGACAGCTGACAAAATGGCCGCCAGTTAAACAAGTGATGCCAACTTAAAGTTCTATACCTCAATAAAAAACACCCGATACAATAATTATGAATTTATATGTAGAGAACTATTTGTAATGTACAATTAATGTTTAAAATAGAAAAACATTAGGAGGGACAAGAAAAGTTAATTCTCAAATATTTCTGCAAATTTATTATTAATTTTAAATTCTTGAAAATTATAAAAGCGCTTTGAAAATAATTGAATATATGAGTTTTATAAGAGGTATTCGAACTAGGACTTCCCAACTTTTTGTCAAAGGAAACAGTATTGAACACCACGTGCTTTATTAAATTAGGGAGCTACCCAGTAAAACTTTGGTAATGGCAAGTACTCTGATAACTGGTTACCTTGTAACGACTACAACATACCATCCGAATAAATAATAAGTTATTACAGAAGTACTTATTTGTAATTAAGATGGTAATTTAAACTGAATGGCCCCGGTTCAAATCCCACCAAGGGCAACAATTTTTTTTATTTTTTTTTTATTAAAAGAGTCTTTTTAAATGATTTTTGAATTTTAAGAACTTAAATATTATCTTCTGTAAAAAAAATTTGTAAAACTAACTCATGTTAATGAAAAAATACCATCATGAGTCAATTTTGATTATGTAGGGGATGTTGAATACCAAACACGATTCTAATTGGTAAGCCCAACTTATCTGGGTCATCCATCATCTCAACTGTGGACACACACCTCCTCATGGTATCACCCGGGGAGCTAGTTTAACGCCCATTAATATTGTGAGTTAACATGTTCCGAGAGTTGTCCCATAAGATCGATAAAAATGGGTTAGGATTACGGGCTAGTAACCCTCTCTTGAAAAAAAAAATACAATGTAGAGGATAAAATTAGAATTAAATTGTCCAACTTAGAGGAGGATGTCCGAAACTTCGATAGAAAGACCAAGTAGAGGAACATTTCTCAAAGCTTGGCCTATAAAATTGGAGAATATTCGCACAAGATCGAAATCCATGGAATTCTAAAATATGCTCGGACTTTGACCTAAACAGGTTGTAACATTTAAGTAAGTAAGAGTCAATCTTATGTAAAAACTTATACAAAAAAGAAGATTTAAATTGTTTAAGTTTTAAAATAATTTTAAAAAAGTTTTAAAATAATTACAAAAAATCGTATAAAAATATTTTTCCAAAAATTACAACAAAGCAAAAAAAAAAGCAGGGAAAAACAAAGTTATTTTCACATGATTTTGGATCTAAAAATAAAAATTGTTTATATTAATTATAAGCTGCTAAGTTTTCAACATATGAAGTAGCTCAGTGGAAGAGTCTCTGATAAGCAGTCGGAGGGTCTGGGCTCGAGCCCCCATGGGATCATAAAAAAAATTTTGTATTTCGTTTAAAAATATATGTTTTTAATAAAACAACAACAAAAAAGTTGTTGCTGTTGTTGTTGTTGCTTTCAAATTGCTTACCCAAGTCATTACTTTTCTGCAATTGGTAAGTACTTGCCTCCAATGACATCCCCATGTTAATGTAATGACTTAAATAGCGAATGAGTAAGTACTAGAGTAATATTTCTATCGAAAATTTTTTTATAGAAAAATATTTCTATCGAAAATTTTTGTATAGAAAAATATTTCTAACGAAAATTTTTCTATAGAAAAATATTTCTATCGAAAATTTTTGTATAGAAAAATATTTCTATCGAAAATTTTTCTATAGAAAAATATTTCTATCGAAAAATTTTCTATAGAAAAATATTTCTATCGAAAATTTTTCTATATAAAAGTATTTCTATCGAAAATTTTTCTATAGAAAAATATTTCTATCGAAAATTTTTCTATAGAAAAATATTTCTAGCGAAAATTTTTCTATAGAAAAATATTTCTATCGAAAATTTTTCTATAGAAAAATATTTCTATCGAAAATTTTTCTATAGAAAAATATTTCTATCGAAAATTTTTCTATAGAAAAATATTTCTATCGAAAATTTTTCTATAGAAAAATATTTCTATCGAAAATTTTTCTATAGAAAAATATTTCTATCGAAAATTTTTCTATAGAAAAATATTTCTATCGAAAATTTTTCTATAGAAAAATATTTCTATCGAAAATTTTTCTATAGAAAAATATTTCTATCGAAAATTTTTCTATAGAAAAATATTTCTATCGAAAATTTTTCTATAGAAAAATATTTCTATCGAAAATTTTTCTATAGAAAAATATTTCTATCGAAAATTTTTCTATAGAAAAATATTTCTATCGAAAATTTTTCTATAGAAAAATATTTCTATCGAAAATTTTTCTATAGAAAAATATTTCTATCGAAAACTTTTCTATAGAAAAATATTTCTATCGAAAATTTTTCTATAGAAAAATATTTCTATCGAAAATGTTTCTATAGAAAAATATTTCTATCGAAAATGTTTCTATAGAAAAATATTTCTATCGAAAATTTTTCTATAGAAAACTATTTCTATCGAAAATTTTTCTATAGAAAAATATTTCTATCGAAAATTTTTCTATAGAAAAATATTTCTATAGAAAAATATTTCTATCGAAAATTTTTCTATAGAAAAATATTTCTATCGAAAATTTTTCTATAGAAAAATATTTCTATCGAAAATTTTTCTATAGAAAAATATTTCTATCGAAAATTTTTCTATAGAAAAATATTTCTATCGAAAATTTTTCTATAGAAAAATATTTCTATCGAAAATTTTTCTATAGAAAAATATTTCTGTCGAAAATTTTTCTATAGAAAAATATTTCTGTCGAAAATTTTTCTATAGAAAAATATTTCTGTCGAAAATTTTTCTATAGAAAAATATTTCTGTCGAAAATTTTTCTATAGAAAAATATTTCTGTCGAAAATTTTTCTATAGAAAAATATTTCTGTCGAAAATTTTTCGATAGAAAAATATTTCTGTCGAAAATTTTTCTATAGAAAAATTTTTCTATAGAAAAATATTTCTGTCGAAAATTTTTCTATAGAAAAATATTTCTGTCGAAAATTTTTCTATAGAAAAATATTTCTGTCGAAAATTTTTCTATAGAAAAATATTTCTGTCGAAAATTTTTCTGTAGAAAAATATTTCTGTCGAAAATTTTTCTATAGAAAAATATTTCTGTCGAAATTTTTTCTATAGAAAAATATTTCTGTCGAAAATTTTTCTATAGAAAAATATTTCTGTCGAAAATTTTTCTATAGAAAAATATTTCTGTCGAAAATTTTTCTATAGAAAAATATTTCTGTCGAAAATTTTTCTATAGAAAAATATTTCTGTCGAAAATTTTTCTATAGAAAAATATTTCTGTCGAAAATTTTTCTATAGAAAAATATTTCTGTCGAAAATTTTTCTATAGAAAAATATTTCTGTCGAAAATTTTTCTATAGAAAAATATTTCTGTCGAAAATTTTTCTATAGAAAAATATTTCTGTCGAAAATTTTTCTATAGAAAAATATTTCTGTCGAAAATTTTTCTATAGAAAAATATTTCTGTCGAAAATTTTTCTATAGAAAAATATTTCTGTCGAAAATTTTTCTATAGAAAAATATTTCTGTCGAAAATTTTTCTATAGAAAAATATTTCTGTCGAAAATTTTTCTATAGAAAAATATTTCTGTCGAAAATTTTTCTATAGAAAAATATTTCTGTCGAAAATTTTTCTATAGAAAAATATTTCTGTAGAAAATTTTTCTATAGAAAAATATTTCTGTCGAAAATTTTTCTATAGAAAAATATTTCTGTCGAAAATTTTTCTATAGAAAAATATTTCTGTCGAAAATTTTTCTATAGAAAAATATTTCTGTCGAAAATTTTTCTATAGAAAAATATTTCTGTCGAAAATTTTTCTATAGAAAAATATTTCTGTCGAAAATTTTTCTATAGAAAAATATTTCTGTCGAAAATTTTTCTATAGAAAAATATTTCCGTCGAAAATTTTTCTATAGAAAAATATTTCTGTCGAAAATTTTTCTATAGAAAAATATTTCTGTCGAAAATTTTTCTATAGAAAAATATTTCTGTCGAAAATTTTTCTATAGAAAAATATTTCTGTCGAAAATTTTTCTATAGAAAAATATTTCTGTCGAAAATTTTTCTATAGAAAAATATTTCTGTCGAAAATTTTTCTATAGAAAAATATTTCTGTCGAAAATTTTTCTATAGAAAAATATTTCTGTCGAAAATTTTTCTATAGAAAAATATTTCTGTCGAAAATTTTTCTATAGAAAAATATTTCTGTCGAAAATTTTTCTATAGAAAAATATTTCTGTCGAAAATTTTTCTATAGAAAAATATTTCTGTCGAAAATTTTTCTATAGAAAAATATTTCTGTCGAAAATTTTTCTATAGAAAAATATTTCTGTCGAAAATTTTTCTATAGAAAAATATTTCTGTCGAAAATTTTTCTATAGAAAAATATTTCTGTCGAAAATTTTTCTATTGAAAAATATTTCTGTCGAAAATTTTTCTATAGAAAAATATTTCTGTCGAAAATTTTTCTATAGAAAAATATTTCTGTCGAAAATTTTTCTATAGAAAAATATTTCTATCGAAAATTTTTCTATAGAAAAATATTTCTATCGAAAATTTTTCTATAGAAAAATATTTCTATCGAAAATATTTCTATCGAAAATTTTTCTATAGAAAATATTTCTATCGAAAATTTTTCTATAGAAAAATATTTCTATCGAAAATTTTTCTATAGAAAAATATTTCTATCGAAAATTTTTCTATAGAAAAATATTTCTATCGAAAATTTTTCTATAGAAAAATATTTCTATCGAAAATTTTTCTATAGAAAAATATTTCTATCGAAAATTTTTCTATAGAAAAATATTTCTATCGAAAATTTTTCTATAGAAAAATATTTCTGTCGAAAATTTTTCTATAGAAAAATATTTCTATCGAAAATTTTTCTATAGAAAAATATTTCTATCCAAAATTTTTCTATAGAAAAATATTTCTATCGAAAATTTTTCTATAGAAAAATATTTCTATAAATAATTTTTCTATAGAAATATATTTCTATCGAAAATTTTTCTATAGAAAAATATTTCTATCGAATATTTTTCTATAGAAAAATATTTCTATTAAAAATTTTTCTATAGAAAAATATTTCTATAAATAATTTTTCTATAGAAAAATATTTATATCGAAAATTTTTCTATAGAAAAATATTTCTATCGAAAATTTTTTATTATAGAAAAATATTTCTATCGAAAATTTTTCTATCGAAAATTTTTCTATAGAGAAATATTTCTAACAAAAATGTTTCTATAGAAAAATATTTCTATCGTAAATTTTTCTATAGAAAAATATTTCTATCGAGACTTTTTCTATAGAAAAATATTTCTATCGTAAATTTTTCTATAGAAAAATATTTCTATCGAAAATTTTTCTATAGAAAAATATTTCTATCGAAAATTTTTCTATAGAAAAATATTTCTATAAATAATTTTTCTATAGAAAAATATTTATATCGAAAATTTTTCTATAGAAAAATATTTCTATCGAAAATTTTTTATTATAGAAAAATATTTCTATCGAAAATTTTTCTATCGAAAATTTTTCTATAGAGAAATATTTCTAACAAAAATGTTTCTATAGAAAAATATTTCTATCGTAAATTTTTCTATAGAAAAATATTTCTATCGAAACTTTTTCTATAGAAAAATATTTCTATCGTAAATTTTTCTATAGAAAAATATTTCTATCGAAAATTTTTCTATAGAAAAATATTTCTATGGAAAATTTTTCTATAGAAAAATATTTCTATTGAAAATTTTTCTATAGAAAAATATTTCTATCAAAAATTTTTCTATAGAAAAATATTTCTATCGAAAATTTTTCTATAGAAAAATATTTCTATCGAAAATTTTTTATTATAGAAAAATATTTCTATCGAAAATTTTTCTATAGAAAAATATTTCTATCGAAAATTTTTCTATAGAAAAATATTTCTATCGAAAATTTTTCTATAGAAAAATATTTCTATCGAAAATTTTTCTATAGAAAAATATTTCTATCGAAAATTTTTCTATAGAAAAATATTTCTATCGAAAATTTTTCTATAGAAAAATATTTCTATTGAAAATTTTTCTATAGAAAAATATTTCTATTGAAAATTTTTCTATAGAAAAATATTTATATCGAAAATTTTTCTATAGAAAGATATTTCTATCGAAAATTTTTCTATAGAAAAATATTTCTATTGAAAATTTTTCTATAGAAAAATATTTCTATCGAAAATTTTTCTATAGAAAAATATTTCTATCGAAAATTTCTCTGTAGAAAACTTTCCATTAAACATTTTTTTCTATAGAAAAACTTTCAGTATAAATTTTTTTTTATAAAAAAATTTTCTACTAAAGTTGAATATTTATTTTTAAAAAGATTTAAAGTGTACTTTTTTTATTCCTTATGTTTAAAATCGTCAATTTTTTCAAGTATCTATTAAAAATAACACAGCACAACAAATTAAAAAAAATTGTATGTGCTCTTAAAACCACTATACAATTTTGATGTATCATGACTACCTTTGTACAAAAATGGTAAAATTTTTAAATTCTATGACAAGATTTTTTTAAACAATTTTTTTTTTTAAATTGCAATTTTTTTTTAGAAGTTTCTTCAAATAATTAATGATAACTCAAAAACTACTAGTCCGATATTATTAAAGTAAAATCAGAAAAATTAAGATTTACATAGCCTCCCAAAAAAAAAGGGGGAATAAATAGCTTTTATTTTGCAAAAACTGAAAATTTGACAATTTTTTTCGATTTAAACGCTATTTTTCAGACTTGGGACTTATGCGCTACGTGTTAACGTTGTCCAATTCGACTAAAATTTTGTGGGTGGAAGTTTCTCACCAAATCTCACAATAATCCGACATGCACTCCTTGAAATTGGAAAATTTATTTTTTTCAAATATTTGAAAACCCGCTATTATGCGTATATCAAGCAAAAAACTAAAATTTTGTGAAAATGAGCGAATTCACTTAATTGTGAATAAATTCGAAAAAAATCAATCGATTTTTATGGTCGATATCTCATTTTGTTGCTATTATATGTCACTATGCGAAAAAATAATAAATCTGGAAGTTTTTTGCCGTTTTCGATTTTTCATGATTTTTTTAAAACGAAAATTTTTGACATTTTTACGTAAAAAATGTGTTTTTTTCTTAAGTTTTTTATTATAACTCCGATACTATTGATCCGATTGAAACGCGATATATAGACGAATTAAAGGCTATGTAAATCTTAATTTTTCTGATTTTATTTTAATAATATCGGCCTAGTAGTTTTTGAGTTATCATTAATTATTTGAAGAAACGTCTAAAAAAAATAGCAATTTAAAAAAAAAATTAAAAAAAAAAATCTTGCCATAGAATTTAAAAATTTTACCATTTTTGTACTAAGGTAGCCATGATACATCAAATGTATATAGTGGTTACTCGAGCACATTTTTGCTGTTGACCTGTGTAATTAAAGTGTCCTTACATTTTCCATTATCAACAATAAAAATCTTTGACGAAATTTCAACTTCTTTGACAGTTTTAAAAAAAAATGTAGATCTAATTAAGAGGTAAAAATTTTCTAAAAAGAAAAAAGCAATATTTCGAATAGTTTACGAGATATAACCTTAAGTATTAGTACATTATACTAAAATCCAAAACTTTAAAATTGAACTAAAAAACCTTAGCTTTTAATTCAAAACCGAGCTAGGGTTTTTCTTCTTCCATCATAAGCTTTCAGATTTTTGGGGTCTGAATTCTTTCAAGATTTTGAAGTTGGAAAATATGATACTGTGTTATAGAACAATTTAGTCAAATTGAATAATTTTTTCCTGATCAGCCCTAATATTTTGACATTTGTATCTGTATTTTAATAGATGTTTAATATATGTATATACGAGTATATATTTCAATAGATATATTAAACTGAAATACAATACATATACATATTTGTGGTTTTAGATACAAAATCTAAATAGGCAAAATAGTCCAAAAACAACAATTTTGAATATTCAAAGTGTGGGAAATTTCTAAATAAATACAAACAATTACTAGGAAAATACAGAAATGAAATCAGTTCCAAATACTCATGTAAATAAAGACTTACATGTTTAAAGCAAAACAAAATTAATTTAACTCAAACATATGTTTATATAATACATATGTACATGTGTCTAATATGTTTCCAAATAATGATGACGAGCAGAAACCACCAAAGCCTTTAATGAAGCCATTGTTTTGTTTTATTTGCTTTATTCATGTCCTTTTTTGGCAAATAAAAAAGGGTCGTCCATGCAAAGACACCCAAAGCAAACCAGAATGTTTGAAAGCTTCAATAATGAAGCTTTTAGGGTAATTAAGAAGCTGTTGCTGAAATTGAAATTTGTTGGCAATTTATTTAAATTTTTTATTTGTTTGTTAATTATAATGCCTGACCCTAATAGAATGGGATTAATATAAATGTAAAGGCATTAAAATCAAAGTCTATAAAAATGTATTTCAATTAAGAGCTATTTTATGAAATATTTTATGTGATAAATTAGACAAATTAATAGAGAATTTTTATATAACTCAGCAGCGTTAAGGCATTGATGGCTCTACTAGTGTCAAATACAATTTGTAAGTACTCCTAACATTCAAAATATCTCATATATCTGTGGAAATAAATCATAATGGCTTAAGTCGAAATTTCGCGTTTTTAAAATATTAAAGGTTTTGTCTAAAAGTGTTAAGTGCTTTTTACTTACTTACTTAAATGACCTTTATTTACAACCTGTAAAGGTCAACGGCCGAGCTTATTTTAGAATTCCATGCGCTTCGATTTTGTGGGTATATTCTCCAATATTGTAGGCCAAGCTTTAAAAATTTTTCCTCTACTTTCCCTTTCTACTTTGTATTTCAATTGAAGAATCGGTCGTCCTCTTCTAACATTAGGTTTTATTCTAATTATGGGAGAACTCGCGACACATGTTAGTTCACTACATTATCGGGTGTTAACGTAGTTTACCAGGCGATACCACTAGGAGGTTAGTGTTCACAGTTGAGATGAAGGATATAATATATCTTATATTCTTAAACGAGCAATAATTGTATGTATTTATATATATATATATATACATATATATATAGATATATATATATATATATATATATATATATATATATATATATATATATATAGATATATATATATATATATATATATATATATATATATATATATATATATATATATATATATAGATATATATATATATATATATATATAGAATGACTATCTTGAAAACGGCTCTAACGATTTTGATAAAATTTGGACAGTGGGTATCTTTTTTGATGTATAGGTCGAAGAAGAAGGGACTTTTTTAACCTTTGCCTCTAAGAGGATAAAAACTGGTAAAAAGGGGAAAAAATCGAAAACGCTATATCTCCTTAAGTAATACGTATAGAAACAAAATTTAAATTACATTTTAAACAGCTATGAAAATGAACGGACAGGTGTTTGGTACTTTTTTGAAACTATATCCGATAGGGGGTAAAAAAGGGTGAAAATAGTTTTTTTGGTACCTTTTTAACCCACTCTTATATTTTAAACTAAGGAATATAGAAAGAAACTTTGTACTGCAATTAATAGATGTGAAAGAAATATTGAACACATATTTAGTACTTTTTTGATTTTGTGGCCAAAATGTGTAAAAAAGGGATAAACTGATAACTTAACATCTACAAAAGTAATATGAATAGGAAAATTATGTTAACTACTTTCTAATAAAATGTACCGAATTCAATTGGTACCAAAGAAGTACCAATTATGCATATGGAACTTTTTGAAATTAGGGGATAAAAAGGGGAAAAAATAAGTAATGTTATAACTTTAAAACAAATGAATATTTGTCTGTATGTATGTTCTTTATAGAATAGTAAACTGTGAATTTGATCATGTTATGCTCTTTAGCAAAGATGTTGCGAATAAGCCGGCGGAGGTTTTTAAGTTGTTAAACCGAATTTCCGACAGGTGGCGCCATTGAAAATGACTAAAAATTAATTAAATCGTAAACTGTACATTTGATCATACTATGATCTTTTGCAAAGTTGTAGCGCATGAGCCGGCGAATGCTTTTTAATTGGTGTGAATAATTTCCGACAGGTGGCGCTACTGAAAATTACTCAAAGTCAATTTAATCGTAAGCTGTACATATAATCATGCTATAATCTTTAGCAATGTTGTTGCACATGAGCCGACGAAGGTTTCTTAGTTGGTATGAAGAAATTTCGACAGGTGGCGCCACTGAAATTTACTTAAAGTCAATTTAATCGTAAACTGTACATTTAATCATGCTATAATTTTTAGCAAAGTTATTGCTGATAATCCGACGAAGGTTTATTAATTGGAATGACCAAAGTCCGACAGGTGGCGGCACTGAAAATTACTCAAAATTAATTAAATCGTAAACTGTGCATTTGATCAGACTATAGGTGAATTAAATCATAAACTGTGCATTTGATCATGTTATGATCATAAGCAAAGTTATTACACATAAGCAGATGAAGGTTTCTTAGTGGTATGAACGACTTCAGGCGGCGCCACTGAAAACTACTCAAAATGAATTAAATCGTAAACTGTGTATTTGATCAGACTATAGTCTTTAGCAAAGTTGTTGCGCATGAGTCGACGGAGGTTTCTGTTGGTATGACAAATTTTCAAAATTATTTAAAATGAGTTAAACTGTAACTGTATAAAATAAAATATATAAAAACTTTAAAATTTGCCTCAAAATGCTTATCATAAAGCCCCGAGCAAGGCTCGGTCAACCAGGTACTAATTATTTAATCTTACAAAATTTTTGTAACATCAAATAGGGGCAAATAACAGCTGAGCATGTGTATTATTTACTATTCTAACAGAAACAACAACATCAAATATGAGAAACAACAACATCAAATTTGAGAAACAACAACATCAAATATGAGAAACAAATTGAGAGATGCTCAATTTTATTTTGAAAAAATTTGATCAAATATTTTTTGGGAAGATATTTAATCTTCAGAGTGACCATAAATAAAACTTGTTTATTTTGTTTATACTTTGAAAGTATTTTTTCTGTATTTTATCAAATAAAAATCGTCAAATAAATGTGCAAGTGTGACCACGAATTTTTTATTACATTGTTTTGACAATATTTTACTTAAAATATTTGATTTAAATGTTTAATGAGTCTGACCGTACCTTCACTTTTTAGTTTTAGAAAATTTTGTTAAAAAAATACTCATAATTTCAAAATTTTTGATCGGCATGTTAAAATAAACAGATGTGGTAATAAAATCCAAGAAAGTTCAGTTTGATATCTTATATGATTTCGCCGTACCTGCGACTTGAAATCGTAAAATTTCTCGAAGAGGTAAATTTTTGGACATTATTTAAGTAGATGCATAGTAAATTTTATTTAAGTTTTCTTTTGATAAAGCTAATACTGATTTGTATTGTCCAGTCATTGAGAAATGTCCACTAGAACTTTCTTTGATATTGGGTGAGCTTAAATTTTTTTTAATCGGGTTCAAAGGTCAAAATTTGGATAGTTAGTGGCAAAAATACCGCTTGAACCAATAAAACTAAAAATAAAACTAAAAATATAAAGTCCATTTTTTAATTTTGTCGGTAAAAAAGGCAAAAATCTGTTAAGAAGGGGTACTTCTCTCAGACAATGAGCTGCATCCGATTCTATTTTTAGACTCATTGAAAGGGACCTACGTTTTAATGCCGGTTCCGAACGGCAAATGCATTAGTTAGAGAAGTTTTACATAGCCTAATACTCAATAACCAGTGGCTAGCTGAGTTATGAGGTGAACCGCCGCCTTTTTTCAAAATTTATTTTTTTTCAATTGAGTCTGGCCGGGGATCGAACTTTTGTTAAGGCGCAATCGTGCTTTCAACAGGCAGACGTACAGACAGACAGTTATCACTCAATCGTATTAGAGTTTTATAAGAATTTAGAATATATATATGTATATTAGAGTGCCAGTTTTTTTCAAAGTTGGAATTTGTATGCGGCCAACCTTCAGATTTTTTGGAAATACTAAAAAAATGTAAGGTCAATCGGATGGGGGGAAAGCATGCCCCAAAATAAATACTTTTTTGTATTTGGATTAAAATTCGTTAATATATTTTTAATAATTCGCTATTTTTTTCATGGAAAATTAAAAAAACTAATTTTGACCTTTGACACGGGAAAAAGTGCATACATTCTTCACAGACTGAACAAAAATATTCGTTATTACATAAAAAAAAAAATTGAACTTAGGTACAATTTAAGAAACATATAATCAAATTATGACCAAAAAATTACATTTTCGCGAAATACTAAGATTTCAAATCGTAGGTACGACGAAACGGTTCAAGATATCGACACCACTTTTTGTGGTGTCGATATCTGTGGTTTATTCTCTTATTTGTTTCCTTTATGAACCTAAACGATAATTTATTATTTCTAATATTTGTTGAACAAAATTTTTAAAAATTCAAAAAATTAACCTGAGAAAATAAGTAAAACTTTCTAATATGACAAAAAGTAAGTAAACTTGATAATATTTTGACGAAACTCAGTTATTTAATACTTACAGGCCATAGATTTGTAAATCATGTCTTACTTTGGAATTTTTTTTATTTTGAAATATTAATTAAGTTATTTACGTTCAAAGTGAAAAATCAGATATTTTACAATTATGGGCGGGCCATGGGCACGCTTTCTCCGATACGATTGACCTTAAATTTTCAAAGGATAATTTTTTTAGTATTTCGAACAAATCTGGGGATTGGCCGGAAATGTATTTCTTTAATAAAATCTCCCCATAAACGCTCTTGGCCCTCTAATGTATATCCCTTTAGGTTTTTGATCGAATATTAATTAAGTTACAAACGGAATGTTAACATCAATATAATCCCTCCTTTTGATAGTGGACATACAAATATTGAACATGTGTACTTTTGTACTTTTACGACAAATTGGGTAAAAGGGGTAAAAACGGTAAACATAAAATGTAAGCCGAAATGCTCCAACTTTTAACAATACTAAGCCCCTATTTTATAAACTAATAATAAGGTTATGACAATCTTTCAACACAATTATAACAATAACCCTTTGATAACTTTATTAAATTTTAATGAATTAGGTGAGATACATTTTTTAGTTATTCATCCAAAATATTTTTCCCCTAATTTTTATACCCTTCACCAATAGGTGAAAGGGTATTATAAGTTTGTGCTGATGTATGTAACGCATAGAAATGTTTGTCTTAGACCTTTTAGTATACCAATAGGCTTAGAATCACTTTCTGAGTCGATTTAGCGATGTCCGTCCGTCTGGCTGGCTGACTGGCTGGACCCCCATGTAAACCTTGTAATCAAACTACAGGTCGCAATTCTAAAGATAATTTGATGAAACTTGGCACGGATCATTCTTTTGATAATGAAACCATGGCTATTGAAATTCGTCAAAATCGGTCTATTATTTATGGTACCTTCCATAGGTCCCACTTCCCGGAATTGATATATTTGCCACAAAAATAAATATTTTTTCATGAAATTTAAAACAAATACTGCTCATGTAAACCTAGATCACTATACCAAATTTCTTTGAAATCGGTCCACACTTGACCATAGCTCCCATACAAAATTCTCTTAAAACGCACTAAATGAGACAAAATTCACTAAAACGCTCGTAAATCCGAAGATAATGAGAATTTTAAGTTTTTTTTCTGCATACATAATAAATTTGCCAAATTTCGAGATAATCGGTCCACATTTGATCCTAGCTCTCATATAAGTCCAAATGACGGAAACAGCTTAAATATGTACGTTTTGAGAAAATGTTTGTATGATGGCAAAATTTAGCAAATATTTGTCTTTATACAGGAAAAAGAACACCTTTGACCTTTGTAGTGAAGGGTATCGTATGGCCGGGCTTGACCGACTATAGCACTTTCTTACTTGTTTTTTTTCTGACAAATTGTTTCCTTAATTTGAATTTTGACTTTTAACTATTTCCATTTTTTCCAATACTATATTTTAACTATAGATGCCAATTAAAATTTATCCTTCGGCCAATTTATCTTTTCTCTATAATTGTTTAAGTTTTTCCAAGACAATCCTTAAAACTTCAATTGTCCCAAAAAAAAAACTTAAAGTAGAAGCACTTTCTTTTATTATTATTTAGTCCAAAAGTCTATCATTCAAAGATTTAGTTCATCTCGTTTTTATTTTGTTATTCTCTAAAGAACAATGAAAACTACAACTGCAAAATAATAGGTTTTGAAATATTTTTTTTCTGAAAATTTTGAAATAGGAAAAATAAAAGCAAATGGATAAAAAGAAATAAGCTAAAGAAACATTTTTGTCGTTGTCATCATGATAATGCAGCCATTATTTCTACTTCAACAATTTACCTGTGTAAATATTTATTTTATGGTTTACATTTTCCAAATAATTCACACAAAAAAAGGAAGTGTTTCAAGAACAAAAAATGTAGATGGATAAAATAGACTACATACAAATATTCCGGGCATGTTGTGAAAATTGTATTTTATTTTCCAATATAATTCACTAATGCACAAAACACGTGCCAACACTGACGCGGAAGTGCATTCACTAGCAAAGGCATAAGTTACAAAAAAACGAGGGAGGCTTTAAAAAGGGCCTTTTTCGTTCAAATATCTTATATAAAACCATAAAGTAATCGCTAAAGCCAAAGATTTTAAAATACACAAAAAAGTATTTGAGATTTATTTTTTATCTCAAGGCCTTTGAAAAAGGGTTTTTAAAATGCCCCCTTCCATTTTCTGACCATCTCTTGCTATCAATTTTACGACTTTGGGTATTAACACTCAATTTAATTTATTATAACACATTCGGAACAACTACAACTTGTACATGTAGGAAATGATTTACAATAAATTATATTTAATCCGTTACAATATCAACTAAAGCCGATTACTGTCGATACTATTTACTGAGATTCTTTTTATAATAATGTCCCCAAATAAATGTCAATAAATTAAATTACATTGGAAGGGGTTATTTCAACACTAATAAAAACTGATCAATGATTAAATCGGATACTATTTAATTTAAATAGGCTTCAGACCGCAAAAGTTGATAGGCATTGAAAATAACTTGTTAATAACAAAGACACTTCTATTTTACTATAAAAAAAAAATTCAATAGAAATAATTTTCTAAAGAAAAATTTTCAACAGAAATATTTTTCTACAGAAAAATTTTCAATAGAAATAACCTTCAATAGAAATATTCTTCTATAGAAAAATTTTCGAAAGAAATATTTTTCTATAGAAAAATTTTGGAAAGAAATACTTTTCTATAGAAAAATTTTCGAAAGAAATATATTTCTATAGAAAAATTATCAAAAGAAATATTTTTCTATAGAAAAATTTTCAAAAGAAATATTTTTCTATAGAAAAATATTTTCGATAAAAAAATTTTTCTATAAAAAAAATTTCGAAAGAAATATTTTTCTATAAAAAAATTTTCGAAAGAAATATTTTTCTATAGAAAAATTTTCGAAAGAAATATTTTTCTACAGAAAAATTTTCGAAACAAATATTTTTCTAAAGAAAAATTTCCGAAAGAAATATTTTTCTATAGAAAAATTTTCGAAAAAAATATTTTTCTATAGAAAAATTTTCGAAAGAAATATTTTTCTATAGAAAAATTTTCGAAAGAAATATTTTTCTATCGTAAAAAATTTCGAAAGAAATATTTTTCTATAGAAAAAATTTCGAAAGAAATATTTTTCTATAGAAAAAATTTCGAAAGAAATATTTTTCTATAGAAAAAATTTCGAAAGAAATATTTTCTATAGAAAAAATTTCGAAAGAAATATTTTCTATAGAAAAAATTTCGAAACAAATATTTTTCTATAGAAAAAATTTCGAAAGAAATATTTTTCTATAATAAAATTTCCGAAAGAAATATTTTTCTGTAGAAAAAATTTCGAAACAAATATTTTTCTATAGAAAAAATTTCGAAAGAAATATTTTTCTATAATAAAATTTCCGAAAGAAATATTTTTCTATAGAAAAAATTTCGATAGAAATATTTTTATATAGAAAAAATTTCGAAAGAAATATATTTCTATAGAAAAAATTTCGAAAGAAATATTTTTCTATAGAAAAAATTTCGAAAGAAATATTTTGCTATAGAAAAAATTTCGAAAGAAATATTTTGCTATAGAAAAAATTTTGAAAGAAATATTTTTCTATAGAAAAAATTTCGAAAGAAATATTTTTCTATAGAAAAAATTTCGAAAGAAATATTTTTCTATAGAAAAAATTTCGAAACAAATATTTTTCTATAGAAAAATTTTCGTTAGAAATATTTTTCGATAGAAAAATTTTTGTTAGAAATATTTTTCGATAGAAAAATTTTCGTTAGAAATATTTTTCGATAGAAAAAATTTCGATAGAAAAAATTTCGAAAGAAATACTTTTCTATAGAAAAAATTTCAAAAGAAATATTTTTCTATAGAAAATTTTTCAAAAGAAATATTTTTCTATAGAAAAATTTTCGAAAGAAATATTTTTCTATAGAAAAATTTTCAAAAGAAATATTTTTCTATAGAAAAATTTTCGAAAGAAATACTTTTCTATAGAAAAAATTCCGAAAGAAATATTTTCCTATAGAAAAATATATATTTCTATAGAAAAATTTTCGTTACAAATATTTTTCTATAGAAAAATTTTCGTTAGAAATATTTTTCTATAGAAAAATTTTCGTTAGAAATATTTTTCTACAGAAAAATTTTCGTTAGAAATATTTTTCTATAGAAAAATTTTCGTTAGAAATATTTTTCTATAGAAAAATTTTCGTTAGAAATATTTTTCTATAGAAAAATTTTCGTTAGAAATATTTTTCTATAGAAAAATTTTCGTTAGAAATATTTTTCTATAGAAAAATTTTCGTTAGAAATATTTTTCTATAGAAAAATTTTCGTTAGAAATATTTTTCTATAGAAAAATTTTCGTAAGAAATATTTTTCTATAGAAAAATTTTCGTTAGAAATATTTTTCTATAGAAAAATTTTCGTTAGAAATATTTTTCTACAGAAAAATTTTCGTTAGAAATATTTTTCTATAGAAAAATTTTCGTTAGAAATATTTTTCTATAGAAAAATTTTCGTTAGAAATATTTTTCTATAGAAAAATTTTCGTTAGAAATATTTTTCTATAGAAAAATTTTCGTAAGAAATATTTTTCTATAGAAAAATTTTCGTTAGAAATATTTTTCTATAGAAAAGTTTTCGTTAGAAATATTTTTCTATAGAAAAATTTTCGTTAGAAATATTTTTCTATAGAAAAATTTTCGTTAGAAATATTTTTCTATAGAAAAATTTTCGTTAGAAATATTTTTCTATAGAAAAATTTTCGTTAGAAATATTTTTCTATAGAAAAATTTTCGTTAGAAATATTTTTCTACAGAAAAATTTTCGTTAGAAATATTTTTCTATAGAAAAATTTTCGTTAGAAATATTTTTCTATAGAAAAATTTTCGTTAGAAATATTTTTCTATAGAAAAATTTTCGTTAGAAATATTTTTCTATAGAAAAATTTTCGTTAGAAATATTTTTCTACAGAAAAATTTTCGTTAGAAATATTTTTCTACAGAAAAATTTTCGTTAGAAATATTTTTCTATAGAAAAATTTTCGTTAGAAATATTTTTCTATAGAAAAATTTTCGTTAGAAATATTTTTCTATAGAAAAATTTTCGTTAGAAATATTTTTCTATAGAAAAATTTTCGTTAGAAATATTTTTCTATAGAAAAATTTTCGTTAGAAATATTTTTCTATAGAAAAATTTTCGTTAGAAATATTTTTCTATAGAAAAATTTTCGTAAGAAATATTTTTCTATAGAAAAATTTTCGTTAGAAATATTTTTCTATAGAAAAATTTTCGTTAGAAATATTTTTCTACAGAAAAATTTTCGTTAGAAATATTTTTCTATAGAAAAATTTTCGTTAGAAATATTTTTCTATAGAAAAATTTTCGTTAGAAATATTTTTCTATAGAAAAATTTTCGTTAGAAATATTTTTCTATAGAAAAATTTTCGTAAGAAATATTTTTCTATAGAAAAATTTTCGTTAGAAATATTTTTCTATAGAAAAGTTTTCGTTAGAAATATTTTTCTATAGAAAAATTTTCGTTAGAAATATTTTTCTATAGAAAAATTTTTGTTAGAAATATTTTTCTATAGAAAAATTTTCGTTAGAAATATTTTTCTATAGAAAAATTTTCGTTAGAAATATTTTTCTATAGAAAAATTTTCGTTAGAAATATTTTTCTATAGAAAAATTTTCGTTAGAAATATTTTTCTATAGAAAAATTTTCGTTAGAAATATTTTTCTATAGAAAAATTTTCGTTAGAAATATTTTTCTATAGAAAAATTTTCGTTAGAAATATTTTTCTATAGAAAAATTTTCGTTAGAAATATTTTTCTATAGAAAAATTTTCGTTAGAAATATTTTTCTATAGAAAAATTTTCGTTAGAAATATTTTTCTATAGAAAAATTTTCGTTAGAAATATTTTTCTATAGAAAAATTTTCGTTAGAAATATTTTTCTATAGAAAAATTTTCGTTAGAAATATTTTTCTATAGAAAAATTTTCGTTAGAAATATTTTTCTATAGAAAAATTTTCGTTAGAAATATTTTTCTATAGAAAAATTTTCGTTAGAAATATTTTTCTATAGAAAAATTTTCGTTAGAAATATTTTTCTATAGAAAAATTTTCGTTAGAAATATTTTTCTATAGAAAAATTTTCGTTAGAAATATTTTTCTATAGAAAAATTTTCGTTAGAAATATTTTTCTATAGAAAAATTTTCGTTAGAAATATTTTTCTATAGAAAAATTTTCGTTAGAAATATTTTTCTATAGAAAAATTTTCGTTAGAAATATTTTTCTATAGAAAAATTTTCGTTAGAAATATTTTTCTATAGAAAAATTTTCGTTAGAAATATTTTTCTATAGAAAAATTTTCGTTAGAAATATTTTTCTATAGAAAAATTTTCGTTAGAAATATTTTTCTATAGAAAAATTTTCGTTAGAAATATTTTTCTATAGAAAAATTTTCGTTAGAAATATTTTTCTATAGAAAAATTTTCGTTAGAAATATTTTTCTATAGAAAAATTTTCGTTAGAAATATTTTTCTATAGAAAAATTTTCGTTAGAAATATTTTTCTATAGAAAAATTTTCGTTAGAAATATTTTTCTTTAGAAAAATTTTCGTTAGAAATATTTTTCTTTAGAAAAATTTTCGTTAGAAATATTTTTCTTTAGAAAAATTTTCGTTAGAAATATTTTTCTTTAGAAAAATTTTCGTTAGAAATATTTTTCTTTAGAAAAATTTTCGTTAGAAATATTTTTCTTTAGAAAAATTTTCGTTAGAAATATTTTTCTACAGAAAAATTTTCGTTAGAAATATTTTTCTATAGAAAAATTTTCGTTAGAAATATTTTTCTATAGAAAAATTTTCGTTAGAAATATTTTTCTATAGAAAAATTTTCGTTAGAAATATTTTTCTATAGAAAAATTTTCGTTAGAAATATTTTTCTATAGAAAAATTTTCGTTAGAAATAATTTTCTATAGAAAAATTTTCGTTATAAATATTTTTCTATAGAAAAATTTTCGTTAGAAATATTTTTCTATAGAAAAATTTTCGTTAGAAATATTTTTCTATAGAAAAATTTTCGTTAGAAATATTTTTCTATAGAAAAATTTTCGTTAGAAATATTTTTCTATAGAAAAATTTTCGTTAGAAATATTTTTCTATAGAAAAATTTTCGTTAGAAATATTTTTCTATAGAAAAATTTTCGTTAGAAATATTTTTCTATAGAAAAATTTTGGGCAAAAATATTTTTCTATAGAAAAATTTTCGTTAGAAATATTTTTCTATAGAAAAATTTTCGTTAGAAATATTTTTCTATAGAAAAATTTTCGTTAGAAATATTTTTCTATAGAAAAATTTTCGTTAGAAATATTTTTCTATAGAAAAATTTTCGTTAGAAATATTTTTCTATAGAAAAATTTTCGTTAGAAATATTTTTCTATAGAAAAATTTTCGTTAGAAATATTTTTCTATAGAAAAATTTTCGTTAGAAATATTTTTCTATAGAAAAATTTTCGTTAGAAATATTTTTCTATAGACAAATTTTCGTTAGAAATATTTTTCTATAGAAAAATTTTCGTTAGAAATATATTTCTATAGACAAATTTTCGTTAGAAATATGTTTCTATAGACAAATTTTCGTTAGAAATATGTTTCTATAGAAAAATTTTCGTTAGGAATATTTTTAATAGAATATTTTTAAAGAATATTATTAAAGAACGTCCAACTGCATAGCACGGCCATTATTTACCAACAAAAATCTCTTTAATTTATTTACCATCAAGTTACACTTCATATTTCACATGAGATCATTCTGTACTACAGCTTCTAAGCAATCAATGTTCGGGGTAGAATATGCAACACAATCCCTTGTTACAGTAGAAGCGTAAACTTACAATAAAAAAGGATATAAATCCAAATAAATGAGTATAAAAGTAGAAATTTCATTCGCTCGTAAAACATCTTCAAATTACACGTTCAAAGTGTCTGTCTGTTTGTGGTTTATACAAAGTTTTATTTATGCCTGTGTGTCTCCTATAAGACGTTAACAGAGGGGAATTCTGGAGGCCTGTTGTTATGGAGCCACCAAATCAGGTCATTTTTTAGCTCTCTTACTGCTTAACTGCCAACCAAAGAAAAGGACTTGCATTTGAGTAACAACACCTCTTCATTTTCCTTCCCAGGATATACCACAATTTGGTACATCTACCACATTTGTGAATAAAACCAAACTTTTTGTCTCGCGTGTAACCTAAGAATCCTGAAGGAGTAAAATGAACATTAATTTGTATAAAGGAAGCGAAAATACGCAATAAGAAACTTCTTAAGCAGCGGCAACGACGACAGCATCAAGAAGAAAAAGGATGCGACACATAAAAGGAAATTGTCAGTGGATTAATTTATTAATTTGCTGCAGGAATATAAATATTTACAAAGTATTATAATGTTTAAATACAAGGAAAAAATTGTTATAAAGCAGACACCGTTTTGGTGTTATGTGAGACACTTCGAAAATTATAAAAAGGGTTTAAAAAATATTTACTTACAAAACTCTGTTGAAAGTTTTAAATTTAAAAGTGTTCCTTTTTAAGAGAAATTTAAATTGATGAAATCCAATTTCCATTTCAGTTTTCTAGCATATAAAAATTTTCTAACAAAAATTTTTCTATAGAAAAATATTTCTAACAAAAATTTTTCTATAGAAAAATATTTCTAACGAAAATTTTTCTATAGAAAATATTTCTAACAAAAATTTTTCTATAGAAAAAAATTTCTAACAAAAATTTTTCTATTGAAAAAAATTTCTAACAAAAATTTTTCTATAGAAAAAAATTTCTAACGAAAATTTTTCTATAGAAAAAAATTTCTAACAAAAATTTTTCTATAGAAAAAAATTCCTAACAAAAATTTTTCTATAAAAATATTTCTAACGAAAATTTTTCTATAGAAAAATATTTCTAACGAAAATTTTTCTATAGAGAAATATTTCTAACGAAAATTTTTCTATAGAAAAAAATTTCTAACGAAAATTTTTCTATAGAAAAAAATTTCTAACGAAAATTTTTCTATAGAAAAAAATTTCTAACAAAAATTTTTCTATAGAAAAAAATTCCTAACAAAAGTTTTTCTATAAAAATATTTCTAACGAAAATTTTTCTATAGAAAAATATTTCTAACGAAAATTTTTCTATAGAAAAATATTCCTAACGAAAATTTTTCTATAGAAAAAAATTCCTAACAAAAATTTTTCTATAAAAATATTTCTAACGAAAATTTTTCTATTGAAAAATATTTCTAACGAAAATTTTTCTATAGAAAAATATTTCTAACGAAAATTTTTCTATAGAAAAATATTTCAATCGAAAATTTTTCTATAGAAAATTATTTCTAACGAAAATTTTTCTATTGAAAAATATTTCTAACGAAAATTTTTCTATTGAAAAATATTTCTAACGAAAATTTTTCTATTGAAAAATATTTCTAACGAAAATTTTTCTATAGAAAAATATTTCTAACGAAAATTTTTCTATAGAAAAATATTTCTAACGAAATTTTTCTATAGAAAAATATTTCTAACGAAAATATTTCTATAGAAAAATATTTCTAACGAAAATTTTTCTATAGAAAAATATTTCTAACGAAAATTTTTCTATAGAAAAATATTTCTAACGAAAATTTTTCTATAGAAAAATATTTCTAACGAAAATTTTTCTATAGAAAAATATTTCTAACGAAAATTTTTCTATAGAAAAATATTTCTAACGAAAATTTTTCTATAGAAAAATATTTCTAACGAAAATTTTTCTATAGAAAAATATTTCTAGCGAAAATTTTTCTATAGAAAAATATTTCTAGCGAAAATTTTTCTATAGAAAAATATTTCTAACGAAAATTTTTCTATAGAAAAATATTTCTAACGAAAATTTTTCTATAGAAAAATATTTCTAACGAAAATTTTTCTATAGAAAAATATTTCTAACGAAAATTTTTCTATAGAAAAATATTTCTAACGAAAATTTTTCTATAGAAAAATATTTCTAACGAAAATTTTTCTATAGAAAAATATTTCTAACGAAAATTTTTCTATAGAAAAATATTTCTAACGAAAATTTTTCTATAGAAAAATATTTCTAACGAAAATTTTTCTATAGAAAAATATTTCTAACGAAAATTTTTCTATAGAAAAATATTTCTAACGAAAATTTTTCTATAGAAAAATATTTCTAACGAAAATTTTTTTATAGAAAAATATTTCTAACGAAAATTTTTCTATAGAAAAATATTTCTATCGAAATTTTTTCTGTACAAAAATATTTCTATCGAAATTTTTTCGATAGAAAAACATTTCTATCGAAATTTTTTCTATAGAAAAACATTTCTATCGAAATTTTTTCTATAGAAAAACATTTCTATCGAAATTTTTTCTATAGAAAAACATTTCTATCGAAATTTTTTCTATAGAAAAACATTTCTATCGAAATTTTTTCTATAGAAAAACATTTCTATCGAAATTTTTTCTATAGAAAAACATTTCTATCGAAATTTTTTCTATAGAAAAACATTTCTATCGAAATTTTTTCTATAGAAAAACATTTCTATCGAAATTTTTTCTATAGAAAAACATTTCTATCGAAATTTTTTCTATAGAAAAATATTTCTATAGAAATTTTTTCTATAGAAAAATATTTCTATCGAAATTTTTTCTATAGAAAAATATTTCTATCGAAATTTTTTCTATAGAAAAATATTTCTATCGAAATTTTTTCTATAGAAAAATATTTCTATCGAAATTTTTTCTATAGAAAAATATTTCTATCGAAATTTTTTCTATAGAAAAATATTTCTATCGAAATTTTTTCTATAGAAAAATATTTCTATCGAAATTTTTTCTATAGAAAAATATTTCTATCGAAATTTTTTCTATAGAAAAATATTTCTATCGAAATTTTTTCTATAGAAAAATATTTCTATCGAAATTTTTTCTATAGAAAAATATTTCTATCGAAATTTTTTCTATGGAAAAATATTTCTATCGAAATTTTTTCTATAGCAAAATATTTCTATCGAAATTTTTTCTATAGAAAAATATTTCTATCGAAATTTTTTCTATAGAAAAATATTTCTTTCGAAATTTTTTCTATAGAAAAATATTTCTATCGAAATTTTTTCTATAGAAAAATATTTCTATCGAAATTTTTTCTATAGAAAAATATTTCTATCGAAATTTTTTCTATAGAAAAATATTTCTATCGAAATTTTTTCTATAGAAAAATATTTCTATCGAAATTTTTTCTATGGAAAAATATTTCTATCGAAATTTTTTCTATGGAAAAATATTTCTATCGAAATTTTTTCTATAGAAAAATATATCTATCGAAATTTTTTCTATAGAAAAATATTTCTATCGAAATTTTTTCTATAGAAAAATATTTCTATCGAAATTTTTTCTATAGAAAAATATCTCTATCGAAATTTTTTCTATAGAAAAATATTTCTATCGAAAAATTTGTATATTGGGTTTGCTTATCTTCAATACGATGCATCGCGATGTTAGCCGTTTAGTTATGGATTTATAAATATAAAAATTAATAACAACTTCATTTTTGCTAAAAAAAATTTGTAAATAATTTAGAACACCTTTCGAGTATCCTTTTGGATTAAAACATTTTGCAAGAGTTGACGTTTTCCCAGAAAATTTGCACAGTCGCTGTTTTAGCTAAAGGTGAAATTTTATATTTATAAATACTTACAAAAGTTTTCAAAAATCTTTTAAACATACAAACTACGGACATACAATGTAAAATATTTATTACCACATAATTCCTCCCTATAGTCATGTTCCTTGAGTAACACACACATACAAACATCCTTACAGACTCCTCCCTACATCCTTGGGCAAGACAAAGTGTCTGGCTATAAGGAGTTGGCGCTGTGTTTAAATTTTAAGGAAGTAGTAAATCTCTTATGAAATTTGTTCGTACCTGTAAAGAAATAATAAATAACAGTTGATGACATAAGACAAGAATAAGATATAAAATTTGTAAAATTTATCCTATATTATAATAAATTTATGAATTTGTTAAAACAATATAAAGCCAGTTACTTTGTTATGTTCGTAAATTTGAAATCCTTTTTAAATAAAAATGTATGATATTATTAAATTTTTCAAAACTTTTAAACTTATTAAGTCAACAATACAGGACGAGTATAGAGTTTATTACATTACATTGTAATATTACAATGTTACAACTTATTCTTTATAGCAGAAGATGAAGACAACTTATTCTTTACATATTTATTTGTTTCCCTGTGGTCAAAAGCAGGGACCGTAACTGTTATAACTTTTATCGTAAAAGTCAGAAAATAAAACTTAGTTTTTGACTTTTATTTTTTCGAGCAAAAATAACAGTTATTTTTGACTTTTATTTTTTCAAGTAAAAATAAAAGTTATTTTTGAACTTTTATTTTTTCGAGCAAAAATAACAGTTATTTTTTACTTTTATTTTTTCAAGCAAAAATAAAAGTTATTTTTTGATTTTTGTTTTTTCGAGCAGAAATAAAAGTTATTTTTGTTTGAAATTATAATAAATTTATTGAAAAACTTTTTCAAACAAAGATAACACAGGGCAACAGCAAAAATGTGCTCAAGTAACCACTATATACATTTGATGTATCATGGCAACATTAGTACAAAAATGGCAAGATTTTAAATTTTTTTTTTTTAAATTGCAATTTTTTTTAGACGTTTCTTCAAATAATTAATGATAACTCAAAAACTACTAGTCCGATATTATTAAAATAAAATCAGAAAAATTAAGATTTACATAGCTTTTAATTCGTCTATACATCGCGTTTCAATCGGATCAATAGTATCGGAGTTATAATAGAAAACTTAAGAAAAAAATATATTTTTTACGTAAAAATGGCAAAAATTTTCGTTTTAAAAGAATCATGAAAAATCGAAAACGGCAAAAAACTTCCAGATTTATTATTTTATCGCATAGCGACATATAATAGCAACAAAATGAGATATCGACCATAAAAATCGATTGATTTTTTCGAATTTATTCACAATTTAGTGAATTCGCTCATTTTCACAAAATTTTAGTTTTTTGCTTGATATATGTATACAGGGGTTTTCAAATGTGTGAAAAAAATAGATTTTAGAATTTCAAGGAGTGCCGGTAGGATTAATGTGAGATTTGGTGAGGAACTTTCTCCCACAAAATTTTTGCCAAATTGGACAACGCTAACACGTGTCGCCCAGGTCCTAAAGCTGACTAATTAAATTTATTTTGGAAAAATTTTATAATTTTTAAGTTTTTGCAAAATTAACGCTATTTATTCCCCCTTTTGCAAAAAAATGGATCCTGATCTTTAAAATCGGTTGAACAGTTTTCGAGTTACTAAAATTTGCATTGGCCATTACATGTCCTTGAGGACTTGCCGAAGGCAATTGACCAAAAAATGTGACTAAGTCAAATCGATGGAATATATCGAAAATGCATTTCATTGTTTTATTCATGTATTTTTGTATGGGATGAACTCGTCATTTTCAGATATAGGTAGTTCTGGATCTGAACTTCCTGATTGAGAACACATGCTTGAGGTTGAGAATTCACTTTTTTGCAAAAGGGGGCATAAATAGCTCTAATTTTGCAAAAACTGAAAATTTGTCAATTTTTTTCGATTTAAACGATATTTTTCAGACTTGGGGCCTATGCGCTACGTGTTAACGTTGTCCAATTCGACTTAAATTTTGTGGGTGAAAGTTCCTCACCAAATCTCACAATAATCCTACCGGCACTCATTGAAATTCTAAAATCTATTTGTTTCTATTTTTTATATCAAGCAAAAAACTAAAATTTTGTGAAAAAGAGCGAATTCACTACAATGTGAATAAATTCAAAAAAATCAATCAATTTTTATGGTCGATATCTGATTTTGTTGCTATTATATGTCGCTATGCGATAAAATAATAAATCTGGAAGTTTTTTGCCGTTTTCGATGTTTCATGATTTTTTTAAAATGAAATTTTTTGCCATTTTTATATAAAAAATATATTTTTTTTTTAAGTTTTTTATTATAACTCCGATACTATTGATCCGATTGAAACGCGATATATAGACGAATTAAAGGCTATGTAAATCTTAATTTTTCTGATTTTATTTGAATAATATCGGACTAGTAGTTTGTGAGTTATCATTAATTATTTGAAGAAACGTCTAAAAAAAATTGCAATCTTGGCATAGAATTTAAAAATTTTACCATTTTTGTACAAAGGTAGTCATGATACATCAAAATTGTATAGTGGTTTTAAGAGTACATGATTTTTTTTTATTTTGTTGTGCTGTGTAATTTTTCAGTGAAAATAATGGAGTTAATGGAGTTGAGTTTTGTAATCATAATTGGGGTTGGAAACACAAAAATAACTTTTATTTCTGCTCGAAAAAATAAAAGTCAAAAAACAACTTTTATTTCAGCTCGAAAAAATAAAAGTCAAAAATAACAGTTATTTTTGATCGACAAGATAAAAGTTAAAAAATAACTTTAATTTTTGCTCAAAAAAATTTAAGTTAAAAATAACTGTTATTTTTGCTCAAAAAAATAAAAATCAATAAATAATTGTTGTTTTTTTTTCTAAAAAAAAAAATCAGATTTTTAAAAAGCATCGCATTTTATGAAACATTTCCTTGCGGTTGCTTTTTTTAATCAAAAATTCAAAAATAACAGTTATTTTCGGTCCCTGGTCAAAAGTGAATAAAACTCTGGTTAAAAAAAAACTTTTTCTATAACAAGATTTGAAATACTATGTAATTTGTGTATTGTCTTTAGTTACTTTCAAATCATGTAGATTATTTTCTAGTTTATTTTCGGGTGTGACTTTGTATAGTGTAATAAACTACAAGTCCCCGAAGAATACATAATGTAATTTAACACAGAGTCATATATTTATTGAGAGTGCTAAAATAGTTTTCCAAAACAAATATGATGATTAATTCAGCAAAAAATTTAGGAAGTCAAGTTAGGGTACGTTAGCTTAGGTAAGTATTGCAGTCTGATAACAACAATGTACTAAATTTTTTCGCTTTATTATACCCTTAACCATTATAATACCCTTACCACCATCGGTGGTAAGGGTATTATAAGTTTGTGCTGATGTGTGTAAGGCATAAAAATATTGGCCTTAGACCCTCCTTTAAGTATACCGAAAGACTTAGAATCACTTCCTGAATCGATTTAACGATGTCAGTCTTTCCGTCTGATAATTTGATGAAATATTGCACAACTAATTTTTGATAGTGGGACCATGGCTATTGAAATTCGTCAAAATCTATCCATTTTTTAGGTACCTCCCAAAGGACCCACTTCCCAGAATTGACAAATATCAATATTTACTAAATTTCGTTGAAATCGCACATTTGACCATAGCTTCCATACAAACTCTTCTGTCAAAAAGCATTAAACGAGACAAAAGATTATGACAATTTTAACTTTTGTAAAAAACTGTAATAAATTTTGCCAAATTTCGAAATTATCGGTCCATTTTTGACCCTAGCTCACATATAAGTCTTAATGGCTGAAATATCTTAAATCTAAGGTCTTGAGAAAATGTTTAAGAAAATGAAATGTTTGACAAAATTTAGCCAAATATTTGTTTTTTACAACAAGTAAGAGTGTTATATTCGGCTGTGACGAATCTTGTATACCCACCATCAAGTTGTACGACAGTGCAGCTAATTCAAAATGTTGACCAAATGTGGTACTGTTGGTAATGTATTTGGACTAAATTCGGTTGCAGAGGTATAGTAACTATAGTTCAACATTTAAAAGTATCTAAGTGGTTTCCCAAGTATATACCTTGGAGAAAATGCTGTTCCATAACCGAATATAGTCCTATATTAATAAGCTGTTTCGTTGTGCCATAAACATGTTGATAGCAACACGGCAGGTTCATATATTTTGTTAGGAGTTCCTAATGGATATACCGTGTATAAATTCTGAACCTAACATTGATTGATTGCTATCTAATTTCGTAGATGTAATCTTATTATACTGAATGTACCTCCAAATCTTTTTGATTGTAGATATAAAAAGGGGATGTTATATATATAAGAACTATAGGCAAATGTTGACCGATTGTTACAAAATTTAATATATTGGCTGGTATTAATATAAAGTTTATTTTTGCAAAATTTAGTGGCCATAGCTGACATAGTTTATAATTTAATAGCTTCTAAATGGCGTTTGTGGCATTTAAGTGGTTACCGGGAGCGGTTTTTATATAAAAACTATAATCAAGAATGAACCGATTCCTATAAAATTTGACATACTGACTGAAAGTTGCATAAAACTTCTCTATTCAAAATTTAGTAGTCATAGATTTTACAATTTTTTTCAATTTATCAGCATAAATGTGATTCCCGGGGCAGGGTTATATGGGAGCTCTAACTAAATGTGAAACGATTTTACCCATTTTTAGCACACAATTTCCATAACATATCGAAAATACTTTTGCTAAATTTTGTCTCTCTAGCTCTTGTAGTTAAGGAACTATTGAGTTTTTTCTGACGGAAAGACGGACATAAACCGTGTTTTTTTTGGATTTTTGTGTTTCCGTAAGTTTTTTTATATGGGAGCTATGGTCAAATAGTAACCGATTGAAACAAAATTTTGCACACTAGCTGGCATTTACATAAGACTTGCTTTTGTAAAATTTTGATGCTGTAACCCTTTTCGTTAAGGTGCTATCGCGCTTTTATCTGACGGAAAGACGGACATAAACCCTCTTTTCTTTTTGTATTTTTGTGTTTCCGTAAGTTTTTTATATGGGAGCTATGGTCAAATGGTGACCGATTGTTACAAAATTTTGCACACTGGTTGACATTGACATAAGACCACCTCGTACTAAATTTAGTGGTTATATCTATTATAGTTTTTGGCATTTAAGTGTATTTTGGGTGAAATTTTGGCTGTTTCTGAAGTTTTTTGTATGGGAGCTATGACTAAATGTGAACCGATTTTGATGAAATTTTAAATGCTACCTAGGGCTTATGCAAAACTTCTATATACCAAATTTTATCATCATAGCTATTATAGTTTGTTATTTATTAGCAAATAAGCGATTAGCGTAGGCGAGGTTATACGGGAGCTATGGTCAAATGTTAACCGATTTTACCTAATTTCAATACCAAAATTTTCTCATAGATGAAGAATGGGTTTACTAAGTTTCAGTGAGCTAGCTCCTTTCGTTTAGGCGTTATCGTGATTTCAACAGGCAGACAGACAGACGGACAGACAGACAGACAGACAGACACACAGACAGACAGACAGACAGACAGACAGACAGACAGACAGACAGACAGACAGACATCGCTCAATCGTCTTAGAATTTCGTAAGGATTCATAATAAATATTTTTGAGCCAATATTAAGGAAATTACAAACGGAATGACAATCTCAATATACCCCCCATTCTTTTCGATGGTGGGTATAAAAAGAACACCTTTGACCTTAGTGGTGAAAGGTATCGTATGGCCGAGCTTGACCGACTATAGCACTTTCTTACTTGTTTTTTTTTTTTTTTACTTTGGAACGGCTTGTTCCATTTTATTGAAAGTTACATAATAGAAAAGCGAATTAAAAGATCTTAAAACTAATTTTCGTGTATCTTTAACGAATTCGGAGTGATTTGCACTTTTTTGATGAAAAAAAAATATATATTTTTAACAAGTAAGAAAGTGCTATAGTCGGTCAAGCCCGACCATACGATACCCTTCACCACTAAGGACAAAGGTGTTCATTTTTCTGAATAAAGACAAATATTTGATAAATTTTGCCATCATACAAACATTTTCTCAAAACTTATACATATATTTAAGCTGTTTGCGTCATTTGGACTTATATGAAAGCTGGGGTCAAATGTGGACCGATGATCTCGAAATTTGATAGTTGTTTAAAAATTATGTTAAAAAAAAAAATGATATGTAAACTTAAAATTCTCATTATCTTTTACGAGTGTTTTAGTGATTTTTCTCTCATTAAGTGCGTTTTTATACTCTTCACCAGGTGAAAGGGTATTATAAGTTTGTGCATCCATGTGTATTTTTTTTTATTAGTGATCGTAGACCCCATAAAAATTATACCGATCGACTCAGAATCGGGAGGAGAATCGATTGAGCGATCTGTCTGTCTGTAGGATAGACCTACATAAAATATACATCAGATTTTAGGAAATTCTCCCTCAATGAACGCTATAATTCATTAAAATCGGTTTATAAACATCCGAAATATCGAAAAAATACCAAAAATTAAACGAAAATTTTAAAATTTTTGATTGAAAAACAATTTTAAGCAACAAGAGAAAAAAGACACTCCTGGTGTGCGAGTTATAATATATTATATATCAGTAATTTAGGTTTATGTAATGACACCCCAAAGCACTCTGTAAAATTTTATTCAAATCGGTCTATAAACAACTGAGATATCGCCAAAACATTAAATTTGATGTATTGCAGAAAAGAGAAAGAGAAAGTTTGTTGAAAAAATGAAATGCAGAAATAGAAAAACCATCCCCCTAGAGCACGGACATACAAAAATTTTATATCAGATTTTAGGAAGTTCCCCAGCCGTCCATAAACAACTGAGATATCGCCAAAACACTACTTGTGATATACAGCAAATTGCCGAAAGTACGAAATTTTGTTTACATTTTGTAAGTAGTGTTTCAGCGATATCTCAGGTGTTTATGGACCGATTGTGATGAAATTTGACAGCGTCCTTTACGGGAGGATTTCCTCAAAAATGTTGTATAAACTCCACAAATCTGATTGTGAATACCATTCAAATTGTACCGATCGACTCAGAATCGGCAGGAGAATCGATTTCGTCCGTCCGTCCGTCTGTCTGTCTGTCCGTTTGTTTTGTCGATATCTCAAATGTTTATTTTGATAAAATTTAATAGCGTTCTTCATTCGGTAATTTGTGGTACATACAATTTAGCGTTTAAGCGACATTTCAGCTGTTTTGATCGACAATGATGAAATTCAGGGTGAGACGAACATTATGATAATATTTGAGAATGTATTATATATCAAATTATAGGTAATATTCCTATATTTAGTGAATTCTCCCATATATCCCCGACCGGGAATCACTTTAGTGCTGATAAATTAAATCAGATTATAATTGCACAAAGAACTAGAGCAAAACTTTCCACACATCCATAGGACAGATCGGAAGAACTTTATGGTTTTAATGGTTTTTAATCAAAATTTTCGGAAAAAAGTGCCAAAAAAATAACTTGGGTCATTTTTGACCCCTTGTCTAAAAAGGGTTAAAATATTTTTTTTTAATAAAAAAGACTTTGTCTTTCAGTAATAAATTAATAACATTACGTATTTAAAAAATAAAAAAAAATACAAAAAATCAAATTTTTTATTTTTGCCTCCGGAAAAAAGGGTTAAGTTTACCCAATTTTAAAAACAAAGAACCTGTTTATATTTTCCATAGTATGGATAATTTTATTCCATATCAACATTAATAAAATTGAACATAAATAAAATTTATGAAGCATTTACTCAAATTATGAGCAAAAAATTACTTTTTTACGAAATTCGTCGAATTCGAACACAAGGTACGGGAAAATGGTTTGAGATATATACCTCAATTTCTTTGAGTTTTATTGTACTTTTTATCTATTTTAAAACACCGATGAGAGAAAATCAAATTTGTAATATTTGTTTAACAAAATTTTCAAAAATTAAAAAATGCGTTTTGAAACCCGCCTGAGAAAAATTACCCATTTTCGATTATGAAAAAAACTAAGTAAATATTGTTATATTTTAACAAAATTAAACTACAAAGTACTTACAAGTCTTAAAATGATAAATCATGTCTTAGTTTGCCAGCTTCTGTCCAAAGTAGTTTTTTCTAGCGGTGTATCCTTAGGCGTATTGTCAAGGACACGAATTTTTGGGGGAAAATCACAATAACTTCAAAACTGTTTTATGGATTTCAAATATTGTTGACTTTAATTAAAGCCGCATTGGGCACTGCTTTTTTGGGTTGCATGCCAGAATACTTAATCTTCATTAAACCGATGTGCTCTTGCAAATCTAAGGGCATCTACATTTGGAAGCACTTTTCTGCATGGTTTATCTGGTCTATCGAACTTCATTAAATGTTCGTAAAATAGACACATATATTGAAGCTACTGGCTGGCTTAAATAAGCATTCTCTACTAATAGTCTAGTAATCATTATGTTTCACAGAGGAACCACTTTAGAACCCAAGTGATACCGCCTTAGACTTCAGCCACCGAAAAGCTTTTCGTTTTCCGACTCTTAATTTTTAAGACTCTTTGCATATAATACTAGTATAACCATTACATTTAGTATGAACAAAAGAAAATTAATATACATATCAACCATTTGTGTGGGGCTCAACTAAGTCAGTAATCAGAAACTATATAATTATCAAAAAATTCTTTCGATTTTTTACTTTACTTTTGGAATACCATTGGTGAAGGGTATCCAAGATTCGGCAAAGCCGAATATACCACTCTTACTTGTTAAAGAATAGTTTGTATGGGAGCTATAGTCAAATATAGACCGATTTGGTAAAGTGATTTAAGTTTACATAAGCAGTTTTTGTTTTAAATTTCATGAAAAAATACTGATATTTGTGGCCAATATATCAATTTCGGGAAGTGGGACCTATGGGAGGTACCATAAATAATGGACCGATTTGGACGAACTTCAATAGCCATGGTCCCACTATCAATGATCTGTGCCAAATTTTATCAAATTATCTTTAGAATTGCGACCTGTAGTTTGATTACAAGGTTTACATGGGGGTCCAGCCAGCCGTCCAGCCAGCCAGACAGACGGACGGACATCGCAAAATCGATTTGGAAAGTGATTCTAATGTAGGGTTTATATAACTCAAGCGGCTGACGATTAAGTGAAATTTACATGTGTTTTGTTATTGTAACAAAAACAAAATACATGTAAATTTCACTCAAATTCAGCCACATAAGCCTATTGGTACCATAAATAATGGACCGATTTTGACGAATTTTAATAGCCATGGTCCCACTATCAAGAAAATAATCTGTGCCAAATTTCATAAAATTATTTTTAGAATAGCGACCTGTAGTTTGATTACAAGGTTTACATGGGGATCCAGCCAGCAAGACGGACGGACGGACTGACATCGTTTAATCAACTCAGAAAGTGATTCTGCCTATTGGTATACTAAAAGGTGGGTCTTAGACAAATATGTCTATGCGTTACATACATCAGCATAAACTAATAATACCCTTTCCACCTATGGTGGTAAAGGGTATAATTATCAAAAGCTTTTTAGTCATCTTAAAGAAAGCTTTTGTCATTAAAGCAAAAAACAAATTAATACACAATAGAAGTTTCAAAAAAATTCGTCAAGGTTCAATATGCAATAATATTTTCAAAATTTTGATACTTTAATAAAATTTAAACGGTATATGATTTTTACAATTGATGCCTTTTTTGAGCCACATCATCAATTCTTAGGAATTTAAAATTTGCTCGTGTAGGTAAAATCCTTTTTAGTATATACTAGGATTTTCATTGCCCTTATTGCTTTTTTGCCAAACGAAGGATAAATATTTGTTGGTACTCTCGTATTGAAAGAATAAGAAACTGAAAAAATAAAGAATAAAATTTTTGGTTTATTATGCAAATTTATTGCTGTTGTTCAAACTTAAAGGATTATGTTTTTTTTTTCCTTTTACATTTATTGCCATTTTAAATTTCGTTCGTATTTGTCTGTTTTTTATGTTGTTTACGCATATAAAGCATCCAATTTAGAATGTGATGGGAATGTATCCTTTTTTGTATTATTTAATATTAAGATTTTTGTCTTATTTAAAATTTTTCTATTATATATAAATTTTGTTTTTTGCTTATTCGACAGAATGACTATGGAGGTATGTAAGTATGTAATACGCAAACATAATTGTTCTTTCCTTTAATACGACAACTCTACTTTAATTTGTACACGCATATTAGAGCGGTTCGATTCCTACAGATATCGAGTCGCTTTTTAAAATGAAATATGACTTGAATAAACCTATTATTTTTATTAAAGAATTTTATTGCCATATGATTTTGTTCTTTGAAAGTTTTTATTGAAGAGTATTTTATTTAAAATATTCAATTTTCGGGGCCGGTCTACCGCACATATGCTAATTTAAATATTTAATTTTGTGGCGTTAACTCAAATATTTGTTGCCGAATTAACATATTTGTTGAAATGTTTCTCTGGTTGTTTTCATTTTAACATGAAACTGATAATGATATATAGTATATTAATACATTAGGATGAGCCCTTATTTTCAGAAATTCGATTATTTTCACTCTCACTCCAAATATGTTGAAACAAAAATTTGACTCCAAAGTTTAAAGACAATCATTAAAGATTAGTGCGTACCACGTCTGATCTAAATTCGATTTAAAGGTTTTCGAGTTATTGCTATTTTTCCTGAATATTATGTATCTTTAACGTTTTCTAAAAAAACTATTTTCCTTTTCTAAAATGTAATGATAACCTTTATTTTTGACTTTAATAGGACTAGACATAAAGATTAAAGTGTAACTTAATGGTCAAATTCGAAAAGGTCACATCTCCAAATATTCGACATATATCGCGTTATTAATTTGTCTAAGTTACATGGTGATAAGTACATACGGGTATGAAAACCCGGTTTTTTACCCGTAACTCCAGATTTTGGGGGTGTTTTGAAAATTCCCAAAACAGAGTGTTGTTCTACTCGACAGTACCTACCAGAAAAATGGTATAACATCCCAGAAACATTCACTTCATTTTTTTGTCGCAGTGTGTAATATCTTAAGCATTTATCAAGTTTTCGATCTGTAATACCCACTTTACCCACTTCCTCTTTACTGATTTGCCTCAAATTAAGGCCACAAGTCAATCTTAGATGACAATAAAATATTTTGCAATCCTTAGCTTCGCCAATTTTCTTATTTAGGTATTTTCCGTATCTTCATTAGGATGGCCCAAACGGAACAAAAATTTTAAATTTTTAAGTCGAATATCTTTAAACCCATGAGAGATAGGGTATGCATGTCATGTTTTTTTTTTTTGTAGATCTTGACCTATGTATTTGTTATGTAGTATGATTCTTCAAATCGGTTGGGAAATGACAGTTATATATCGTTTCAAGTGATTTATGAGCCTGAGGTGCCCTACTTTGAGGGCCAATTGTGCTGCCCCAATAAAATCCAGGCTCTCCAGGTTCAAAACAATACTTCTGCTATAAGCACATAAAATTATTTTAAAATCTACCCAACGTAAAAAACCCGCAGCTCATTATAGAAAAACTAAAATTTTTTTATATTTTCAAATTAACTTAAATTCTTTGCTTTTAGCAGCATGAAACGCCTACTAATGCGAATATTTTGACAACATTTTTTTGCTACCTTAGTTTTGATTTGTTTCTCTTCTGATGACATAAAACTTTTAATCTATATCAAGAAAAGATTAGGTTTTGGCCAATGAAAATTGATTCTGAAACACCGTGTGGCGTTTGTGGCATTTTAGTGGTTTCCGAAAGTGGTTTTTATATAAAAACTATAGTCAAATATGGAGCGATTCATTAAAAATTTGATATACTGACCAATAGTTGCATGAAACTTCTCTGTTCTAAATTTAGTCGTCATAGCTTTTACAATTGTATTCAATTTATCAGCATTAATATGATTCCCAGGGCAGGCTATATAAAAGCTTTAACTAAATGTGAGCCGATTTCGTCCGTTTTCAGCTCACAACTTTTTCAAGATATCAAAATTACTCGCGTAAAATTTTGACCCTCTAGCTCACTTTTTTATCATCATATCTTTTATATTTGGTTATTTATTAGCAAATAAGCGATTGGCCAACGCTAGGTTATACGGGAGCTATGGTAAAATGTAAACTGATTTCGCCCAATTTCAATTCCAAAATATTCCAATAAATGAAGAATATTTCTTCCAAATTTCAGTGGCCTTAATCCTCTCGTTAAAGTTTTATCGTGCCGACAACAGACGGGCAGACGGACGGATATCACTCAGTTGTCTTAGAATTTCATAAGGCTTCAGAATATACATCAGGGGGGTTACTGTGTATCTCGATTCGAAAATAAAACTGTTCAAATTTGTATGCTTAAAGCATTGAGTTTCGAAAATGATTTCTTTCGAATCGAAATTCGCAGTAACCCCCAGTTTTGATTTTTAAGCCAATATTAAGGAAATTACAAACGGAATGACTATTTCAATATACCCCCCATTCTTTTTGATAGTGGGTATAATAATACCAGGATGGGATACCCTAGTTTATGGAAATGTGCTTTTGTTAAATGTCATTATGATTTAAATTATTTTTGGTATCAATTATTTTAAGCTTATAATAAAATTTGTCATGTAATCAACAGATTTAAAAATTAAATTGAACATGTATCGGGTGTTTTTTATTGAGGTATAGAACTTTAAGTTGGCATCACTTTTTTAACTGGCGGCCATTTTGTCAGCTGTCAAGTGATTAATATTTAGTTTGGTTTGCCATTTCATCATGAACTGGTTGACAAAAGAACAACGCTTGCAAATCGTGCAAATTTATTTCGAAAATAATGGTTCAGTTCGCGAAGTTTACCGCAAGCTCCGTCCATTTTATGGTCGACATAATCGTCCATCAGAGCAATTAATTCGGTTAACCATGGATCGTTTTCGCACTACGTTTACTCTATGTGATAATACGCATCCGCAGCGACGTCGAACAGTGCGCACCGAAGAAACAATTGCCGCTGTAGAGCAAAGTGTTGAAGAGGACCCGAATGAATCGATTCGCCACCGCGCACAGCAATTGGAGCTTTGTCCATCAACTTTATGGAAGATTTTGCGCAAAGATCTTGGCTTGCGACCTTACAGGATCCAGCTGGTGCAAGAATTAAAGCCGCGAGACCATGCAATGCGTCGTGATTCTGGTGTATGGGCCGAAAATGAGATTGATCTCGATGCTGATTTTCATCGCAAAATTTTGTTCAGTGATGAAGCTCATTTTTGGTTGAATGGCTACGTCAACAAGCAAAATTGCCGCATTTGGAGTGAAGAGAATCCACACGAGACCCTTGAGACGCCATTACATCCACAAAAACTGACTGTTTGGTATGCTCTATGGGCTGGTGGAGTCATTGGGCCATACTTCTTCCGAAATAATGCTGGAGAGTCAGTTACCATAAATGGAGACCGGTATAGAGCCATGATAACCGACTATTTTGTTCCTCAATTGGATGGCATGAATGTGGATGAGTTGTGGTTCCAACAAGACGGCGCTACATGTCACACAGCGCACGTCATAATTGATTTATTGAAGGAAACATTCGATGAGCGCATAATTTCGCGGAATGGACCTGTCAATTGGCTACCAAGATCGTGCGATTTGACACCACTGGATTATTTTCTTTGGGGATATGTGAAGTCGCTCGTCTACGCCAACAAACCAGAAACGTTAGGGGACTTGGAAGCCAACATTCGTGGCGTTATTGCCAACATACGGCCCCATATGCTCGAAAAAGTAGTTGAAAATTGGACCTGTAGAATTGGCTTTATTCGAGCCAGCCGCGGCGGCCACATGCCCAAAATCATATTTAAACATTAATGGCATAAAATTATCCTTCCAATAAAGCCAAATTGATGGACATTAAAACGATTTTCTTGTGTTTTATTTCAATTCGAAGTTCTATACCTCTAAAAGAAACACCCATTATTAACGCTTTTTCGTCCACGAAGATAATTGCACAAATAGAAATTTATTTGAATAAATAAAGCTAATGGTCGGTAATGGGTTAACTGTTTAAATATTATAAATTCAAATTTCATTCGCTTGTTATTATATTGTAAATACTAACTATAACAGCATAAATAGATTATGCATAAGAGAAATAATATTAGATACAAGGACCGAAAATAACTGTTATTTTTGAATTTTTGATCAAAAAAAAGCAACCGCAAGGAAATGTCGGAGAATAAGACTAAGTATACCATTTTGATAGTCTTGGACCAAATTTTCATATAATGCGATGATTTTTAAAAATCTGATTTTTATTTTTTAGAAAAAAATAACAGTTATTTTTTGATTTTTATTTTTTTGAGCAAAAATAACAGATATTTTTAACTTTTATTTTTTCGAGCAAAAATAAAAGTTATTTTTAAACTTTTATTTTTTCGAGCAAAAATAAAAATATAATTATTTTAGTTTTCAAATACTAGTAAGCTAGAAAATTTCTTTAAATTTTAATGCCATTTGTTGCTTATAAGCAACATTATAATTTTTTTGTTATAGTTCCTTTAGTTTTTGTTATTTGGGCTAACCGTTTTTTCCCAACTGAATACAACAAAATTTAGTGAAATTTAGATAAAAGCTGCAACTAAAGAATTATTATTATTAACATAGAAAGTGTTTCTGAGTCGATCAAAATTTAAATTGGGTCCTTGATTTTCAAAAGGCAACACCAAATCTATATATTCATTCCACTTAAGTTGTTATAGGGCATAAGAACTGTGAGTATTTTAATGCTGACTGTATCACAGTGTTATTCTTAATGTATCACAGTGTTAATCTTTTTGTTCATTTACATATTTTGTTAAATTTAAACATTACTAAAACAATCTCTAATCACTTATAATAATATAAACATTAATCATTTTTGATGTACTTCATTAAGTTGTTATTATATTTTCAGAATTCTCTTGGGTTTAATCAAAATAATATTTTTACTTGAAAACAAATGGAAAACTTTGTATGATTTTGCGTGAAATGGTTGACAAAAATGGATGGAAGTTATAAAAGTTTTCGTGGTTTTAAGGAAAAATTGTAGATTAAAGCCAATAGAGAAATAAAGACAGCACAATAACTTTATGCGATTAATCTTAAGTTAATATTTTAGGAAATGCTGTTAAGTTTTTATGCCCACCATCAAAAAGAATAGGGGGTATATTGAGATTGTCGTTCCGTTTGTAATTTCCTTAATATTGGATAAAAAACACTTAATATTACCAAAAAGAATTATTTTCACGCTTTTTTATTAAAATTCGCTAATTATTACTTAATATTCCGTAAACCCGCTTTTCAGAAAATTCAAATTTTAACTTTTGACCGCGGCTTTCTTCACCGTTTAACCTCGTCCAATATTAAAAGATCCCTTTAGCATAGGTTTTCCCTAAACAAAGCAATAATATGAATTATCTTTTTTGTTAAAATTGAATACAAGTAAAATTTACCGAGCATTTCGAGTAAATGGCCCAAAAATTTACATTTTCGCGAAATTCTTCAATGTGAAATTGCAGGTACGGCGAAACGGTTCAAGATATACACCTAATTTTTTTGGGGGTTTTATTCTCCCATTTGGCTGTTTTAACACACTGGAGAGCAAATTCTAAATTTGTAATATTTGTTGAACAAAATTTTCAAAATATTAAAAAATGGTTTTTAAAACCAACCTGAGAAAAATGTACCCTTTTCCAACATGAAATAAACTAAGTAAATTTGATTATATTTAAGCAAAACTGAACTATTTATTAGTAACAAGCCATTAAATGATAAATCATTTCTAACTTTGGAATTTTTTTACTTACAACATACAATTTTTGGTGCATATCCTTAGGCGCGTTTTCAAGGACATGAATTTTCGGGGGAAAACTGCAATAACTTTTAAACTACCTTATGGATTTTCGTCACGATTTGAAATAAAGCTGTATTAGTTCTCTTTAATATTCTATTATTTTTCTTGTAAAAATTATTCATTTTTGGTCTAAATTTCGCAAAAACAAAAAAATAACCGATTTTTCCCCATACAAATGGGCTCTTAAACTTTGGACTCGATGCGCGCCCATAGAACGTTGTCCGATTTGGCTCAAATTTTCAGATCCAAACTTTTGGACCTTGTGTCACAATATTCCGTAGAAAAAGTTAGAACATTCAAAAAATCATTTTCCTTCATACAAAAAATTGTCACAAGAGTACCTCAAAAACAATATATAAAGAGTGCTCTAAATAAAATTTGTAGTTGGATTTTCTTAAATAAAAATCAAACCTTTTAATATAAAAACTCTACAAAATACGCAAATATAATGACATATTATACAAAATCATTTAGCATTAAAATGTTTACTTAGTACTCGGGTTTTGCAAAATTATCGACTTTTTTCGGAAACCCTCCCATTAAAGATTTTACAGTTGCTTCTGATACCTTTTTGGAGCATGTGTTCCACCTGCGCTTAAAATCGGACATGTTCTTGGAAATCTTTCCTGTGTTCTTCAATTCCTTTTTTACCAGAGCCCAATACCTTTCCGCAGGCCGAAGTTCTGGAAAGTTAGGTGGATTTGCCTCTCGTGGTACAAAAATGGCATTATTCTTTGAGTACCACTCAAGTGCCTTTTTTCCATAATGGCATGATGCCAAATCGGGCCAAAAAAATGTAGTCACTCTGTGCTCTCTTAAAAAGAGTAACAACCGTTTTTGTAGGCACTCCTTTATATAAATTTCTTTGTTTATTGTGCCAGATGCCACAAATACTTTACTTCTTTTGCCACAACTGCAAATAGCTTGCCACACGAGAAACTTCTTAGGGAATTTTGTTTGTTTTTTTGTGCGAAACTCTTGCCGAACATTGCCCCGTTTATCAGCAACATAAAAATCTTGACCAGGAAGTTGAGAAAAGTCTGCCAGTACGTATGTTTCATCATCCATCACACAACAGGTGTATTTTTTTATAAAATCAGACTTCAATTTTTTCGCTCGTTTTTTTGCTACTAAGTTCTTTATAGCATTGCGATCTGGAACCTTTTGGACTTTGTATGTCTTCAGTCCAGCATAAGCTTTGACTCTATGTGCAAAATTCGTAGAACATTTCACCGTACGAGCTGCTTTTCTTAAAGAAGTGTTAGGCGCTCTTCGAAAGAGTCGCTCGACTTCTTTTGCCTTACCAATATCTGTAGGACCTTTTTTCCTCCCTGATCCAGGTTTTCTTTCAATGCTCAGGTTTTCCTTATACCGTCTGATGGCATAAGAAACCGTTCGAGGGTCAACTTTCAATTTTTTAGCTATTTTTTTAAAAGCCCATGACGGATTTTTTTGAAAAGTTTTAATTATATTTTCACGAACTTTTTTTTCGCAGTCCATTTTGATTGAAATAACTATTGAAAATTAATAATTTCTAAAATAATAGTATCTGACATATCTATAGAAACTAACTTGATCAAAAAATAAATTATTTCTTGCACTATAGATAAATTTTTGTCTAAAATAGTAAATGCATATTTTTTTTAGAACACTCTTTAAGTTAACGTTTGCCTATGGAAATCAACGTGTTTCATTACAATTCCCTTATCCGTTTTAATTCGTATAATTATCAGTTGATTTTCTTTGAGGATGAAATGACAATTTCTTATACAGGAAATGATTTTTTATGTACATCCTGCTTAATTTCTCTTGACAATTAAATCATTATATGTACGAGTATATGTGTGAGAAAAGGAGAACAAATAACAATAAAGTTGGGATATTTGATTTGCTGTTAATGTCACTCAAGCCGAAAATATTTCACATTTAGTAGCACTTTCAAACACTAACACATTTTACTGCATTCGTGAATAAAGGCCCTGAAAACATCTATTCGAGAAAGAGCTACTATCTCCCAATTATAGAAGTTAATAAAAGTATAAAATTTAAAGCAGATTAATTTCTTAAAAATTACATCAAACTTTTAAGCTGCTTAGAAATGGCTCACATTTGATCTCAGTTACGTAGGGTAAAACATATCCGTGGCTTGGTGCTAAAAGGGCCAATGTCAATAAATATACTTTTGAGAAAATTTGATATAAACTCATAGCAACGTAGCCCAGAAAAGCCCTTATAAATTTGTTCCGAGTTAAGTTAGAGATTAGCTGCTGGAGCCAAATGAAAGAGGGTAAAAAAGGAATTATAATGCTATGAATAACTCAAAACAACAGAAAATTGACATTGGCCCTTTTAGCACCAAGCCACAGATATATAATCAAGCTTGACAAAATTTAATTAATTCTTACATGTTTTTATTTGAAAACTTATATCAAGCACGTTTTATGCTTCAGCATGTGCTTGACAACGTCCAATGAAACTATGTTGTCAATAGCCTTGAAAAATTGAAATTGTAAATATTTTGAAGGGAAAAAATTGCACTTTAATAAGTCAATACTGAAAATTGTTTAACTTTAGTTATTTTATAATAAAATTTGGTATTTTAATGAGCTCCTTAAAAGAAATGTAGCTAAAAATGCAATTTTTGTCAGCTTAAAAAATAAAAAATTGTTTTACTATATTTATACTGTACCTAACTTGTTATGTAAAGAAAACAAATATTATATTTATATAAGAATAAGTATCTGAAGTCTTAGCTTCTAAACGGTATATAAATCATCTGCATATATTTGCAAATTTAGCTTAAAGTCACTTAAAGGCGACTTAATCTAAAACAAGTAATTTTTAAAACTTTAATTGAGTTTTTCTTTTCAGTTGTCAGTTAATTGTTCTTATATAATTTGAAGTGTATTTCGAAATAAACTAAAATATTGAAAATATTTAAGTTTTTTAACATAAATTTAAAATTGGCAACTCACTCCATAAAAAAACATGTTGGCAACACTTATGTAAAGAATACAAATATTATATTTATATAAAAATAAGTATCTGAAGTCTTAGCTTTTAAACGGTATATAAATCATCTGCATATATTTGCAAATTTAGCTTAAAGTCACTTAAAGGCGACTTAATCTAAAACAAGTAATTTTTAAAACTTTAATTGAGTTTTTCTTTTCAGTTATCAGTTAATTGTTCTTATTTAATTTGAAGCGTATTTCAAAATAAACTAAAATATTGAAAATATTTAAGTTTTTTAACATAAATTTAAAATTGGCAACTCACTCTATAATATTAGGTTGGCAACATTAGCAAAAACATGTTGGCAACACTTAACAAAAAGTCGATACCAAAATTTTTTTATGTAAAATTTTAAAAAAAGTTTCTAAATAGAATTTTTCGATATCGATATTTTTTTTAAGAAATTTTATGACATCAAAATTGTTTTATAAAAAATTTTCAATATAAAAATTTCGTAATAAAAAAATTTTTTATAGAAAATTTTAATTTTTCTATAGAAAATTTAAAAAAAAGTTTCTAAATAAAATTTTTCGATATCGAAATTTTTTTTAAGAAATTTTATGATATCAACATTGTTTTATAAAAAATTTTCAATATAAACATTTTTTAATAAAAAATTTTCTTATAGAAAATCTTTTCATAAAACATTTTCAATAAAAAAAAATTTTTTTAAAAAATTTTCATAGAAAATTTATAAAAAAAATTTTCTATAGAAACATTTTTATCAAATTTTTACCAAAATTTTTCGTTTTTTGTATAGCGAAAAGTTTCACGATACAACATTTTTGAATCAAGTGAAGGGAGTTTCGAAGTCTTCAAAACTCAATTAACTGACAATAATCTCTATAAAGTTCATTAATCTCTATAAAGTCTAATAATCTCTATATGGTCAAATAATCTCTATATAGTCCAATAATCTCTATACAGTCCAACAATCTCTATATAGTCCAATATTCTCTATACAGTCCAATAATCTCTATACAGTACAATAATCTCTATAAAGTCAAATAATCTCTATACAGTCCAATAATATCTATATAGTCCAAGAATCTCTATGTAGTCCAATAATCTCTATATAGTCCAATAATCTCTATATAGTCCAATAATCTCTGTACAGTCCAATAATATCTACATAGTCCAATTATATCTTTATAGTCCAATAATCTCTGTATAGTCCAGTAATTTCTATATAGTCCAATAATCTCTATACAATCCAATTATCTCTTTATAGTCCATAATCTCTTTAAAGTCCAATAATCTCTATATAGTCCAATTATCTCCGTATAGTCCGATAATCTCTATATAGTCCAATAATCTCTATACAGTCCAATAATCTTTATATAGTCCAATATTCTCTATACAGTCCAATAATCTCTATACAGTACAATAATCTCTATAAAGTCAAATAATCTCTATACAGTCCAATAATATCTATATAGTCCAAGAATCTCTATGTGGTCCAATAATCTCTATATAGTCCAATAATCTCTATATAGTCCAATAATCTCTGTACAGTCCAATAATATCTACATAGTCCAATTATATCTTTATAGTCCAATAATCTCTGTATAGTCCAGTAATTTCTATATAGTCCAATAATCTCTATACAATCCAATTATCTCTTTATAGTCCATAATCTCTTTAAAGTCCAATAATCTCTATATAGTCCAATTATCTCCGTATAGTCCGATAATCTCTATATAGTCCAATAATCTCTATACAGTCCAATAATCTTTATATAGTCCAATATTCTCTATACAGTCCAATAATCTCTATACAGTACAATAATCTCTATAAAGTCAAATAATCTCTATACCGTCCAATAATATCTATATAGTAAAAGAATCTCTATGTAGTCCAGTAATCTCTATATAGTCCAATAATCTCTATATAGTCCAGTAATCTTTATATAATTCAGTAATCACTATATAGTTCAATAATCTCTATAAAGTCCAATAATCTCTATAAAGTTCATTAACCTCTATAAAGTCTAATAATCTCTATATGGTCCAATAATCTCTATATAGTCCAATAATCTCTATACAGTCCAATAATCTCTATATATTCTAATATTCTCTATACAGTCTAATAAGCTCTATACAGTACAATAATCTCTATAAAGTCAAATAATCTCTATACAGTCCAATAATATCTATATAGTCCAAGAATCTCTATGTAGTCCAATAATCTCTATATAGTCTAAGAATCTCTATATAGTCCAATTATCTCTTTATACTTTAATCATATCTATATAGTTCAATCATCTCTATATAGTCCAATAATCTTTATATAGTCCAGTAATCACTATATAGTCCAATAATCTCTATATAGTCCAATAATCTCTATAAAGTTCATTAATCTCTATAAAGTCTAATAATCTCTATATGGTCCAATAATCTCTATATAGTCCAATAATCTCTATATAGTCTTATATTCTCTAAGCAGTCCAATAATCTCTATAGAGTACAATAATCTCTATAAAGTCAAATAATCTCTATACAGTCCAATCATTTCTATATAGTCCAATATTCTCAATACAGTCCATTAATCTCTATATAGTCCAATTATCTCTTTATACTTTAATCATATCTATATATTTCAATCATATCTATATAGGCCAATAATCTTTATATAGTCCAGTAATCACTATATAGTACAATAATCCAGTAATAACTATATAGTCCAATAATCCCTATATGGTCCAATAATCTCTATAAAGTTCATTAATCTCTATAAAGTCTAATAATCTCTATATGGTCCAATAATCTCTATATAGTCCAATAATCCCTATACAGTCCAATAATCTCTATGTAGTCAAATATTCTCTATATAGTCCAATAATCGCTATAAAGTCCAATAATCTTTATACAGTCCAATAATATCTATATAGTCCAAGAATCTCTATATAGTCCAATAATCTCTATATAGTCCAATTATCTCTTTATACTTTAATCATATCTATATAGTTCAATCATATCTATATAGTCCAATAATCTTTATACTATAGAATATTGGACTATATAGTACAGTAATTACTTTATAGTCCAGTAATCTCTATATAGTCCAATAATCTCTATAAAGTTTATTAATCTCTATAAAGTCTAATAATCTCTATATGGTCCAATAATCTCTATATAGTACAATAATTTCTATATAGTAATCTTTATAAAGTCAAATAATCTCTATACAGTCCAATAATATCTATATAGTACAAGTATCTCTATGTAGTCCAATAATCTCTATATAGTCCAATAATCTCTGTACAGTCCAATAATATCTACATAGTCCAATTATCTCTTTATAGTCCAATAATCTCTGTATAGTTCAGTAATTACTATATACTCCAATAATCTCTATACAGTTCAATTATCTTTCTATAGTCCATAATCTCTTTAAAGTCCAATAATCTCTATATAGTCCAATTATCTCCGTATAGTCCAATAATCTCTATATAGTCTAATATTCTCTATACATTCCAATAATCTCTATACAGTACAATAATGTCTATAAAGTCCAATATTCTCTATACAGTCCAATAATCTCTATACAGTACAATAATCTCTATAAAGTCAAATAATCTCTATGCAGTCCAATAATATCTATATAGTCCAAGAATCTATATGTAATCTCTATATAGTCCAATAATCTCTATATAGTCCAATAATCTCTATATAGTCTAATATTCTCTATACATTCCAATAATCTCTATACAGTACAATAATGTCTATAAAGTCCAATATTCTCTATACAGTCCAATAATCTCTATACAGTACAATAATCTCTATAAAGTCAAATAATCTCTATGCAGTCCAATAATATCTATATAGTCCAAGAATCTATATGTAATCTCTATATAGTCCAATAATCTCTATATAGTCCAATAATCTCTATATAGTCTAATATTCTCTATACATTCCAATAATCTCTATACAGTACAATAATGTCTATAAAGTCCAATATTCTCTATACAGTCCAATAATCTCTATACAGTACAATAATCTCTATAAAGTCAAATAATCTCTATACAGTCAAATAATATCTATATAGTCCAAGAATCTCTATGTAGTCCAATTATCTCCGTATAGTCCGATAATCTCTATATAGTCCAATATTCTCTATACAGTCCAATAATCTCTATACAGTACAATAATCTCTATAAAGTCAAATAATCTCTATGCAGTCCAATAATATCTATATAGTCCAAGAATCTATATGTAATCTCTATATAGTCCAATAATCTCTATATAGTCCAATAATCTCTATATAGTCTAATATTCTCTATACATTCCAATAATCTCTATACAGTACAATAATGTCTATAAAGTCCAATATTCTCTATACAGTCCAATAATCTCTATACAGTACAATAATCTCTATAAAGTCAAATAATCTCTATACAGTCCAATAATATCTATATAGTCCAAGAATCTCTATGTAGTCCAATTATCTCCGTATAGTCCGATAATCTCTATATAGTCCAATATTCTCTATACAGTCCAATAATCTCTATACAGTACAATAATCTCTATAAAGTCAAATAATCTCTATACAGTCCAATAATATCTATATAGTCCAAGAATCTATATGTAATCTCTATATAGTCCAATAATCTCTACATAGTCTAATATTCTCTATACATTCCAATAATCTCTATACAGTACAATAATGTCTATAAAGTCCAATATTCTCTATACAGTCCAATCATCTCTATACAGTACAATAATCTCTATAAAGTCAAATAATCTCTATACAGTCCAATAATATCTATATAGTCCAAGAATCTCTATGTAGTCCAATTATCTCCGTATAGTCCGATAATCTCTATATAGTCCAATATTCTCTATACAGTCCAATAATCTCTATACAGTACAATAATCTCTATAAAGTCAAATAATCTCTATACAGTCCAATAATATCTATATAGTCCAAGAATCTATATGTAATCTCTATATAGTCCAATAATCTCTATATAGTCCAATAATCTCTATATAGTCTAATATTCTCTATACATTCCAATAATCTCTATACAGTACAATAATGTCTATAAAGTCCAATATTCTCTATACAGTCCAATAATCTCTATACAGTACAATAATCTCTATAAAGTCAAATAATCTCTATACAGTCCAATAATATCTATATAGTCCAAGAATCTCTATGTAGTCCAATTATCTCCGTATAGTCCGATAATCTCTATATAGTCCAATATTCTCTATACAGTCCAATAATCTCTATACAGTACAATAATCTCTATAAAGTCAAATAATCTCTATACAGTCCAATAATATCTATATAGTCCAAGAATCTATATGTAATCTCTATATAGTCCAATAATCTCTATATAGTCCAATAATCTCTATATAGTCCAATAATCTCTATACAGTCCAACAATCTCTATATAGTCCAATATTCTCTATACAGTCCAATAATCTCTATACAGTACAATAATCTCTATAAAGTCAAATAATCTCTATACAGTCCAATAATATTTATATAGTCCAAGAATCTCTATGTAGTCCAATTATCTCCGTATATTATCTCCGTATATATAGTCCAATTATCTCCGTATATTCCAATAATCTCTATATAGTCCAATATACCAATTGAATGGAAATATTTGCACCCTTTTTCAACTTTAGTACTTAAGTCAATACTAGTTTCTTCACATCTAAGTTAAAATATTTATCCCGATGTTACCAACTTCAATATTTTTTTCTCCAAGTGTAAAATTAACAGTTAACCCCTTGGAGCTGTTGGGTTTTTCCTGTACATGTTCAACCGTTTGTGTACTTTTCAAATGTACATTTGTCAATGGCTGGTGATTGGTAAAATTCATGCGAAAAATTAAAACCACATAATGTGATTACAAAAACATGTCGCAAAATGCTCACAATGATAAAAACACATTTTTAACATCAAACATGGAAAAATTTGCATAATCTGGTTATAGCCGGTCAGATTTCTTATATAAGATAAATCAATTTGAAGTGACCCAAATATTTACTTGATATATGTATGTATGTTCGTTCAATGCCCAAATGAATTTCTATGGAAATCAAAGTCAAAAATTTCTAAAATAAGTAAAACTCTTCAATATTTAACCAATTTTCATTAACAAAAAAAAAATTTCCAATGAACCCCAGTTAAGAGCCTCACTTGCGTATTTGGTTAAAGATTTTGAAATATTCGAAATTTTTTTTGTGTTGACCTTAATATTTGCATTTCCTTCATTTTTCCTTTTTATTAAGCTTTTGTCCAGTTATTAGTTTGTCTCCTTTTAAAAATGAACTAAAGAAAATGAAATTGAAATTTTTTTTTTATAAATTAAAAAAAAAATATTTAAATAAACTTTTTTCATTAACTAACTTAAGTACAGTTCTTAGGAACTTTCAGAGTAATAAATACTTTAAGATTGCATGTTGCTATGTCATGTTGTCACAAGTAGAAAAAAAAAGTTTTACTTATTCTTTTAAATAGTGCAATTTTTTTCCAGAGTAAAATGACTTAAACTTAAAAAGAAATAAAAATTAAAAAAAATTATTTGGAAAAAAAGTTTGTGGTTTTGAAAAAGTTTGTACCAAAACTTTGGTGTAAAATTTGTCAAGAGCTTTAAAACTGAAAAGAAAAATAATGAAAAATATATTGTTTTTTTTTTTTGAGAAGTGAATGGCGATTAGTTTGCTTAAGCTTCAATGTACTTTTCATGTTATTTCAACATGAAAATCCTGTTGATTGAACTTTTATACCAATATTAATTAAAGCTTAAATTTAAGATTATTCAAAATTATATATATGTTTATTAGAGTGTCCCAAAAAATTTAAAGTCATTTTACAGAAAGACGTAAAATCGTGCAAAGGCACCTTTAAATACATTTTTACACAAATTAACCCCTGCTTACCCATGAGCTAAGCATATAAAATATTTAGAACCTATGGGTACGAAAGGGTTAATTTGTATAAAAATGTATCTCAAGGCGCCTTTGTACGATTTTTTGAATTTTCATTATAATATAACTTTTTTACAAAAATTTAATATTTTAAAAATTTAACTTTTGACCCTGGTAATAAATGGGTTAATGACATTCGATTTCAAGCAAAATTGTAATATATATTTCTACCCATTGAAGCAATAATAATTTCAGTTCTGCTTATAAAATTAGCAGTTTTTATAAGCAGAACTGAAATTATTATTGCTTCAATGGGTAGAAATATATATTACAATTTTCGTTAAAAAGAATAGGGGTTATATTGAGACTGTCATTCCGTTTGTAATTTCCTTAATATTGACTCAAAAACCAAAATTGATGTATATTCTGAATCCTTATGAAATTCGAAGACGAAATTCTATGTCCGTATGTCTGTTGTCGACACAATAAAACCTTAACGAAAGAATGTATATATATAATTCCCCGACAGTATTCCAATTGGAACAAGTGATACTTCTCTTAGACTATGAGCTGCATCCGATTCTATTTAAAGACTCATTGAAAGGGACCTACGTTTTAACGCCGGCTCCGAACGGCAAATATTTTAGTTAGAGAAGTTTTACATAGCCTAATACTCAATAACCAGTGCCACATCTTTTGAAAATTTTATTTTTTTTAAGAGGGTCTGGATCGAACTTGGGACCTCAGGTATGCTAGGTGGATGACCAACCTACTATTCCACGGCGGTTCACTAACGAAATGATGTAGGTCACTAAAATTTGGCACAAATATTCTTCAAATAAAAAATTTTATTATTGAAATTGGGCAAAATCGGCTTAAATCGCATACGGCAATCGTTTATTCGCTAATAAAAGACAAAGTATAACATATATGACGGTAAAATTTAGCTCAGGGAAGTCTTTTATGATTATTATTCAGCACGTAAAATTTCATCGAAATCGGTTCACGTTTAACCATAGCTACCGACTATGACGATCGTCATATCTTTTCTATATCGAAAACTATGACGATCGTCATATCTTTTCTATATAGAAAACTATGACGATCGTCATATCTATTCTATATAGAAAACTATGACGATCGTCATATCTTTTCTATATAGAAAACTATGACGATCGTCATATCTTTTCTATATAGAAAACTATGACGATCGTCATATCTTTTCTATATAGAAAACTATGACGATCGTCATATCTTTTCTATATAGAAAACTATGACGATCGTCATATTTTTTCTATATAGAAAACTATGACGATCGTCATATTTTTTCTATATAGAAAACTATGACGATCGTCATATTTTTTCTATATAGAAAACTATGACGATCGTCATATTTTTTCTATATAGAAAACTATGACGATCGTCATATTTTTTCTATATAGAAAACTATGACGATCGTCATATTTTTTCTATATAGAAAACTATGACGATCGTCATATTTTTTCTATATAGAAAACTATGACGATCGTCATATTTTTTCTATATAGAAAACTATGACGATCGTCATATTTTTTCTATATAGAAAACTATGACGATCGTCATATTTTTTCTATATAGAAAACTATGACGATCGTCATATTTTTTCTATATAGAAAACTATGACGATCGTCATATTTTTTCTATATAGAAAACTATGACGATCGTCATATTTTTTCTATATAGAAAACTATGACGATCGTCATATTTTTTCTATATAGAAAACTATGACGATCGTCATATTTTTTCTATATAGAAAACTATGACGATCGTCATATTTTTTCTATATAGAAAACTATGACGATCGTCATATTTTTTCTATATAGAAAACTATGACGATCGTCATATTTTTTCTATATAGAAAACTATGACGATCGTCATATTTTTTCTATATAGAAAACTATGACGATCGTCATATCTTTTGTGAACTAAAAATGGGCTAAATCGGTTCACATTTAGTTAGAGCTCCCATATAACCACACCCCGGGAACACCTTAAAGCTGTTACATTAAATACATTTGCAATAGCTATGACGACTAAATTTATAACAGAAAAGTTGTATGCAACTATTGATCAGTATATCAAATTTTATGGCAATCGGTCCATATTTGACCATAGATTTCATATAAAAACCACTCCCGGAAAACACTTAAATGCCACAAACGAAATTTAAAAGCTATTAAATTATAAACTATGACAGCTATGGTCTTTAAATTTTCCATAAATAATCTTTATATAAATACCAGCCAGTATATAAAATGTTGTGACAATCGATCAACATTTGCCTATAGTTCTTATATATATAACATCCCCTTTTTATACCCTACACCACCATAGGTGGAAAGGGTATTATAAGTTTGTACTGATGTATGTAACGTATAGAAATATTTGTCTTAGACCTACCTTTTAGTATACCAATTGGTTTAGAATCATTTTCTGAGTCGATTTAGCGATGACAGTCCGTCCGTCCGTCCGTCCATCGGGCTGGCTGGACCCCCATGTAAACCATGTAATCAAAGTACAGGTCGTATTTCAAGAGATAATTTGATGAAATTTGGCACAGTTAATTTTTTTGATAATGGGACCACGGCTATTGAAATTCGTTAAAATCGGTCCATTATTTATGGTACCTCCGATAGGTCCCACTTCCCGGAATTGATATATTGGCCACAAAAATCAATATTTTTTCATGAAATTTAAAGCAAATTTTGCTTATGTAAACTTAAATCACTGTACCAAATTTCGTTGAATTCGGTCCTCATTTGACTATAGCTCCCATACAAACTCTTTTCTCAAAACGCACTAAATGAGACAAAATTCACTAAAACGCTCGTAAATCCGAAGATAATGAGAATTTTAAGTTTATTTTTTGCATAACATAATTTGTAACAACTGTAATCAATTTGCCAAATTTCGACATAATCGGTCCACATTTGACCCTAGTTCTCGTATAAGTCCAAATGGCGGAAACAGTTTAAATGAATAAGTTTTGAGAAAATGTTTGTATGATTGCAAAATTTAGCAAATATTTGTCTTTATACAGGAAAAAGAACACCTTTGCCCTTAGTGGTGAAGGGTATCGTATGGTCGGACTTGACCGACTATAGCACTTTCTTACTTGTTTTTATATAAAAATCACTCCCCGAAGCACTAAAATGCAACAAACGCCATGGCGCGCCATTAAAAAGCTATTAAATTATAAACTATGACAGCTATGAACGCTAAATTTTCCATAAATAAGCTTTTTATAAATACCAGCCAGCATATAAAATTTTGTGACAATCGGTCAACATTTGGCTATAGTTCTTATATAACATCCCCTTTTAGATCTACAATCAAAGAGATTTGGCGGTACATTCTGTATATAAAGATTGCACCTACGAAGTTAGATAGCTATCAATCAATGTTCAGCCCAGACTTTATATAAGGTGGATGCATTAGGAACTCGTAACAAAATATATGGATCTGCCGTATTTCTATCAAAGTGTTTAGCCTAATTACAAATTAATGTAAGACGGTTATGAGACCAAATTTTTATCAAAGTAAATACTAGTGAAACCACTTAGATACTTTTAAATGTTGAACTATAAAGCAACTGCAACCGAATTAAGTCCAAAGTTTTTACCAGCAATACCAACTAGCGTAACATTTTTTTTCGAATTTGGTCCACATTTTGAATAAGCTGCACATTCGTAGATATAAGAGATATGTTTCTAAATTTAACGAATCTTGATGGTGGGTATATAAGATTCGGCACAGCCGAATATAACACTCTTACTTGTTTTCCATATAACTATCATGACCTAACGTTGGCGTCAAGTCGGAACGATTTCCTGATATTCCATCTGAATTAAACTATGTATGTATGTGGATTATTGGATTATTGGAGTCAAATGTATTACAAAGTTTAATTTTCTCCATAAAAAGGTGGGACACTCTAATGAATATACATATATAAATTTTTAAAAACACCAAAAGCTAGTTAAGCTAAATTAAAAAAATATATTACTTGTATTATTCATTTCCAGGGACCGAAAATAACTGATATTTTTGATTAAAAAAAGCAACCGCAAGGAAATGTCGGAGAATTAAACCAAGTATACCATTTCGAAAGTCTTAGACCAAATTTTTTTTTTAGAAAAAAATAACAGTTATTATTTGATTTTATTTTTTTGAGCAAAAATAACAGTTATTTTTAAATTTTATTTTTTCGAGCAAGAATAAAAGTTATTTTTTAACTTTTATTTTTTTCGAGCAAAAATGACTGTTATTTGTGACTGTTATTATATCGAGCAAAAATAAAAGTAATATGTAAGTTATTTTCACTGAAAAATTATCTTTGTTTGAAAAAAAATTTCAATAAATTTATTATAATTTCAAACCAAAATAACTTTTATTTCTGCTCGAAAAAATAAAAATCAAAAAATAACCTGTATTCTTGCTTGAAAAAATAAAAGTCAAAAATAACTGTTATTTTTGCTCGAAAAAATAAAAGTCAAAAATAGCTTTTAGTTTTGCTTGAAAAAATAAAAGTACAAAATAACTGTTATTTTTTATCGAAAAAATAAAAGTCAAAAAATAACTTTTATTTCTGCTCGAAAAAACAAAAGTCAAAAAATAACTTTTATTTCTGCTCGAAAAAATAAAAGTCAAAAAATAACTTTTATTTCTGCTCGAAAAAATAAAAGTCAAAAAATAACTTTTATTTTCTGACTTTTACTATAAAAGTTATAACAGTTACGGCCCCTGTTCATTTTCTAATGTGATATTTATTTTCTCGGTATATCGCAGTAGTAAAGGGTATCACAATGTCGGTTATGTTCGACCAGAGACTAAGGAAATAATTTCAATTTCCTATAAAAAAATCAATGTCTAAAATCTTTTAATATTCATAAGAGTGTATTATTAGCTTCTGTTAGAACGGCATTGAAACCTAAAATTAAACCCAAGTTTTTAATAAATTTAATATTTTACAATTTGAAGAAATTAAACCCATAAAATTCCTTTGATAACATCAGCGTAAAATAATACCTTAAGCTCTTCAAAAGAAATAAATTTAATTAGACGGAAGGGAGTTTTTGATGTTACATTAAAAAAAATAAAGACAAATTATAACATTTTAAAAGACATCAAAGTAAAAGCTTTCTTGAATGGCATCTTCAAGTCTAAAGTGTTTTGCCTTTTCATAAGAATTATCGTAATAATAAACTTTTTGTGGAAACATCACTTTAATAAAATTCTCCGGAAAATCAGTAAGAAATTGCTTTTGTCGTTAAAACCTGAGTATATGATAGTATATGACAAATTTAAAAATTTTCCTTATCTGTAAGAATCATATCGTTTCACAGCAATGATTCAAAACTTTATAATCTAAAGATTTAGGTTTGTCAAGAGCCTATATTCAATATCAACTAAAAAGAATATTTTTATGGAGTGGGAGACTAGAAAATGTTTAGTATCCAAAATATTTAAAAGAAGTCAATGTTTCTTCTACAAGTTCTAAAATAGATTTCTATTAAAAGGGATTGTTCACGTCCCATAACAGCGAGATATCGGGTGGTTAAATTTCAAGGGCCGATGTTGATTTTGAATAAAACACAAACTATTTATGAAATTATTGTAATTTTATTTTATTATGATATATTGGTATTACTCAATTATGTATGGAACAAAATATCGGCCAAATGGGCGCCGCGACCACGGCGGCACACCTCCATCCCATGGTCCAAATTTTCGATGACCCTGAGGCATAATGGAGGTTCTATGCCGTTAATGTGCCGAATTATCTCATCCTTTAGCTCTTGAATTGTTGCTGGCCTATCGACGTACACCTTTTCTTTCACATAACCCCAAAGAAAAAAGTTCAACGGTGTTAAATCACATGATCTTGGCGGCCAATTGACATCACCACTACGGGAGATAACACGGCCATTGAATTTGTTGCGCAAAAGAGCCATTGTTTCGTTAGCTGTGTGGCAAGTGACACCGTCCTGCTGAAACCACATATCGTCCACATCCATATCTTCCAATTCGGGCCATAAAAAGTTCGTTATCATCTCACGATAGCGAACACCTTTCACAGTAACTGCCTGACCGGCCTCATTTTGGCAAAAATACAGCCCGATGATGCCGCCAGCCTATAAACCGCACCAAACAGTCACTCTTTGTGAATGCATTGGTTTTTCGACAATCACTCTTGGATTCTCATTCGCCCAAATGCGGCAATTCTGTTTATTGACGAATCCACTCAAGTGAAAATGTGCCTCATCACTGAAGATGATTTTCTTCGAAAAATGGATCATCCACTGTTGCCATTTCTTGCCACCATTCTGCGCATTCACGACGTTTGGAATGGTCAAGAGGCTTTAGTTCTTGAGCCAATTGCACCTTGTAAGCGTGTAAATGCAAGTCTTTATGCATAATGTTCATCAACGACGAGCGTGAGAGGTGCAATTGTTGGGCACAACGACGAGTTGAGGTGGACAGCTCTTCAGCCACACTATCGCGAACAGCAGCAATACGAGCTGTACGAGCATGCACTGGTGTTCTCACATCTCCTACAGACCCGGTTTGCTCGAATTTTTCCACGATTTTTGCGATTGTACGCACATTTGGACGATCAAATTTACCAAAAAAATCACTAAATGCACGATATGCATTTTGATTTGAACGCCCATTTTCATAATAAGTCTGGATAACTTTAACACATTGTTGGATTGTGTATCTCTCCATGGTTCAAATTGAGTAAGTCTGAAATAGAGAAATGTCAAATAAAATTCGAAAAAAAAAACTTGGCGTTTAGATGTGGTTCACATTCATTTATGTCCTACTACTATGACACAAGTATCTCGCTGCTGTCGAAAGAATGTGTCCGTCTGCTATAGTGTAGACAACTTCTAAATTAAAGTTGATTTTAACATTTGAAGTTGGCAACTGGATTTTAACGCCGTTGCAAAGAACCGACTTTGAGTAATCAATGAGACTGGCTCACTTTTAAAAATGCAGCCAAGAGCGCCACAATAAAGTTATTCTTAATTTGAGGTTTGTAAAATAAAAGAACAAGTATTTTGTAAAAGAGGAAAGGGGCTTATTATTCCAACCAGAAAAGGAAATGTGATCGAAGAAACATTGGTCCTTCTACCATAAAAAAGGTGCGTAAAACTACAGAAAAAAAACGTGGTTGCCAAATTGCAAGTTCACCGTTATAATTTGTGATGTTTCATTATTTGAATTTGGTTCTAAGTATCCATCAATTTGTGGAGCCATAAATTTGTTGTATTTCTTATTGGAACCGTTGAGGGTTTATTCCTAAAATTGTTTTTCATGGAGAAATATATGAAATATGGAGAAATACATATGGGCAAAAATCAAAAAATTTTATTTTATTTGAAACCGACTTTCAACTCCAATAATTTTTGTACTCTTAAGAATTCGGAAAATCTAATTACAGATTTTAAACTGCCAAAAAGTCAGGTATACTAAACACAATATCTTAGTAGCGCAAATTTGCGCTTCTAACCGTATTCGGCATGCAAATTAAAAAAAAAAACGTAAAAAAATCTATTGAAGCATTCACGTTTTTTTTCATATTACGTCTTCTTCTTCATTTGTTTCAACATTTGGACCCAAGTCGTTGTTCTACAAAATAGACACCACACTTGGGGGATGAATCCACTTCCCTCTAAATTGTGATTTCGTCACTTCTTATACTACCTAATGGCTGCCAAAATTTGAAACTCGTTTTCGCCACTTTTTAATTTTATTCGCATATTTTTTGGCCGCCTCAAAGAATTCTAAAAAAAAAAAATATTTAAGATTTGTAGATCTTTCAGTTTCGCATTGTTTGATATTTATCATGTTTAAATGACGAAAACTTGAAAGTTTTTTGAATTATACAGAAGATGCTTTCATTTTAGAAAGAGGTGACTAAAACTATATACAAAAAATTTATGAGGAATGTTTAATCGAAACTGGAGTTTCGAAAGAATGAGTTGCGTTACAGACGAAACATCCTCAAGTGCGTTAAGTGTATGTCCGGTTCCCATCATGCTGGCCCAATACTAACTACTCCATGTGATACCAATGTGTATCATGGAGATTATTTTTCATGGCCCACAATTAGGACATGTTTACCGATATTTGTATTTATAACACTAAACTTAGCCCAGTTGAAAAGCTATTTTATTTGTTTCGAAAAACCGATGGAGAAGCAAGGGATATAAACAGAAATATTGCTTTGACTTCTGAAAATGCTGATATTGCTTGGAACAATTTGTAGGACCAATAAGAGAACTAGTTTTGATAAATCTACAACTCAAATTATTGTTCAATTTAAAACCATGTCAGTCGGGATTTGCTTTAGAGGTTAAACAACATAAAGGAATATACGTCTTCAAGGTGTTATCATGCGGGAATCCCCCTGCTACGGCAGCTGGCACAAGGATTTCGGAGTTGCCTAATCTATGCGAGAACATTCCAATTCAATCCAAAAATATCGAACTATTAAACCAAATATAGGCATGAAGGAAAGCTTAAAGTTTGCGACTTGGAACGTGCGCACGTTATACAAAACTGGCATATTAGAACAGCTAAGGCGTGAAATATTGCGTTATAAAATTAATTTGCTGACGGTGCAAGAAGCAAGAAGGACAAGGCAAGGGGATGTGCGGAGTAATTATTGTGTTTCTTTATCGCGGTTGCCAGGTGGACAATAAGCATAATAGGGGTGTGGGATTTCTGATAACTAAAAGAATAGCTAAAGCCATGATAGCATGGTATCTTATGAGTGGGAGGCTAATGGCATTCAAATTTAAGAAAAAAGTTTCTAATTTGATAATTATCAATATCTACTCTCCAACTTAAATTCAGTATGAAAACGACTAAGATGAATTTTACGACACACTCATCAGTTGGATGAACCACAATGTACACAACTGTAATATTACAATGGTACCAGGCGACTTTAACGCCAAGGTAGGTTTAAAAAATACCGGTTTGTAGCACTGCATTGGTAAGCATATGTCGGAGTAATAAACGATAACAGCGAAAGATTGATCGGCATGGGCTGTGAAAGAAAATTTGTTATAGGTGGCACTATTTTTAATCATTAACTTCACCATAAAATAACTTGGATATCGCCGAAAGGCATTACAAAGAACAAAATTTATCATATTTTGATCAATTCTAAGTCACGATTATCTTTACTTGATGTACGCTCGTGGCGCGGAGCAGATATAAATAGCGATCACCATTTAGTAACATGTAAAGATCGCAAAAAAGTAGTGGCTCTGAGGTCTGATACGGCAAAAGTCGATCGAAAGATTGATAAAGGAAAATTGGAATCGGAACTCGGCTTCCAGATCGGAGTCAGCTTCCAGATGCTATTAACAACAACGACACTTATATTAACGAAAGTTCTAGAAGTGTCATTCAGACATACAATGAGGTAGGTCAACAAACATTAGGATTCAAAGATCATAAAAGGAAAATTTGGCTCACCCAAATAACATGGCTGAATCAGCTATATATCAATATATCAAGTAGACCTTGTACAATATATCCTCTTTCAACTCCGGATGCACAATAAATACGCTGGATTGAACAATTCAAGTCGACATTAAACAATTCTTTCGGATTATCACCAATAATGGAAGTGTATAATGATACCAACCCTGACATCCATTGGCATTTCAGACAAAGAATGCCATTAAAAGCCTTAAATGCAACAAGGCCCCGGGTAATGACAATATCTCAGGGGAGATACTTTTATATATTGTTGATGGATCAGCGAGACTGTAGCACCCATTTGTACGTATAATATTGGAAGAACAAACTCTGCCAACCTCCTGGAATGAAAGAATACTAGTCAATAAACCAAAAAAGGGTGACTCTAAATACAGCAATAACTACACGGGTATATCACTTCTTCCAATACCGAGCAAAATACTAAGTCGAGTGATTTTGAATAGAACGTCCGACTCAGTTTCCGCTACATTCCGCGAAAATCAGTTTGGGTTCCGAGAGAATCGATCTTGTGTTGATCTAATCAACACAGTACGAATAGTATTAGAGCAATGTAGTGAATTTCGCACCCCCATTTACCTAGCGTTTGTCGACCTTATGAAGGCATTCGACAGTGTCAGCAGGTGCTATATATGGAGAATTTTAGAAAACCGTAACATGCCAAGAAAAATTCTGAACTTAATTCGGGCAATGTACGTGGACTTTAAATGCCGGTTTCTACATAAATGTAATTTGTCTAATCCGTTCGAAGTTACTACTGGAGTAAGGCAAGGATATATATTATCACCTATACTTTTTATCCTTGTCATCGACAATATAATGCGCACGGCACTGAATAGTAGACGTGGTATCCAATGGACACCCTTTAAGCAACTCGAGAACTTTGAATACGCCGATGACGTATGTCTTCTAAGCCAAAGACCAGCTCACCTTCACGAAAACACTAGCGCTATTACTGTTGAATCTCGGACAGCTGGGAAATCAATATTTCCAAGACAAAGATTATGCCAGGAGGCTATGGCGCAAACCCGTTGACACACATCAATGTGGGTAACGAGGTTATTGGACCTTTAATTACCTGGGAAGTTTAGTAACTACAAAAGGTGGCGCAGACAAGGATATTAAATCGCGTATTAATAAGGCAAAATCTGCATTCGGCATTCTTCGAGCTATTTGGAAATCTCGGCAAATATCAACAACAACTAATTACGAATATACAACTCGAATGTCAAGATCATCCTGTATTACGGCTGCTAAACTTAGAAACGCTCAAATGCCATCGATAAGCGCCTGCAAACCTTTGTAAACTTATGCTTACAGCAAATTTTTAATATATGGTGACCGAACCGCATAAGATATGAAGATCTACTTAACGCGACAAATCAAGTCCCTGCTTCTATTGAGATATGTCAGCGGAAATGGCGATGGATAACCCACACACTTCGAAGGCCAAATACCAGCATTGTTCGACAAGTGCTTCGTTGGAATCCACAGGGAAGAGGACGTCATGTTGGTAGATCTTCTAGAACGTGGAAAAGGTCAATTGATGCAGAGTTGCAAGCAGCAAAAAGTTCATGGAATGATGTATGCCTAACATCTTGCAATAGAGTCTGATATAAAAGGATGGTTAAAGCTCTATTCTCCACTGGGAGTTAAAGATAACAGAAGAAGAAGATACCAATGCAAAGTAAAAATACGGAAATTTATAATGGAATACGAATTCGGGTCTGTGTACACTTCTAGAAAGTCAGTAGATGTCAATTCTTTTCACAAAATTTTAAACCATTTTTTCAACGCAACATGGCTTGACTCGTCAATTTGACACCGAAATTCGTTTTTCAGAGAGTCAGTTGTTTGAAGTTTGTCCAAGTAAAACCGGTCTTCCAAATGGTCCCTTAGAAAACAATTCAGAGGTGTAATATCATAAGAACGAAAAGGCAATTTGTTATCGCCAAATCTAGAAATTATGCAAGCGAGAATCTTCTCATTCAATATCTGATTTCTTTGCCCGGATACAAGGTTAAGCTACATTTTTCCCCAACACAAAAAGCTCAAATATGTAAATAAAGCCATAAATATTATTATGGCTCTATTAACATTCTGAAACGCAAAGGACAATTTATGACTAAACTCATACCCTAAAAGAAATTTTCTTTTTCAAATTAAAATTTGCTCTTACCCAGCAAAAAATATTTTGAGAAAATGGTTTTCAACAAATCAAACCAAAATACTCTTATTTACTTTTATAATGCAATTCCAATTTTCAAAAGTGGAAGAAGGCAGAACCCTAACATTTATGATATAAAGGGAGTCCCAACTAGAATGCAATTTTTAAATTTTAAATAAAACACAGATATTAAAAAAAATCGTGAAGCTATATTATATCGTAAAGTAGACAGAATGAGGTTATGTATGGAACAAGATATCGTGCAGATGGCAGCCACGGCTTCGCTGGCACACACGCGATCTTTTAATGAAAATTTCAATGACCTTTTTGCATAAATGCTGCGGTATTTCATTAATGCAGCGTCCAATTTCCTCTTTTAAGGCTTGAGTCGTCTTCGGCTTATTCGCGTAAACCATCGACTTCAAAAAACTCCTGAGAAAAAAATCTCAAGGTGTTAAATCGCACGATCTAGGCGGCCAATTCTGGTCTCTAAAACGCGAAATAACACTACCGAGAAATGACTGATGTAGCTATTGAATTTTTTCTCCGGCTGTATGACATGTGGCGCCGTCTTGTTGAAACCACATGCCCTCCAAATTCATTTCTTCAATTATAGGCAAGAAAAAAGTGGTTAACATTTCACGATACCGAACACTATTGACTGTTTGCGATTGACCTGCCTCAATTTCAAAAAAAAAAAGTCCAATGATTCCTTCAGCCCAAAAACCACATCACACAGTGATACATTGAGGATGTATTTGCTTCTCGTTAATCACTCGAAGATTTTCCACACCCCAAATGCGATAATTCTGCCTATCCTCGTACCTTCTACTAGCAAACAATAACAATTGTTCAAATGTCAAACAATGACACTTCGAATCGCGCCAAATTTAAAAATTGCGTTCTAGTTGGGACACACATTTTTTTCACAAATTTAATTTTTTTTATTAAAAAATGGGAGTCAAAACTCGGCAGATTGAGCCACTTACCACTTTTTTGACTTTGGGTGCGTTCACACATATTTTTTGCTGGGTATGAATTCAGTAAATTTGTCTTTCTGCCTAGTTCAACAAATACTTGAGGAATGTACATAAATTATAAATTCTAAATAAAGTACACATTTGGACTGTAAAACCATAAAAAAATTAAAGGACTCAAAAAAAGTGAAGATTTTTTTTAGATTCCTTTATGTTGGTATTTTCTTTAGGTAATTGTCCTGCTAATGACAGCTTTATATGAATGTGAACTTCTGGTAGAGAAGCCATTTAGTTTGGACATGGACATTTTTCAAGTACTTAAGTTATGTTAAACCACCAACTAAATTACTTTTAACCGAGACCAACCAATTCATTTGCATTCACACAAAATGTCTTACAACAAAGTGTCAACTACAATGTATCTCTTTATTTAAGTGTCAAAAAAAAAATGAATGTGTAATATTAGAGTAGTTCACTTAAAAGCTCGGTTCTAGTTCAGTTCTAGTTCAGTTCTAATTCAGTTCTAGTTTAGTTCTAGTTCAGTTCTAGTTCAGTTCTAGTTCAGTTCTAGTTCAGTTCTAGTTCAGTTCTAGTTCAGTTCTAGTTCAGTTCTAGTTCAGTTCTAGTTCAGTTCTAGTTCAGTTCTAGTTCAGTTCTAGTTCAGTTCTAGTTCAGTTCTAGTTCAGTTCTAGTTCAGTTCTAGTTCAGTTCTAGTTCAGTTCTAGTTCAGTTCTAGTTCAGTTCTAGTTCAGTTCTAGTTCAGTTCTAGTTCAGTTCTAGTTCAGTTCTAGTTCAGTTCTAGTTCAGTTCTAGTTCAGTTCTAGTTCAGTTCTAGTTCAGTTCTAGTTCAGTTCTAGTTCAGTTCTAGTTCAGTTCTAGTTCAGTTCTAGTTCAGTTCTAGTTCAGTTCTAGTTCAGTTCTAGTTCAGTTCTAGTTCAGTTCTAGTTCAGTTCTAGTTCAGTTCTAGTTCAGTTCTAGTTCAGTTCTAGTTCAGTTCTAGTTCAGTTCTAGTTCAGTTCTAGTTCAGTTCTAGTTCAGTTCTAGTTCAGTTCTAGTTCAGTTCTAGTTCAGTTCTAGTTCAGTTCTAGTTCAGTTCTAGTTCTAGTTCAGTTCTAGTTCAGTTCTAGTTCAGTTCTAGTTCAGTTCTAGTTCTAGTTCAGTTCTAGTTCAGTTCTAGTTCAGTTCTAGTTCAGTTCTAGTTCAGTTCTAGTTCAGTTCTAGTTCAGTTCTAGTTCAGTTCTAGTTCAGTTCTAGTTCAGTTCTAGTTCAGTTCTAGTTCAGTTCTAGTTCAGTTCTAGTTCAGTTCTAGTTCAGTTCTAGTTCAGTTCTAGTTCAGTTCTAGTTCAGTTCTAGTTCAGTTCTAGTTCAGTTCTAGTTCAGTTCTAGTTCAGTTCTAGTTCAGTTCTAGTTCAGTTCTAGTTCAGTTCTAGTTCAGTTCTAGTTCAGTTCTAGTTCAGTTCTAGTTCAGTTCTAGTTCAGTTCTAGTTCAGTTCTAGTTCAGTTCTAGTTCAGTTCTAGTTCAGTTCTAGTTCAGTTCTAGTTCAGTTCTAGTTCAGTTCTAGTTCAGTTCTAGTTCAGTTCTAGTTCAGTTCTAGTTCAGTTCTAGTTCAGTTCTAGTTCAGTTCTAGTTCAGTTCTAGTTCAGTTCTAGTTCAGTTCTAGTTCAGTTCTAGTTCAGTTCTAGTTCAGTTCTAGTTCAGTTCTAGTTCAGTTCTAGTTCAGTTCTAGTTCAGTTCTAGTTCAGTTCTAGTTCAGTTCTAGTTCAGTTCTAGTTCAGTTCTAGTTCAGTTCTAGTTCAGTTCTAGTTCAGTTCTAGTTCAGTTCTAGTTCAGTTCTAGTTCAGTTCTAGTTCAGTTCTAGTTCAGTTCTAGTTCAGTTCTAGTTCAGTTCTAGTTCAGTTCTAGTTCAGTTCTAGTTCAGTTCTAGTTCAGTTCTAGTTCAGTTCTAGTTCAGTTCTAGTTCAGTTCTAGTTCAGTTCTAGTTCAGTTCTAGTTCAGTTCTAGTTCAGTTCTAGTTCAGTTCTAGTTCAGTTCTAGTTCAGTTCTAGTTCAGTTCTAGTTCAGTTCTAGTTCAGTTCTAGTTCAGTTCTAGTTCAGTTCTAGTTCAGTTCTAGTTCAGTTCTAGTTCAGTTCTAGTTCAGTTCTAGTTCAGTTCTAGTTCAGTTCTAGTTCAGTTCTAGTTCAGTTCTAGTTCAGTTCTAGTTCAGTTCTAGTTCAGTTCTAGTTCAGTTCTAGTTCAGTTCTAGTTCAGTTCTAGTTCAGTTCTAGTTCAGTTCTAGTTCAGTTCTAGTTCAGTTCTAGTTCAGTTCTAGTTCAGTTCTAGTTCAGTTCTAGTTCAGTTCTAGTTCAGTTCTAGTTCAGTTCTAGTTCAGTTCTAGTTCAGTTCTAGTTCAGTTCTAGTTCAGTTCTAGTTCAGTTCTAGTTCAGTTCTAGTTCAGTTCTAGTTCAGTTCTAGTTCAGTTCTAGTTCAGTTCTAGTTCAGTTCTAGTTCAGTTCTAGTTCAGTTCTAGTTCAGTTCTAGTTCAGTTCTAGTTCAGTTCTAGTTCAGTTCTAGTTCAGTTCTAGTTTAGTTCTAGTTCAGTTCTAGTTCAGTTCTAGTTCAGTTCTAGTTCAGTTCTAGTTCAGTTCAAGTTCAGTTCTAGTTCAGTTCTAGTTCAGTTCTAGTTCAGTTCTAGTTCAGTTCTAGTTCAGTTCTAGTTCAGTTCTAGTTCAGTTCTAGTTCAGTTCTAGTTCAGTTCTAGTTCAGTTCTAGTTCAGTTCTAGTTCAGTTCTAGTTCAGTTCTAGTTCAGTTCTAGTTCAGTTCTAGTTCAGTTCTAGTTCAGTTCTAGTTCAGTTCTAGTTCAGTTCTAGTTCAGTTCTAGTTCAGTTCTAGTTCAGTTCTAGTTCAGTTCTAGTTCAGTTCTAGTTCAGTTCTAGTTCAGTTTTAGTTCAGTTCTAGTTCAGTTCTAGTTCAGTTCTAGTTCAGTTCTAGTTCAGTTCTAGTTCAGTTTTAGTTCAGTTCTAGTTCTGTTCAAGTTCAGTTCTAGTTCAGTTCTAGTTTACTTCAGTTCTAGTTCAGTTCTAGTTTACTTTAGTTCTAGTTCAGTTTTTGTTTCGGTTCTAGTTTAGTTCTAGTTCAGTGGCCAAATTGCCTCATTCGATATCGATCAAAATGTAAGATATTTCAGAAACAGTTGTGTAGCATACATTTATGATAATCTAAATAATATATAACATATACTTAATGAAAATCCCTAAGGTATGTTACGCAATATTTGCTTAAAAGTCTGAGTTTTCGATCGATATCGAATGCAGAGGTTTGGCCCTAGGTTTAGTAAATATGTTTTACATAATAAACTTATTGGTTTTATCAATATTCCTTAAAGTATGCAATATGATTTTCTCTAAAATTTTTAAAATTTCAATTCATATTTATTGAAGAAACTTCGGCCCAGTTCCACAATAATATTGCATGATTGCGCAATATTTTTTAAATTAAGATTGCCTTGAATGAAAAGTTTTTTTCCTTTGCTTTGTATGATTGGTAAAAAGTTGATGAAATTGGATCATAAAATAAAGTTTTGCAACAATCCCTTTGTTACAATGAACCATTTTTATTTTGGGGTGACCGACAAAGCAACCCATATTCTCTTGTTATCTGCAAAATATTTACAATGAAAAAGGTACTTTTGCCCAACAAGTACATCATTCATTTAAGCTGAGCCTTTCAATTTGAAACAATTTATTTTCATTAAAATTGTGTCGGTGGAAAATTTTGCCGGCCCTTGTCTTTTTTTGTGGAGTTCTATGAAGGAGTGATTTAATAGTGGGCAATATTTATGTGCTACAAATTAATCACAACAACCATTTAGGAGGAACAAGGAAAGATGTCTGCAAAAAAGGTACTTAATTTGGGCTCTCTGCTTCCTGTTTTTGTCTAACTACTTGGGGGAATAAGGGTGAGGGTCGGTAAGTGCCGATGTATTTATGTTGTGTGAGTTTATGTGGAATTATCATTAAATATGTGTTGGCAAGGATTTACCCCAAATTTGTTTTCTTATTTTATTATAAGGTTTTGTTTCCATTTAAGGGCCATATTAAATAAATACCCTTGAGTTTTACACCGCAAGTCAAAATATTTTCTTTGAATTTTATTCATTTATTTTTTCATTGGTATTAATTGTGTTGTCGGTAATTGCATGGTTTAATTTTTCAAATTGTCTAAAAGGAATAAAATGCGCTATTTCGAGGAGATTTTGTAATTTTATAAGAAACGGACATTAATTGTTATTAACGAATTTGATATTTCTCAAACTTCCATTATGCAGTCAAAAGTTTTTTTTATAAAATAATCCTACATTTTTAGGAGATTTAATTATACCCTTCACCACCATAGGTGGAAAGGGTATTATAAGTTTGTGCTGATGTTTGTAACGCATAGAAATATTTGTCTTAGACCCACCTTTTAGTATACCAATAGACTTAGAATCACTTTCTCAGTCGATTTAGCGATGTCCGTCCGTCCGTCTGGCTGGCTGGACGGCTGGCTGGCTGGCTGGACCTCCATGTAAACCTTGTAATCAAACTACAGGTCGCAGTTCTAAAGATAATTTGATGAAATTTGGCACAGATAATTTTTTTGATAATGGGACCATGGCTATTGAAATTCGTCAAAATCGGTCTATTATTTATGGTACCTCCCATAGGTCCCACTTCCCGGAATTGCTATATTGGCCACAAATATCAATATTTTTTCATGAAATTTAAAACAAATACTGCTTATGTAAATTTAGATCACTGTACCAAATTTCGTTGAAATCGGTCCACATTTGAAAATTTTGAGTTTATTTTTTGCATACATAATTTTTGTAACAACTGTAATCAATTTGGCAAATTTCGAGATAATCGGTCCAAATTTGACCCTCGCTCTCATATAAGTCCAAATGACGGAAACAGGTTGAATATATAAGTTTTGAGAAAATGTTTGTATGATGGCAAAATTTAGCAAATATTTGTCTTTATACAGGAAAAATAACACCTTTGACCTTAGTGGTGAAGGGTATCGTATGGTCGGCTTGACCGACTATAGCGCTTTCTTACTTGTTTTTATTTATATTTTATTTAATGTTATTTATTTATAACACATGAGTGTAAGCATTATTTAAATTTTAATTTAGGATAAACAAGTATAAAATTCCAAAAACAAGCATTGCAAACGTTTAGATAGTGTTTAAATAAAAAAGTGAAGTATATAAAGGGTGTCCCAACTAGAACGCAATTTTTAAATTTTAAATAATACACAGATATTAAAAAAAAATCGTGAAACTTTATTATATCGTAAAGTAGACAAAATGAGGTTATGTATGGAACAAGATATCGTGCAGATGACCGCCGCAGCCTGTTCCTTAATAGGGTATTGGAGAGACAATATGGAAATGCTGATTTTGCCGATAAAATCATCTTCAGTGACGAGGCCCATTTCCATCTTGATGGCTTTGTTAATAGACAGAATTGTCGCATTTGGGGTGAGGAAAATCCTCGAGTGATTCACGAGAAACAAATTCATCCTCAACGTATCACTGTGTGGTGTGGTTTTTAGGCTGAGGGAATCATTGGACCTTTTTTTATGAAAATGAGGCAGATCAAGCGCAAGCAGTTAATGGTGTTCAGTATTGTGAAAAGATAACCAGTTTTTTCTTGCCTATAATTGAAGAAATTAATGTGGAGGTCATGAGGTTTCAACAAGATGGCTTCACATGTCATACAGCCAGAGAAACAATTCAATTGCTACATCAGTCATTTCGCGGTCGTGTTATTTCGCGTTTTGGAGACCAGAATTGGCCTCGTAGATTTTGCGATTTAACACCTTTACATTTTTTTCTTTAGGCTTTTTTGAAGTCGATGGCTTACGCGAATAAGCCGACGACTACTTAAGCCTTAAAAAAGGAAATTGGACGCTGCATTAATGAAATACCGCAGCATTAAAAAGGTCATTGAAAATTTTATTAAAAGATCGCGTGTGTGCCATCTGCACGATATCTTGTTCCATACATAACCTCATTCTGTCTACCTTACGATATAATAAAGTCTCACGATTTTTTTTTTAAATATCTATGTTTTATTTAAAATTTAAAAATTGCGTTCTAGTTGGGACACCCATTATTTACCCAGCAAAACTTTGGTAATGGCAAGTACTCTGATAACTGGTTACCTTGTAACGACTACAACATATCATCCGAATAAATAATAAGTTATTACAGAAGTACTTATTTGTAATTAAGATGGTAATTTAAACTGAATGGCCCCGGTTCAAATCCCACCAAGGGCAATAATTTTTTTTAGTTTTTTTTTTTATTAAAAGAGTCTTTTTAAATGATTTTTGAATTTTAAGAACTTAAATATTATCTTCTGTAAAAAAAAATTGTAAAACTAACTCACGTTAATGAAAAAATACCATCATGAGTCAATTTTGATTATCTAGGGGATGTTGAATACCAAACACGATTCTAATTGGTCTTAACTTGGTAAGCCCAACTTATCTGGGTCATCCTTCATCTCAACTGTGGACACACACCTCCTCATGGTATCACCCGGGGAGCTAGTTTAACACCCATTAATATTGTGAGTTAACATGTTCCGAGAGTTGTCCCATAAGATCGATAAAAATGGGTTAGGATTGCGGGCTAGTAACCCTCTCTTGAAAAAAAAAATACAATGAAGAGGATAAAATTAGAATTGAAATGTCCCACTACCTAATGTTAGAGGAGGATGTCCGAAACTTCGATAGAAAGACCAAGTAGAGGAACATTTTTCAAAGCTTGGTCTATAAAATTGGAGAATATTCGCACAAGATCGAAATCCATGAAATTCTAAGATATGCTCGGACTTTGACATTAACAGGTTGTAACATTTAAGTAAGTAAGAGTCAATCTGATGTCAAAACTTATACAAAAAAGAAGATTTAAATTGTTTAAGTTTTAAAATAATTTTAAAATAATTTCAAAAAATCGTATAAAAATATTTTTCCAAAAACTACAACAAAGCAAAAAAAGCAGGGAAAAACCAAGTTATTTTCACATGATTTTGGATCTAAAAATAAAAATTGTTTATATTAATTATAAGCTGCTAAGTTTTCAACATATGAAGTAGCTCAGTGGAAGAGTCTCTGCCTAGCATTCGGAGGGTCTGGGTTCGAGCCCCCATGGGATCATAAAAAAAATTGTGTATTTCGTTTAAAAATACATGTTTTTAATAAAACAACAACAAAAAAAGTTGTTGCTGTTGTTGTTGTTGCTTTCAAATTGCTTACCCAAGTCATTAATTTTCTGCAATTGGTAAGTACTTGCCTCCAATGACATCCCCATGTTAATGTAATGACTTAAACAGCGAATGAGTAAGTAGTTCGTGTTCAATAGTTTAACTCATTATTTGGTAATGAAAAGTTTTACTGGGTAGGTAAAGAATAAAAAAAAAAATAAAAAAAACATTATATATAAAAATAGCTTTATAACCCGCTACTTCGTTAGCGGTAAGTTTAATATGTATTAGTTCTACTGGTGCCATTTTCAAAAAAGTACTAAAAACGCCTCCCTTATTTTCGCAGCTGATCCAATTTTGACTGCTAACCCAATTTAAATCTTATTCTTGTCGCTTTTGATTTTGAATATATAGTGTTACAAAAGTTTCCTTTTTTACCCCTAGTCGGCCAAATTTAAAAATTACCGAATACGTGTCCTGATATTTTTATTGCTTTTCTAAACTCCATTTTTGTTAATGAGGTATAATATTACCGATGTTTCTTTTTTTTAACCCCTTAATTGAAAAAACCCGTTTTTGTCCTTTTCTACCCCATTAGTCGAAAAAGTACCAAGCACATATTTGGTACCGTTTTGATGTTAAGCGATTTCGGTTTCAAATGTTATATATGGATCAAAAAGTATCAAAATTTAATTTTTGTTCTTTTTATCCCCTATTTTTATCCCATTTAGTACTAAAAGTAAAAGCACTAAAAGCTTGACTTTTTATTTTTAAAGTCGATCTAAATCCAATTTAAATTTTGTTTCTGTCGATGTTAGTTACGGAGATATAACTTTACTAATTTTTCCATTTTCTACCCAATTTTAACCCCAAAACTGTTTAATTTGCAAAAAGTACTGAATACTTGTCCCTTAATTTTAAGTGCTGATCTTAGACTATCCCAGTAAAACTTTTCATTACCAAATAATGAGTTAAACAGTTAAACTATTGAACACGAACTACTTACTCATTCGCTGTTTAAGTCATTACATTAACATGGCGATGTCATTGGAGGCAAGTACTTACCAATTGCAGAAAAGTAATGACTTGGGTAAGCAATTTGAAAGCAACAACAACAACAGCAACAACTTTTTTGTTGTTGTTTTATTAAAAACATATATTTTTAAACGAAATACAAAATTTTTTTTATGATCCCATGGGGGCTCGAACCCAGACCCTCCGACTGCTAGGCAGAGACTCTTCCACTGAGCTACTTCATATGTTGAAAACTTAGGAGCTTATAATTAATATAAACAATTTTTATTTTTAGATCCAAAATCATGTGAAAATAACTTTGTTTTTCCCTGCTTTTTTTTTTGCTTTGTTGTAATTTTTGGAAAAATATTTTTATACGATTTTTTGTAATTATTTTAAAACTTTTTTTAAATTATTTTAAAACTTAAACAATTTAAATCTTCTTTTTTGTATAAGTTTTTACATAAGATTGACTCTTACTTACTTAAATGTTACAACCTGTTAAGGTCAAAGTCCGAGCATATTTTAGAATTCCATGGATTTCGATCTTGTGCAAATATTCTCCAATTTTATAGGCCAAGCTTTGAAAAATGTTCCTCTACTTGGTCTTTCTATCGAAGTTTCGGACATCCTCCTCTAATATTAGGTAGTGGGACATTTCAATTCTAATTTTATCCTCTTCATTGTATTTTTTTTCAAGAGAGGGTTACTAGCCCGTAATCCTAACCCATTTTTATCGATCTTATGGGATAACTCTCGGAACATGTTAACTCACAATATTAATGGGTTTTAAACTAGCTCCCCGGGTGATACCATGAGGAGGTGTGTGTCCACAGTTGAGATGAAGGATGACCCAGATAAGTTGGGCTTACCAAGTTAAGACCAATTAGAATCGTGTTTGGTATTAAACATCCCCTACATAATCAAAATTGACTCATGATGGTATTTTTTCATTAACGTGAGTTAGTTTTACAAATCTTTTTTACAGAAGATAATATTTAAGTTCTTAAAATTCAAAAATCATTTAAAAAGACTCTTTTAATTAAAAAAAAAAAACTAAAAAAAATTGTTGCCCTTGGTGGGATTTGAACCGGGGCCATTCAGTTTGAATTGCCATCTTAATTACAAATAAGTACTTCTGTAATAACTTATTATTTATTCGGATGGTATGTTGTAGTCGTTACAAGGTAACCAGTTATCAGAGTACTTGCCATTACCAAAGTTTTGCTGGGATTGTAGTGTTTGGTTTTTGAAGATATAATGTTATCGATTTTTTACCCCTTTAATTGAAAGAAGTACCAAACACTTTTTATTTTTCTTCAATGTGAATCGACACGTCTCTAAATTATACTTCTGGCTTCAATAGCTTAAATGATATTCATTGTTAAAAATTTTTGAATATTTTCCCGTTTTCACCCTTTTGAACCCCATTTATAGTAAAAGTACCAAGCACAGGTTTAATATTTTTTGAATGCTTATTGATTGTGGCATAAAGTGAGTCTTTATGTTTATTAGTTATTTATTAGTCTTTATGTTTATTAGTACCAAAATATAATTTTAACCCTTTTTAACCCTTATTAGTACCATACTCAAATATGTACCAAACACGTATCTTTTTTCAGCCAATCCGAAGCAAATTTTAACTTAGTTCCTATCGCTTCTAATTTCGGAGATATGACGTTTCTAATTTCCCCTTTTTTGAAATGTTTTATACCCAAAACGGCCGATTTTACAAAAAATTCCGAATACGTGTCCCTTAATTTTAAGACCAATTTAGTTTTTGTCTCTATCACTTTTGGCTTAGAAGATACTTTTTTACCGATTTTTACCCCCAAAATTAAAAAAGTACCAAACACGTATTTTATTTTTTTTTTCAATGTCAATCGACTAGTCAATAAATTATACATCTGGGGCCAAATTACGGCATTCGATATCGATCGAAATCTTAGATATTTTCAAAACATTTGTACAGCATGTTTTAAGGATAATCAAAATTATTCAAAAGATACACAGTTTACTATATTTTTTGAAGTTATTTGCCAAAAAATGAACAATAGTAAAAAAGTTTTAATTGAACAATATATATTTTAAAAAACGAATTAAAATGGATACCAAATTTCAATAAACTTTTTGCATCGAAGTAACTTTGAGCATCCCTAAAGTATACTTCACAATATTCGCTTAAAAGTCTGAGTTTTCGATCGATATCGAATGCGGTAATTTGGCCCCTGGCTTCATTAGCCTGAAAAATATTCATAGCTCAATAGCAAAAACCCACCCTTAAATATTTTTTCTTTTTTTACCCTTTTGTACCCCATTAATCACAAAAGTACCAAATACGTATTTAATAGTTTTTTAATACCTATCGGTTGCAATATAAATTATGTTCCTATGTTTATTGGTTAAAAATTTACATATGGGTTAAAAAAGTACCAAAATAGAGTTCTTAGCTTTTTTTAGTGCCATTTTCAAAAAACTACCAAACACGTGTCCATTTATTTTTTTAGTCGATCCAAATCCAATTTCAACTTTGTTCGTATCGATGTTGGTTTCGGAGATATAATGTCACAAATTGTTTCCTTTTCTACCCTGTTTTACCTTCTAAAAAGTACCGAACACGTGTCTCTTAATTTTCTGTGTGAATCTCAAACCAATTTAATTTTTGCTTCTATCGCTTTTGGTTTAGGAGATATAATGTTACCGATTTTTCCCTCTTTTACTGAATAAATTGAAAAAGTACCAAATACTTGTTTGATATTTTGTACTTGGCCATTGACTTCCCTATAAATTTTGCTTCTAGCTTAATTGGTTCAAGTGGTATACAAAGATAAGGAAGAGCGAACATACCCTAAATATTTTTTCCCCCCTAAATCAAAAAAGTCCCAAACACGTGTTTGTATATATTTTTTTTTTGTTTACCGTCTCCGTTTTAAATTGTTTTTCTATGTTGATTGGTTTAAAAGATATACATGGGTTAAAAAAAAGTACCAACAATTAATGTTGACCCTTTTTATGCCCTTTTTGTCCCATCTGCCAAAAAGTACTGAGCACGTGTCTTCTTATTTTTGTAGGTGATCCCAATGCAATTTCAATTTTAGTTCTATCATTCAGCTTCCTAGATTAGATAAGAGAACCTCACAGAAAAACTGTGAGATTATGCACAAGACCATTGATGTTGATCCATAGTGCGTCCTCGATTTAGTAGCTTCATTTCCAGAAGCATTACCAACAGTTAGCACATTTTTTTCCTCGTTTATCAGCTCCCTAGTGTTAGGCGTTTGAGCTGGGCGATGATGAGTCAGTCAGCCACGTTAGAGTTTTATATATATATATATATATATATATATATATATATATATATATCATACTATATCATACTTTCATGTATTGTTCAAAAAGGATATTGCCATTCATTATATAGAAACGCATTCCCCAGTGAGTAAATATATTCTATATTCTAGAAAAGTATAGCGCACATTAATTAATTGGTATTCACCATATACAATTTTTTTCTTTATTCTAGAAAACTATAGCATATAGTTTAGGTATTATTTCAAAGAAAAACTGTAGCATATATTTAGGTATTGGCATTTACTAAATAGTAAAGCCAACAAAATTTATTCTCTTTTATTCAGTCAGTCAGTCGGTCTGTTAGTTTTATTTCTTTTGTCCTGCCAAGCAAGTTGATACCTTGTGGTTAAAGCTCTTCGGAGCTTTTCCTTTGTTGGCTCAATATTGCAAAAGTTTTTCTGCCAAATCAGAAAACTTATTTTAAATTAACAAAAAAAAATATTGTAAATTAAAAAAGACAGACAATCCGACTCTTTTATAAAACATTAACATGTCAATGATTTTCACCAACAAAAGTCTCTGTGTTTCTGTATTCACAAGTTAAGAATCTCAACATAAATTAAACTACAAAGGACTTTGTGTATAAGTACAATCTTTATTAATATTATGATATAAATATTTAATGTTTGAATGTGGTTCGTGATTTGCAAAAAGTGACCATAAAACAAACAATAATTTATTTGGTCTAGCAAATTATTTACTGGTTTATGGTTGACCATAACAAGGTCATTGAACCGTTTTTGAAGGATGTTATTTGCTGAAAGAAATATATTTTGAGCGGTCAGTGAACAAGGTTTAAGTGCAAAAGGAAAATTTGGAAGAACAAAGAAAAGAAAAACATTTGTAAATTATTTGACATAACACATATATTCTTGATTAACACTTTCTTGGTTATCCTTTATCTCAACTGTAGACGACGACCTCCTCGTGATATCACCCGGGGAACTATGTTAACACCCGTTAAAGAAGTGAACTATAAACATATGGGTCAGAACGTCGCACTATGGAATTTCTGCTGCAAAAAAAGGCATTTTTTGACTATCACTTTTCAAAAATTAAATAATCCCACTTTATAGAGAAGAATCTGGCAATGAAAAATCTGTATTTTTTTCCTAAGTATATAAATATATATATAGAAAAAATCGGTTGTAGTCAGCCGAATATTGTGAAACAAAAATTTATGGTCAAATGATTGAAATTTAAAAACTTATGTATCAAAGATATTTTAACTGGAAAAATGTAGGTATCAACTTTATTTAAGTATGAAATCTTGTTTTGTTTAAAAGAAAAAAAGTTTATTGCGTACGTAGTTTGGGAGATATAAGCGCATAAAAATTGTCCTATAAAATTCAGCAATGATTGTGTTCGTTGGAGAAAAAGTCAGTTAGATCGATGTACCTCCGTGCTCTCAGTATAATGAAATGAAAGGCAAAAGGCTTTTCTTTCGAATTAACTAAAAAAATTCAACAACTTTTGTCAATCTTTTGAAAAAATTAAAATTTAGTAAAAAAAAGTTAGGAAAATTGCTTATAATATAAAAGTATTGCATACCTTCAGGCTTAAATTTTTATTGAAATTGCAGTTATTAATCCTAACATTAGTTTAAATTACATTATCTTGAGATTTACAAAGTATGTGCCTCTAGGAGTCCACGAATTAAAATAAAGACAAGTAAGAAAGTGCTATAGTCGGGCATGCCCGACCATACGATACCCTTCACCACTAAGGTCAAAGGTGTCCTTTTTCCTGTATAAAGACAAATATTTGCTAAATTTTGTCATCCTGCAAACATTTTCTTAAAACTTATATATTTAAGCTGTTTTCGTCATTTGGACTTATATGAGAGCTAGGGTCAAATATGGACCGATTATCTCGAAACTTAGCAAATTGATTACAGATGTTACAAAAATTATGTATGCAAAAAATAAACTTAAAATTCTCATTATCTTCGGATTTGATTTACGAGCATTTTAGTGAATTTTGTCTCATTTAGTGCGTTTTGAGAAAAGAGTTTGTATGGGAGCTATGGTCAAATGTGGACCGATTTCAACGAAATTTAGTACAGTGATTTGAGTTTACATAAGCAGTATTTGCTTTAAATTTCCGGGAATTGGGACCGATGGGAGGTACCATAAATAATGGACCGATTTTGACGAATTTCAATAGCCATTATTCCCATTATAAAAAACTGATCTGTGCCAAATTTCATCAAATTATCTTTAGAATTGCGACCTGTAGTTTGATTACAAGGTTTACATGAGGGTCCAGCTAGCCAGACGGACGGACGGACATCGCTAAATCGACTCAAAAAGTGATTCTAAGCCTATTGGTATACTAAAAGATGGGTCTAAGACAAATATTTCTATGCGTTACATACATCAGCACAAACTTATAATACCATTTCCACCAATGGTGGTGAAGGGTATAATTAGTAGAGTTCTTTCTTGGATCAATTAATAGGCATGTGACGAATTTTACTAAATTTTATTGAGAAGTTCGCCTTATTATAGATGAAAAAATAGGTGTCCAAGGCAGGTACCCCAAAAAGTCGACCGATTTCAACAGAAATTAGTAGAGCTCTTTTCTGGATCAGAAAAACAAAAGTGTGCCGAATTTAACCAAAATCTATTGAAGATTCCGGGTAATATATTGAGAAGGAAAATAAGTGAAAAATGCGGTTCCAAGGGAGGTACCCCAAGGAGTCATCGGATTTCAACCAAAATTAGTAGGACTCTTTTTATTTGGATCAAAAAATAAAAGTGTGCCGAATTTTATCAAATTCGATTGAAAATTGCGGATTATACATTGAGAAGGAAAATAAGTGAAAAAATGGGGTTACAAGGGAGGTACCCCAAGGAGTCGACGGATTTCAACTAAAATTAGTACAGCTCTTTTCTGGATCAAAAAATATCAGTGTGCCGAATTTTATCAAATTCTATTGAAAATTGCGGATTATACATTGAGAAGGAAAATAAGTGAAAAAATGGGGTTACAAGGGAGGTACCCCAAGGCGTAGACAAATTTCAACCAAAACTATTAGAGCTCACTTTAGGATAAATAAATAGAAGTGTATCAAATTTTATTAAATTCTATTTAAAAAAGCGTTTTATACATTGAAAATAAAAATAAGTGAAAATATTGGGTCCAGGGGAGGCAACCCAATGGAGTTGACGGATTTCAACCAAAACTAGTGAAGCTCTTTTTTGGGTCAAGCAATAGAGTTGTGCCGATTTTCATGAAATTCTGGTGAAAGTTGCGGGTTGTACATTGAGAAGAAAAATAAGTGAAAAAATGGGGGTGTAAAGGAGGTACCCGAAGGAGTAGACGGATTTCAAAGTTTTGTTTGAATTTTTCTTATCTATATACATAAATTAATAAATGTGCCAAATTTCAACGTTATAGGATCACTTCTTCTATTTTTGCAATTTCTGAGCGATATCTATTAAAATTCATTTTTTAGAGCAGGAATTTGATTTTATTTATATGAAAATTGGAAATTTTGAAAATTTTCCATAAAAATAGGAAAACTTAAAAATTTTCCATCAAAAAGGGAAATTTTGAAAATTTCCCATAAAAATGGTAAATTTTGAAAATTTCCCATTCCTATGGGAAATATTCAAAATTTCCCATTTTTATGGGATATTTTCAAAATTTTGAATTTTTTTATGGGAAATTTTCAAAAATTCTCATAATAATGGGAAATTTTCAAAATATCCTATTTTATGGAAATTTTTCTAAATTTACCATTGTTGTGGAAAATTTTCAAAATTTTCCATTTTCATGGGATATTTTCAAAATTTCCCAGTTTAATAGGAAATTTTCAAAAATTCTCATTTTTATGGGAAATTTTCAAAATTTTGCATTTGTATGGGAAATTTTCAAAATTTTACATTTTTATGGGAAATTTTCAAAATTTCATATTTTTATGGGAAATTTTCAAAATTTTACATTTTTATGGGAAATTTTCAAAATTTCAGATTTTTATGGGAAATTTTCAAAATTTCACATTTTTATGGGAAATTTTCAAAATTGCACATTTTTATGGGAAATTTTCAAAATTTCACATTTTTATGGGAAATTTTCAAAATTTCACATTTTTATGGGAAATTTTCAAAATTTTACATTTTTATGGGAAATTTTCAAAAATTCTCATAATAATGGGAAATTTTCAAAATATCCTATTTTTATGGAAATTTTTCTAAATTTACCATTATTGTGGAAAATTTTCAAAATATCCCATTTTTATGAGAAATTTTCAAAATTTTACATTTTTATGGGAAATTTTCAAAATTTCATATTTTTATGGGAAATTTTCAAAATTTTACATTTTTATGGGAAATTTTCAAAATTTCAGATTTTTATGGGAAATTTTCAAAATTTCACATTTTTATGGGAAATTTTCAAAATTGCACATTTTTATGGGAAATTTTCAAAATTTCACATTTTTATGGGAAATTTTAAAAATTTTACATTTTTATGGGAAATTTTCAAAAATTCTCATAATAATGGGAAATTTTCAAAATATCCTATTTTTATGGAAATTTTTCTAAATTTACCATAATTGTGGAAAATTTTCAAAATATCCCATTTTTATGAGAAATTTTCAAAATTTCACATTTTTATGGGAAATTTTCAAAAATTCTCATAATAATGGGAAATTTTCAAAATATCCTATTTTTATGGAAATTTTTCTAAATTTACCATTATTGTGGAAAATTTTCAAAATATCCCATTTTTATGAGAAATTTTCAAAATTTTACATTTTTATGGGAAATTTTCAAAATTTCATATTTTTATGGGAAATTTTCAAAATTTTACATTTTTATGGGAAATTTTCAAAATTTCAGATTTTTATGGGAAATTTTCAAAATTGGAAATTTTGAAAATTTTCCATAAAAATAGGAAAACTTAAAAATTTTCCATCAAAAAGGGAAATTTTGAAAATTTCCCATAAAAATGGTAAATTTTGAAAATTTCCCATTCCTATGGGAAATATTCAAAATTTCCCATTTTTATGGGATATTTTCAAAATTTTGAATTTTTTTATGGGAAATTTTCAAAAATTCTCATAATAATGGGAAATTTTCAAAATATCCTATTTTATGAAAATTTTTCTAAATTTACCATTGTTGTGGAAAATTTTCAAAATTTTCCATTTTCATGGGATATTTTCAAAATTTCCCAGTTTAATAGGAAATTTTCAAAAATTCTCATTTTTATGGGAAATTTTCAAAATTTTGCATTTGTATGGGAAATTTTCAAAATTTTACATTTTTATGGGAAATTTTCAAAATTTCACATTTTTATGGGAAATTTTCAAAATTTCACATTTTTATGGGAAATTTTCAAAATTTCACATTTTTATGGGAAATTTTCAAAATTTTACATTTTTATGGGAAATTTTCAAAATTTTAGATTTTTATGGGAAATTTTCAAAATTTCACATTTTTATGGGAAATTTTCAAAAATTCTCATAATAATGGGAAATTTTCAAAATATCCCATTTTTATGAGAAATTTTCAAAATTTTCAATTTTTATGGGAAATTTTCAAAATTTCATATTTAAATAGGAAATTTTCAATATTTTTTTTAAAGTTAATTTTAGTATATAAATATCGGTTTTAAAGTGATAGCAAAATTTTTTGCCATTAACTGTACCCCCTGTTAAGTGCTTAACATAACATCTGTTAACTATTTGGGTTTGTGTCTTGGAAAGTTAAATTTTAAAATTTAACTTCACACACATCTCACAGATTACAGCCACTATTAAGACCCGATATAACCCATTTAATAAAAATATTATTTAACGTTGTCCAATTTGACCCTAATTTCTTAATATAATAGGTTTCAAAATCCTATAAATGTATGACCTCCTTAGTAGAAATTATCTGAAAATTGTATTTAATGATTAAAAAACTCTCAAACAGCAGCAACTACTCAACATTTTTTTTAAGCTAAAAATTCATCAAACAAAAACACTTTTCTCCAACATCAAAAAGTGTTTAACTATAAGTAGACTCTAAACCTTTCGAAAACGAATTAATCTGCACTAAATAAATTTAAATACAACAGACTTTCCTTTATCACTTCTTCTTTTTACTCGAAATAGAAGAAAAATGTATTCTTTTGGTAGCTGGCGTAAATTATGCTTAACTAAAATATTTTAAGCAAATAAGTATTCAAAATGACCTCAATGGTTTCTTTTGAAATCTGTTTTTTTGCCAAAGTTGCCAAGAGCTCCATTTTTTTATTTTACAAATTTTATGTATTTTATAATATTTATGTAGTTTTTTTTTTCACACAAAGTTTCTATCATTTTTGTTAATATTATAATGTCTAATTTAACAAACTGAATTTTCTTTGTGATATTTTCCTCCTTTTATACTCTAATGTATAGTTTTTCTTTCATTTTTTATACCCACCATCAAAAAGAATGGGGGGTATATTGAGATTGTCATTCCGTTTGTAATTTCCTTAATATTGGTTCAAAAATCAAAAACGATATATATTCTGAATCCTTATGAAATTCTAAGACGATTGAGCTATGTCCGTCTGTCTGTCCGTCTGTCTGTCTGTCTGTTGAAATCACGATAACGTCTAAACGAAAAGAGCTAGCTAACTGAAACTTAGCAAACACATTCTTCATCTATGAGAAAATTTTGGTATTGAAATTGGGCAAAATCGGTTAGCATTTGGCCATAGCTCCCGTATAACCTCGTCTAGGCTAATCGCTTATTTGCTAATAAATGACAAATTATCACAGTTATGATGACAAAATTTGGTATCTAGAAGTTTTAGATAAGCACTAGGCAGCATATAAAATTTCATCGAAATCGGTTCACATTTAGCCATAGCTCCCATACAAAAAACTTACGAAAACAGGCTAAATTTCACCCAAAATACACTTAAATGCCAATAAATCTAAAAGTATAACAGATATAATCACTAACTTTGGCACAAGAAAGTCTTATATCAATGCCAGCCAGTGTGCAAAATTTTGTCACAATCGGTCACTATTTGACCTAGCTCCCATATAAAAAACTTATGGCAACACAAAAATACATAAAGAAAAGGTTGTTTATGTCCGTCTGTCCGTCAGATAAAAGCACGATAGCGCCTTAACGAAAAGAGCTAGAGGGACAAAATTTTACAAAAGTATTTTGGATATCTTGAAAAAGATGTGTTTTGAAAATGGACAAAATCGGTTCAAATTTAGTTAGAGCTTCCATATAACCCCGCCCCGGGAAACACATTTATGCTGATAAATTGAATACAATTGTAATAGCTATGACGATTAAATTTAAAATAGTGAAGTTTTATGCTATTTTTGATCAGTTTATCAAATTTTATAGGAATCAGTCCATATTTGACTTTAGCTTTCATGTGAAAAACACTCACGGAAACTAAAAATTTTAGCAAAGGCCAGTTAAAAGCTATTAAATTAGAAACTATGATAGCTATGGTCACTAAATTTTGCAAGAATAAGCTCTCTATATATACCAGCCAGTGTGTAAAATTTTGTTATAATCGGTCAACATTTGGCTATAATTCTTATATATATATAACATCCCCTTTTTATATCTACAATCAAAAAGATTTGGAGGTACATTCATTATATTAAGATTGCACCTATGAAATTATATAGGCATCAATCAATGTTCAGCCCAGACTTTATATATGATGAATGCATTAGGAACTCATAACGAAATATATGGACCTGTCGTATTACTATTAACGTGTTTAGCCTAACTACATATTAATCACAACGAAAAGTATTTAACAACTTATTAATGTAAAACTATACCTGGTTATGAGACCGAATTTTGATCAAAGTAAATACTGGGGAAACCACTAAAATATTTTTGAATGTTGAACTATAAAGCTACGGAAACCTAATTTAGTCCAAAGGTTTTACCAACAATACCAAATAGCTTAGCGATTTTTCCAGTTTTGGTGCAGATTTTGAATTAGCTGCACCCTTGTAGATATATGAGATATGTTTCTAAATTTAACACAACTTGATGGAGAGTATATAAGATTCGGCATAGCCGAATATAACACTCTTACTTGTTTTTATCTGCAATTTTGAAGTGTTCTTAAGTCAAATAGTTTAATATAAATATGTTTGGTTTTTATTTCAAAAATAATTTGAATGAAAGTTTTTTTTTTAATTTTACAACTTCTTCTTGGCCAAATATTATGGTCAAACTTTTTGACAAAGTTGAGAGTTGTTGATTTTGGGCCACATGAAAAAATATGTTGCCAATATTTGAACATATTTATGGTTTGTATAATAAAATTGTGATAACATTGACATAAAAGTATAGAATTTTCTTTTAAACTCTTAAGATATTTTCACTCTATCTTATAGTCAGACTCATACGAACCATTTCTATACTTCTATCATACATACATATGTTCATATAATACCACTTAGTTTAAATCTGGACCATTTGTCAACAAATTAAGAAGTTTCTTTTCGATACTTAGACATTTTTTTTTAACAAGTAAAATTCTCAGGCAAATAATGCCTATACAGTAGAGCGGTTCGCCTTCCATACAAAAAAAAAAAGTTGTGTCAGTCACCCCCTATGATTAAAGATAATGTTAAAACAATTCCAAAAAACATTTTTTTATTTTTTTACCACGCCTACAAATACCGCCCTTTTAGTATTTTGTTCACTGTGTCGCCATTTTATGTCCGATCATAACATTTTATACATTTCTCTCTTTGAGAGTTTTTTACTACCACGTCAATTTATAGTCATAACTTTTAAAAACTAGATTTTTACTCGATTTGATTAGGGTGGGTACGTCTCGAATTTTAAAAAGTAATGACTAGAAATTGGCGAGGTTGTAAAAAACTATCAAAGAGAGAAGTGTAGCCCTTACAGAGCCCTGAACATCGATGTATAAAGTCTTATGATTGGACTAAGGATGGCGACACAGTTAACAAAATACAAAAAGGGCGGTATTTGAAGGCGTGGTAAAAAAATAAAAAAAACATTTTTTAGAATTATTTTAACATTATCTTTAATCCTAGGGGGTGACTGACTCAACTTTTTTTTTTCGAACCCCTCTACTATACAGACATATTGTTGTGCGGGAGTTTATGACCCTATACGCCAAAAATGCATTTTGAGATTTTGCACTATATATTTGGCGTACAGAGCAAAACAGCACAAAAAAATCAGTTTTGAAGGATATAGAACAAAACAGACACCATTTATCTCAGAAACTAGACGAGATAACCGAACACGGATTACAGATTTGAAAAATTTAGGGTCGAAAAACTAAAGTGGCATCATTAACTCAAAATGTGTAAAATGGCGGATAGAGCACATAAGCTCCCTCACGACGATATATCTGTGGCTTGGTGCTAATGGGTCCAGTGAACTATCACCTCTTCTGTGGAACCTTGCCATAAATAAACTACTCACTGAATTAGATTCACAGATTTTCAACACCATCGCATACGCGGATGATGTTGTTATAGCATATCAGGGAAATTTCTTATTATACTGTCACAACGTCTTCAAAAACATCTCTTGACATACTCTACCGTTGGAGTGTCTCCTTGGAGGTCAATTCAACTAAAACGGAACTTGTACTTTTCTCGCGTAAATACAAAATACCCAACTTTACTTCAGCCCACTTCTAGGGAAGGAATTTTTTTTTTTGGGCTCCCTGATCAATGTAGTGTCCTGCAGTCAAATAGTTGAGATACCACAGAATATACGACAGGGATATTCGTTTCTTTATCGACAGTCAGGCTGGCATAAAATCCCTATCTAAAGTCCACATGACATCTGTTCTTATTCGCGATTGCCGGGCATCTCTTAACGAGATGGCGAGACATTGCAAGATTGAACTCTTCTGGGTACCCGGGTACAACAACATACCTGGTAACTCCCCGCGGGCAAACTTGCTAAGTCCGGTGCTCTCCTGAGTCAGGATAATATCGACCAATTTACGGGCTTACCGCTATCTGTCTACAAATCAAAAATTAGGCAATCTCTTTTCGCGTCAGCGCAGATCAAGTTGTCATCGGAAACCACTACAACACTAAACGTTCAAATTGCTTGGTAACTTTACCTCGACACAGACTCCGCAACCTTATCTCAACCCTAAAAGGTCATTGTGCTTTTGGGCTGCATGCCAGAAGACTTAATCTTCAATTATATGATTTCGCCTTTTCACCTTCAAGGGCTCTCAATTTAGGGGAACCTTTTCTGCATGATTTATCGGATCTAGCAACATTCGTAACATAGACTCATTTATCAGGGCTTTAGGATGGCTTGATAAGAGAACTATGTAATGAGATAATAAATAAATAAAAATAATGAGAACTTGGTACCGCCCGTCAACATAAATAACGACATAAGTTTCGAAATCAAATGCAGGTTTTTGATATAGGCCCTTTAAGTAAAGTAAGTCTTCTTCTGTTATCCTTGACTCCCAGTGGAGCATAGGGCCTCAAAGTAAAGTAAGTACAGTGGGGAAATTTGATAGAGGGTAATTTTATTACAAAATAAACTTGATCAATCAACCAATTAATCTACGCATAAATCGCTTAAGTAAAAAATAAAAAAATACGAATTTGCGTAAGTTTTTATTGCGTTATTTTTCTTAAAAATAGTTTTTCTTTAAAAATATTCCAAAAATTTCAATTCTTCACCTTTCAGCTGGACAAATTTAATTTTAGCTTGACACTGGACAAGCGCTAAAAAGGCTGGACAATCCAGTCGAATCCAGCCTGACTGGCAACCCTAGTCCCAACCTTTGTATGGAGAAAATTAAACTCTGTAATACAGAAAGACGTACTCCCAAGTTTTTTACATTTGACCCTAGTAATCTAAATTTAAAGTTTCATTCAGATCGGATAGCCAGATGTATTGACTTGACGCCAAAGTTTGGACATGCCAGTTATATGGGAAAATAAGGGGTTTCTACAAATGTTTGAAAAAATGTCAACTTAGAAGATTTCATCAATATAGATAATATATCATGGTACTGAAAAATGGGCTTTCCAACGAGATTTACTAAGGAACTGACAATTCGCCACAGAATAAGTCATCAAAAAATAACATGTGGGCAAAAAAAACGATACCGGGATGTTTATAAAATTAGCGTTATACTTGTTACAGTCCATAAAATTTTAATACACGAAAGCGACATTAGTAATTGCTGCGGTGGTACTCCCAATTGATATGCTCTCTGGGGAAGCAGAAGAAGCGAGTAATAAAAATTGCAGAAACTATAAGGTTTTGTACATTTATCTTATTTTAGGCAAAGGGTGTAATATGTGAGCTAGGGTGAAATTCCTGTTACCGGCTAATAACAACAAAATACTTATCTGTTCAGGGATGTAATGAGATGTAGCTATTGCCTAGCTTCTCCAGCTACCAGGTAAGAACTGTATCCAATTTTTACTTTAACCTCCTCATGGTTACCTGATCAGCATAGTTGAAGATGCGGTAAACATCCCGTGTGGGATTCTAGGTTAGGGCTAATATGAGAGGGAGTTATCTTAGAGCTATTCCAACGTATTTGGTTAAGTGTGTAAGATAATTGTACTTGGTTAAGTACGAAAATGCAACTTCTGTTTAACATGTTAGTTGCGACTGTACGCAGGCGTCTGTATAGAATCGAGCGTCTCACTATACAAACGTGACCCGTGTCTTTGGACCCATCAACCATCGATTTACGATGTTTTAAGCATGGAAAGAAGCAACATTACAGAATAGACTACTCCAAGGCGTAGTCATGCGAGAAATTTCCCTGCTACGGCAGATGACACAAAGATTTTGGAAGTGCCTAATCTATTATGATGAATGAAACCAATGAGGCCCTATCTGTTCAAAGTTATAGCTTAAAAAAACTGTATTATCTTTAGATTTTTAAACGTTTGTTTTTGTGGATTTCTAAAATATGGACCATTTCCAACAAGACAAAATTTATGCTTAATATTTATACCCTTCACCACCATAGGCGGACAGGGTATATTGGGTTTGTGCTGATGTTTGTAACGCATAGAAATATTGGTCTGAGACATACCTTTTAGTTGTTTTAACGATGTCCGTCCGGCTGGCTGGCTGGCCGGTTATCCATGTAAGCTTGTTATCACTCTACAGGTCGTAACTTTAAAGATAATTTGATGAAATTTGGCCCAAGGACGATCCCTATACTTTTTGGGCGAAATTGGATGACTATTTCGGGTACCTCCCATAGGGATGCTTTCCCGGAATATAGTTTTTGGTCCTTTACAGGCACAAATTTAGTTGTATTTTAATAGTATTTAAAGCACAAATTTTGCTTTTCATAACCTTAATCAGTGTACCTAATTTTGTAGAAATCGGCTCATATTTGACCATACCTCCCATACAAGACACATTCTCAAAAGACATTTATGTATATACACATAAAAGCACAAAACCGTTAATAACTCTAAAGGTAAATGCATTTGATTTCTTAAACTTTGCACAGATAAATATTTTGTGAATATAAACCAATAACTAAAATGACAATCGGTCCACAATTGACCCTAGCTCCCATATCAGGCCCTTAGCCGGAAATGATATAAATCTCGAAATTTTGAAAAAATAGCACGTAGTATATGTATGTAAGTCTCTAAAACTTAAGGAAAACTTGTTTAATTTTTGGTCCATATTTTACTGTAGTAGTGAAGGGTATCCTATAGACGGGCTTGACCGACTATAGCTTTTCTTACTTGTATTAAAAATGTTTCTGTGTAAAAAATTTTATATTCAAAATTCTTCTATACAAAAAATTTTATATTGAACATTTTTCTATGCGGAAAATTTTTATATTCAAAAACTTTATATAAAATTCTTCTTTACAAAAAAATGATATATCGGCACTTTAACATTTTTCAGTTCAAAAATCGACACAAATACAATCGATAAAATTCGGTAAAAATTTTTCGCGTGGTTATGGTAAGAGTATGGAGCTAAACCGAGCCAACTTAGTTTTTGTTAAAAAAAAAACCAAAAATGGATTTGTTGATCTTTTTTCATTTTCTGATGTATGTAACGCATAGAAATATTCGTCTTAGACCCACCTTTTAGTATACCACTTTCTGAGTCGTTTTAGCGACGTCCGTCCGTCTGGCTGGATGTATGTAAACCATATAAAGATGATGAAATTTTACACAGATTATTATTTTGATAGTGGGTATATGGTTATTGAAATTCGTTAAAATCGGTCCATTATTTATGGTACCTCCCATAGGTCGCACTACTCGGAATGGGTATTTTGGCTACAAATATCAGTCTTTTTTTATGAAATTTAAAACAAATACTGCTTATTTAAAGCAAAATCACTGTATCAAGTTTCGTCAGTCCACATTTGACCATAGCTTCCATACAAAATCTTCTGTCAAAACGCATTAAATTGGAAAAAAATCACTAAAACGCTCGTAAATCTAAAGATAATGACAATTTAAGGTTAATTTTTTGCATACATAATAACGTTAATGAATTTGCCTAATTTCGAGATAATTGGTCCATTGATCGAGATAATTGTTCCATTGATCACCAAATTTTCTATAAAGAAAACTTTGGTGATCACCAAATTTTCTATAAAGAAAACTTTGGTGATCACCAAATTTTTTGTAAAGAAAACTTTGGTGATCACCAAATTTTCTATAAAGAAAACTTTGGTGATCACCAAATTTTTTGTAAAGAAAACTTTGGTGATCACCAAATTTTCTATAAAGAAAACTTTGGTGATCACCAAATTTTCTATAAAGAAAACTTTGGTGATCACCAAATTTTCTATAAAGAAAACTTTGGTGATCACCAAATTTTCTATAAAGAAAACTTTGGTGATCACCAAATTTTCTATAAAGAAAACTTTGGTGATCACTAAATTTTCTATAAATAAAACTTTGGTGATCACCAAATTTTTTGTAAAGAAAACTTTGGTGATCACCAAATTTTCTATAAAAAAAACTTTGGTGATCACCAAATTTTCTATAAAGAAAACTTTGGTGATCACCAAATTTTTTGTAAAGAAAACTTTGGTGATCACCAAATTTTCTATAAAGAAAACTTTGGTGATCACCAAATTTTTTGTAAAGAAAACTTTGGTGATCACCAAATTTTCTATAAAGAAAACTTTGGTGATCACCAAATTTTCTATAAAGAAAACTTTGGTGATCACCAAATTTTCTATAAATAAAACTTTGGTGATCACCAAATTTTCAATAAAGAAAACTTTGGTGATCACCAAATTTTCTATAAAGAAAACTTTGGTGATCACCAAATTTTCTATAAAGAAAACTTTGGTGATCACCAAATTTTCAATAAAGAAAACTTTGGTGATCACCAAATTTTCTATAAAGAAAACTTTGGTGATCACCAAATTTTCTATAAAGAAAACTTTGGTGATCACCAAATTTTTTGTAAAAAAAACTTTGGTGATAACCAAATTTTCTATAAAGAAAACTTTGGTGATCACCAAATTTTCAATAAAGAAAACTTTGGTGATCACCAAATTTTCTATAAAGAAAACTTTGGTGATCACCAAATTAAAGAAAACTTTGGTGATCACCAACCAACCAATATAGAAAACTTAGGTGATTGCCAACTTTTCTTTATAAAAAACTTAGGTGATAACGATCTTTTCTGTATAGAAAACTTAGGTGATCACCAACTTTTCGTTAGAGGAAACTTTGGTGATCACCAATTTAATTTAGAGAAAACTTTGGTGATCGCGAACTTTTCTTTAGAGAAAACTTTGGTGATCACCAACTTTTCTTAATAGAAGTCTTTGGTGATCACCAGCTTTTCTTAAGAGACAACTTTGGTGATCATTAACTTTTCTTAAGAGAAAACTTGGGTGATCACCAGCTTTTCGTAAGAGAAAACTTTGGTGATCACCAACTTTTCGTAAGAGAAAACTCTAATATAAGTTCAAATGAGGGAAATAGCTTAAATATATAAGTTTTGAGAAAATGTTTGTATGATGGCAAAATTTTGCAAATATTTGTCTTTATACAGGAAAAAGAGCACCTTTGACCTTAATGGTGAAGGGTATCGTTTGGTCGGGCTTGACCGACTATAGCACTTTCTTACTTGTTATGTATAATATAGAATATAGTTATTCCTAACCTTAAATTTTCTCAAAAATATCTTTAAAATTTTATTAAAATCAATATCTCACCAACTCTTCCAAAATGGACAAAAATCGTATTAAGGTACGGTCAGACTCATTAAACATTTAAATCAAATATTTTGAGTAAAATATTGTCAAAACAATATAATAAAATATTTGTGGTCACACTTGCACATTTATTTGATGATTTTTATTTGATAAAATACAGAAAAAATACGTTCAAAGTATAAACAAAAAAACATGTTTTATTTGTGGTCACACTGAAGATTAAATATTTTCCCAAAAAATATTTGATCAAATTTTTTCAAAACAAAATTGTGTATCTAGCAATTTGTTTCTCATATTTGAGTTGTTGTTTCTCAAATTTGATGTTGTTGTTTCTCAAATTTGATGTTGTTGTTTCTCAAATTTGATGTTGTTGTTTCTGTTTGAATAGTAAACAATAGAAATGCTCAGCTGTTATTTGCCCCTGTTTGATGTTACAAAAATTTTGTAAGATTAAATAATTATTTGATCAAAATTTAATGAAATATTTGCTCTTGCGTGGTCACATTAGGAAAATTTTTATTTGCTGGCAAATGATTTTGTTTTGTTCAAATCAACATGTTTCTTGTTTGAACCTCAAAAATATTTTGTGGTCAGACTACGAGGATCAAATATTTGATAATTTCGATTAAATGTTTAATCAATGTGACCGTAGCTTTAGATAGTCAGCCATTTCATTAGTAAAACACCCCTTGGCAAACTCAAGCTGTGGAGTAAAACAATTGGTTATTTTCCAAATGAACTTGCTTTATATATATATATATATATATATACGAGTTTACTTATGCAAGTGAGAATACGTTTCTATATAAAATAATTTTATTGAATACCCCCAATTATGACGATATGGCTACCAAGGCAACAAAAAAAAAATAACTAAATATGTGGAAATAAATAAATGAAAGAAACCAAGAAAATCCATTCATACAAGTTTGTTGATGGGTTTTAGTAAATTTTTGGTGTCACCACACAAATACGTGAAACGACAATAACAATTTAAAAGGGATATAGATACAGTCTGATATACTATTTATATTCCCGGTAGTTTCAAATTTAAGGATAGTCGATAGATATAGTGATTTAGTGGTTCTAAAGCCAATTTAATTTTGTTTACATCGACGGCGTGTTGTGAATGCTTACAGCCGATAGAGGGTGCTATGGTAATTAATAATTTTAATAGAAATTATTAAATTCAGAAATTAATGTTGCCGTGTCTGTGGCTCGAACCTAGGCAGAATATAATATGCTATGCTTAGTAGTCGACGTGGTAAACAACTAAGCCACAGAGGAGTAACTAGGGACAACCGAGAGTGTCTCTTACACAAAACAGGTTTGTATGTATGTGACACCACTTTCTTAGCTATTCGAATATATCTCCTGTTTTGAAACTGTTGGGTTATTTCAAATATAGTATGTCCATGAATATTATTGTGTTAGTAAAGGATATAAGTTGAAAAGGATATGAGGCTTTTCAACAATTCGATTTTTTTCTTGTCATTGTTTATAGATTTGTTGTTGTAGATAAAAAGAGTAAAATAAGTAAATAAAGTTTGACTAGAATTTTAAAATTAAACAACCATAAATAAATAGTTAGCAGTTTATATTTTCCAATAAATATTATATTTGTCAATAAACTTTTTTCAAAAGAATTTCCGTGGTTGCCAAGTTTATTAAATTTTTGTTTTTCTTTGTATGATTTCAATTTAATTTCTTTGTGAATCAGCAGAAATGAAAGGAAATATAAAATGTAGCATTGAAATGGCGCTACCAAAAAAGTTCATTAAAGAAATTCGAAATGAAACTAGAGAAAAATTTTTTCCAATTAGATATTTCCTGCTCTAATTTCTATTGCTTCCAAAAGAAAATGTGCAATCAACACCAAATTAACTAGTTCTTTTACTTATATCTTCTTTGAATTGCTTTCATTGCAGTAGAAATTAGAACTTAAATAAGAAAAATATATATTCAATTATTTAAAAAGGAAACAAGTAAGTGTGTTATATTCGGCTGTGCCGAATCTTATACACCCACCATCAAGTTGGGTTAAATTTAGAAACATATTTCATATATCTACAAGGGTGCAGCTAATTCAAAATCTGGAGCAAAACTGAAAAAATCTCTAAGCTAATTGGTATTGCTGGTAAAACCTTTGGACTAAATTCGGTTGCCGTAGCTTTATAGTTCAACATTTAAAAATATTTTAGTGGTTTCCCTACTTTGATCCAAATTCGGTCTCATAACCGGGTATAGTTTTACATTAATAAGTTGTTAAATACTTTTCGTTGTGATTAATATGTAGTTAGGCTAAACACGTTAATAGTAATACGGCAGGTCCATATATTTCGTTAGGAGTTCCTAATGCATTCATCATATATAAAGTCTGGGCTGAACATTGATTGATGCCTATCTAATTTCATAGGTGCAGTCCTAATATAATGAATGTAACTCCAAATCTTTTTGATTGTAGATATAAAAAGGGAATGTTATACATATACAAATTATAGCCAAATGTTGACCGATTGTAACACTGGCTGGTATATATATAGAGCTTATTCTTGCAAAATTTAGTGGCCATAGCTATCATAGTTTCTAATTTAATAGCTTTTTACTGGCCGTTGCTAAAATTTTTGGTTTCCGTAAGTGCTTTTTATATGAAAGCTAAAGTCAAATATGGACTGATTCCTATAAAATTTGATAAACTGATCAAAAATTGCATAAAACTTCCCTATTTTAAATTTGATCGTCATAGCTATTACAATTGTATTCAATTTATCAGCATTAATGTGTTTTCCGGGGCGGGGTTATATGGGAGCTCTAACTAAATTTGAACCGATTTTGTCCATTTTCAACACACATCGTTTTAAAGATATCCAAAATACTTTTGTAAAATTTTGTCCCTCTAGCTTTTTTCGTTAAGGCGCTATCGTGCTTTTATCTGACGGACAGACGGACATAAACAACCTTTTCTTTATGTATTTTTGTGTTTCCATAAGTTTTTTATATGGGAGCTATGGTCAAATGGTGACCGATTTGCACACTGCCTGGCACTAATATAAGACTTCTTTGTGCTTAATTTAGTCTTAGTAGTTCTGTAGTTAAGGAGCAATGAAGATTTTATCTGACGGATAGACGGACATAAATCCCCTTTTCTTTTTGAATTTTTGTGTTTTCGTAAGTTTTTTATATGGGAGCTAGGTCAAATAGTGACCGATTGCGACAAAATTGCACACTGGCTGGCATTGATATCAGACTTTTTTGTGCCAAATTTAGTGGTTATATCTGTTATACTGTTAGGTTTATTGGCATTTAAGTGTATTTTAGGTGAAATTTTGGCTGTTTTACGTTATACGAGGTTATACGGGAGCTATGGTCAAATGTAAACCGATTTTGCCCAATTTCTATAACAAAAGTGAGCTAGCTCCTTTCGTTTAGGCGTTATCGTGATTTCAAGAGACAGACAGACAGACAGACAGACAGACAGACAGACAGACAGACAGACAGACAGACAGACAGACGGACATCGCTCAATCGTCTTAGAATTTCATAAGGATTCAGAATATATATCGTTTTTGGTTTTTAGAGCCAATATTAAGGAAATTACAAACGGAATGACAATCTCAATATACCCCCCATTCTTTTTGATGGTGGGTATAACAAGTTTAAGCTATTTGTGCTCTAAGTTCCTAAGTATTATACTGCTGATAAATTCTGCTACAAAAAAAACTATGTTTATACCTTTATCTTAATTTTATAGATTGATCTTCAGATTTAACGCAAATGGAGAACTAGGAAATGCAAAAAGAATTTTAAAATGCCCCGCTTTCACGTTTTAGAGTCCGTAGCTTCTGTCCAAAGAGTATTAAGCACACACATGGCGACACTCCACCAAGCAGATGGTCTATAATGAGACTCGTGAATAATTTTGCCGAGCTTAGTACAATCACCAGAAGGCCTTACCATCGAGATCCCTTAGCTTGGACTTAGGAAACTATCACTGCTGTAGCTGCTGCTATACAATCCAATCCTAAAGTTTTGACAAGGAGCTTATCTGCTCAAATGGATCTCTTTAGACAATTTTGATATAATTAACGAGCAAACTGAACAGAACAGACTTTCCGATTCGCTTCGAATTTTGCGAGAAGATTATTAAAATGAAAACATCTTGAACTGCATTTTTATGTCAGATGAGGCAAATTTTGATCTAAACTGTGATGTTAGCAAACAAAAGTTTTGAATATGGAGTAGTTCTAACATCAGATCAATTGTATCCACTTCGGTGTACAGTTTCATCAAGGTTCATTGTCGGACCTCACTTTTTCGAAGAAAACGGTATTATTGTTGCGGTCAATGGAGACTTTTACTTAAAGGTTTTGAAATAAGAACTACGTTGAAAGAACATCTCTTTCAACTCTGTGTGTTTTTATCAAGGTAGGGCAACTTGTCACATATGCTAAATTCGGCTGAAATTTCCTGATTTCTAGAAACTCCATATTCCATAGGCCAACCAATAAAGTCAGGACAGCAACTGATTTTTTGTTAAGCCTTTTCTTGGTATAGTTATACTTCATATCAACTGTAGACAGTGACTTCCTCGTGGTATCACTTGGGGTGCGTTTACACTAGTTAAAGTAGTAAGGGTAAAAACCATAGTGTAATAATGAAAGTGATATCAAGAGCCCAGCTGATGAATTCGCCTGGAAATTTAACATACAAAAATTTGACAAAATGTAAGCAAACCTACAAAAACAACATGGGGTTTCATTTTGTCATGTTGTATTTGTTGTATTCTTGCCATCACCTGTAATGAATTTGCCTTGAGCAAAACTACAAAAACAACATTGGTTTCCATTTTGTTATATTGCATTTATTGTATTCTTACCACCACCTCTATTAATTCGCCTTGGTAAAAACGGGTTTGTTCAGAAGAGCCATTTTAGAGATTAAAATATTATTAGAACAAATTTAAAAGACTATTTTATTTAAAATCGACTTTATTTTAAAGTCGACTTTTGTAATTTTTCGTACCATAAAAAATTTTTAAATAAAACTTTTTTCAATACATATATAGAAATAATAAAATAAAAATTCAAAAAATTCCAAAAACAAAATATTAAGAATATTTTGTGTTATTTAGACAAAACAGCATATCTTAAAATTTTTAGTTTTTTCATAACATGATTAAAAATTGCTTAAGTAATCATCAATATTTACATAAAATTGAATTTTTGTGCAATTATAATAGAAAACAACAATTGTAATATGATCCCAATCCGTTTTAAAGAAATTAACTTTAAAATGTATCTAATTACTAAAATTTTTAAAAAATTTCCAATTTCGAGTTAAAATATTTTTCCAAAAGAACACAAAATGAAAAACATTCAAAAGAAAAATAGCTTATTTTAGTTAATAAAATGAAATTTTAATATTTTATTTAAAATTTGTTCTATGGTACAATTTCCGAAATAAAGTCGAGTTTTTCGGTTTAAAGTCGACTTTAAATGCTCTGTGCTAAGGCTGTATATTTTGACCTTATTTTTTATACCCACCATCAAAAATAATGGGGGGTATATTGAGTTTCTTATTCCGTTTGTAATTTCCTTAATATTGGCTCAAAAACCAAAATTGAATTATATTCTGAATCCTAATGAAATTCTAAGACGATTGAGCGATGTCCGTCTGTCTGTCTGTTGAAATCACGATAACGCCTAAACGAAAGGAGCTAGCTCACTGAAACTTAATAGAAACATTCGTCATCTATGAGAAAATTTTGGTATTGAAACTGAGCAAAATCGGTTAACATTTGACCATAGCTCCCGTAAAACCTCTTCTAGGCTAATCGCTTATTTGCTAATAAATGACAGATTATAACAGCTATAATGACAAAATTTGGTATATAGAAGTTCTACATAAGCACTAGGCATCATATAAAATTTCATCCAAATCGGTTCACATTTAGCCATAGCTCCCATACAAAAAACTTACGGAAACCGCATAAATTCCACCTAAAATACACTTAAATGCCAATTAATAATAAACTGTAATAGCTTTGGCCACTAAATTTAGCACAAGAAAGTCTTATAATGCCAAGCAATGTGCAAAATTTTGTCACAATCGGTCACCATTTGACCATAGCTCCCATATAAAAAACTTACGGAAACACAAAAATACAAAAAGTGGGGTTATGTCCGTCTGTCCGTCATTAAAAGCGCGATAAGGCCTTAACGGAAAGAGGTAGAGGAACAAAAGTATTTTTGATATCTTGTTAAAGTTGTATTTAGTTAGAGCTTCCATATAACCCCGATCCAGAAAACACATTAATGCTGATAAATTAATACAATTGCAATAACTATGACGACTAAATTTAGAATAGAGAAGTTTTATGCAACTATTGATCAGTATATCAAATTTTATAAGAATCGGTCCATATTTGACTATAGCTCTCATAAAAAAACACTCTCGGAAACCAAAGAAAAATGCAGCAAAGGCCAGTTAAAAGCAATTAAATTGGGATTTATGAATTAATTATTCGAACTTTAAATTTAATTAAATGAAAAATTTTTAATTTTTGATGTTCGATCAAAATCAATGAGTTAAATTGATGATTATTTCTGCAAATTGATAACTCGACTGTGTTCGAGGGCGCTAAGTGCTGATGACGTCCTGTGGCGGGACAGAAATTGCAATCCACTAGCCGCGTTCAAAAATATTTTTTTCAGTTTTTCTCCGCATTATAACTTTCAAATTTTCAAACTAATAATTTGAAAATTAAAAATGAACTCAAGCCTGATAAATCCTAATTTTTCAATTAATTAAAGTATTTAGTTAAGCTGTTATTGAGGTTATACTGTACATGTTAGGTCGATAGATCGTCGTAAAAGAGGCAAAATGTGTCAGATTATTAAAAAGAGATATTATTTTTAATGATTTTATAAAAACTCATAGACATTGAAGGTGTCTTTTCTGACTTCACCTTCTTAAAAAAATAAAAATCATTTTTATCGAAACCTTGCATTTCATCAGTGTCAATTATTAATAAGCTCTCAATTATTATTTTCAACTAGTTTCGATTTTTTTTACAACACATGCAAATAAGTACTTTATATTCATATTGGTTCTTATTAAATCTCCTGCTCCCGTAAACAGTCCATAATCAAACAAGTCCTTATATATTTAAGTACCTCGTGTATATTTGCTATTTTGTGTTTCGAGTATTTGTTGAACACAAGTCAAGCTGTTATTAGTTCTATAGTAAGTCCTTATTGTGGGTTACTCAATAGATAAATAAATTCTAAAAGTGTGTCAGTAGAGGAAGGTGGTGTGAGGCAGCTGCATCGTAATACGAATCATAAATTTTTTATTGAATATTTTCATTTATTAAAGATACTTATTTATAAGTAACATCTTGTTTAAGTATTTACTGCAAAATCTTTAATGGACTTGTTTAGAATTAAATTTAATACTCTGACATTTTTGTTAATAGGTGTTAATAAATTTTGACACTTAATTAGAAAATCAAATTTGAATTTGTTTTGGTAATTCTGAAGTACACAGATGGTTTTGACAACGAAATTAACATACATATTTTCTGGTTGACGTTTATAACCAAAAAAGCAATTGTCAAAATCATAAACTTTTTGTTGTCAAATACAAATTGCGATTTTGAATATAATTAAAAACAAGTAAGAAAGCGCTATAGTCGGTCAAGCCGACCATACGATACCCTTCACCACTAAGGTCAAAGGTGTTATTTTTCCTGTGTAAAGACAAATATTTGCTAAATTTTGCCATCATCAAACGTTTTCTCAAAACTTATATATTCAACCTGTTTCCGTCATTTGGACTTATATGAGAGCTAGGGTCAAATGTGGACCGATTATCTCGAAATTTGGCAGATTGATTACAGTTGTTACAAAAATTATGTATGCAAAAAATAGACTCAAAATTTCCATTATCTTTAGATTTACGAGCGTTTTAGTGATTTTTTGTCTCATTTAGTGCGTTTTTAAAGAAGAATTTGTATGGGAGCTATGGTCAAATGTGGACCGATTTCAAGGAAATTTGGTACAATGATTTTATTTGACAGAAGCAGTATTTTTTTAAATTTCAAGAAAAAATATTGATATTTGTGGCCAATATAGCAATTCCGGGAAGTGGGACCTATGGGAGGTACCATAAATAATGGACCGATTTTGACCAATTTCAATAGCCATGGTCCCATTATCAAAAAAATGATCTGTGCCAAATTTCATCAAATTATCTTTAGAATTGCGACCTGTAGTTTGATTACAAGGTTTACATGGGGGTCCAGCCAGCCAGCCAGCCGTCCAGCCAGCCAGACGGACGGACATCGCTAAATCGACTCAGAAAGTGATTCTAAGCCTATTGGTATACTAAAAGGTGGGTCTAAGACAAATATTTCTATGCGTTACAAACATCAGCACAAACTTATAATACCCTTTCCACCTATGGTGGTGAAGGGTATAACAAGTAAGAAATTATACTTTCTTACTTGTTCAAGACGGTGAATAACCAATTAAATATTACAAGTTTACAAACATTAGTCAACTTTTGCTACAGAGCAGACGAGAACAAATCTTAACTCTATTTGAGGTGCAGAACTTAAATCTGGGTTTTGTTTATTAAAATCGTTTCTAGTTTAAAAGTTTGCATATGTTGGCAGCACTGAGTTGTAATAATGACAGTCAGCTGTTGCCTTCGCTAGAAATTTTATTTTAACCGACATAAACTTTACAAAATATTTAAGCCCAATATAGCAAAACAAAGGGTTTTATTTGAAGATATTGTTCCCAAGATTCCAAGCAGATAACACTGCTCTGCAGCTAAATCCTCCTTGTAATAAAACTATATGGACTACATGGATTTTGATGCGCTAAACTCAGATCCGTTGTCGGTTTTTTTCCATCAGATCTGGATTTTTTTTTACGGGCGTGGCAAATTTTTCCCCTTAAATTAGTCAGGTATGGAGACCTATTTCGTCCTAACTCGAGAACGACTCATCCGATTTTCAAAATAAAAACACTTGAAGTTGCACAACAAAATTGTTTATTTTAGTCTAATATAATTTTTCTGTATCTCTTATCGTTTTGGAGTTATTTAGAAATTAATGGAGAAACATTTTTTTTCGTACGAAATTCGTATTTTTTTTTTCAGGTTAAAAATGTAATTAAAAAAAAGATAAAGTAAAATTTTAATATTTCAAACATTTTTATAAGAGCTACATATCTTAAGAATAAAATAAGCTATAAACCATAAAAATCGGTTGAAAAATGTGAATTTTATTACCAATTTACCGTAGGTACCCAGTATTAATGAAATATGTGACATACATCAAACAAAACATCAATTAGGCTGTCGTCAGAGTGGGCGCCATAAGTACTAAAGCACCTTATATCATCAATGAGTGCAGTAAATTGGTAATAAAATTTTTAAACCGATTTTTATGGTGTGTGTTTTTATTTTGAAAATCGGATGAGTCGTTCTCGAGTTAGGACGAAATACGTCTCCATATCTGACTAATTTAAGGGGACAAATTTGCCACGCCCATAAAAAAAATCCAGATCTGATGGAAAAAAACCGACAACGGATCTGAGTTTAGTGCATCAAGATCCATATAGTCCGCATAGTTTTATTAAAAGGAAAGACAAAAAATGAATTTTTGTAGAGCAGTGTAATCGAAAGTCTGTTGAAAATGTCTCTTAAAATCATTTCCTGCACTCCCATCTCGATTTTTTTTCCCGAAAACGTAGGTGATACAAGCGACGAGCAAGGAGAACGGCTACACAAGGATTTGGCGAAAATTAAAAATTAATACCAAAGATTTTAGGACAAGGGCATGATGAGCGACTACTGCGTGAAACTGATCAAAAGAGTACAAGTGACTCAGTGCTACTGATCTAAATTTCTAAATTAGAACTGTTTAATGAATAAAATGGAGAATAATTTTCAAAAATTGTAAAAACATGTGTTTTTTTTATATCTCGAAAACTAGGAAAAATATCAAAACGGAGTGCAATTCGGATTCAGCATAATAAATAACCTTAGACACAAAAGTTTAAACTTTTCTAAACTTTGTCATCATAAACTTTGTTAAAATTTATGAGGAGTAAAGTTATTTTCGGCATTGGGTATTATATGGGAGCTGCGGTCGAATTTGGACCGATTTTTTTTGAAATTTTTCACATCGATCTATGTTTACGCAATTATCTGAGGAAGAAAGTATTATCTTGAAATTTTCGTCTGTTTTTGAAGTTTTTGTCTCATTAAAGTAATGTATGGTGAACCGACGTGGTATAGCAGGTTAGTCATCCGCCTAGCATAACAAAGGTACCAAGTTCGATCCCTGGCCAGACCAACTTGAAAAAAATAAATCTTCAAAAAAGCGGCGGTTCACCTCATAACGTAGCTAGCCAAGGCTATAGAGTATTAGGCTATATAAAACTTCTCTAACTAAATAATGCATTTGCCGTTGGGTGCCGTAGTTAAAACGTAGGTCCCTTTCAATGAGTCTTAAAATAGAATCGGATGCAGCTCATTTTTTGAGAGAAGTACCACTTGTTCCTAATGGAATGTTGTCGTGAACAAATATGGATCGATTTCACCAATCAATATAATTAAATGCGGTGGGTGTCAGACCAATAGTTTTATGAACTACAAACATTGGCAGGGATTAAAATGTGAATACATTCGTATAATTACTTTTTATGTTACACTGAATCACCACCAAGAACTATTTTTTATAAAAAAATACAATCGCGGTATTTCAGAAAACTGCTACAGATGAGAAGTATTTGGATTTGAAGCACTTTAAAGCAAATGATCGCATTTTTTTTTTCAGAATAACTCAATCGTAATATTAGGGCAACATAGATCGGTAAATTCTGAATGTTACGCAATCAAATTTTTGCCAGAAGTTTTCGGAGAAATAAGAAGGGCCAAATACTAAAGAAGGATCATTCTACATTACGACAATGTTAGTTCACGCACATGGGTTCCGAAAAGAACATTTTTGAGCACTTTAAATTAGTAAAGGAAAATAATTTCATATTCGAAATGTATGTTTTGAAAAAGTGCTTTAAATAATTGTTCAGAAGTGTACAAAATCAGTAAAGTCATTTTCTAAAACAAAAGTTTAATTGTTTTCTCTAACCACGACACATTATGTGTGTACCCTTACTTTACCGAAACAATCCAAACTTACACAAACGTGTTCCCGTACAAAATTTTCAATACAAATTGTTGTTTTTTGAGTAATTTCTGACAACTTCGGACTGTTCTGGGTAGTTTCGTTAGAGTACGGGAACAAACCTATTGTAGCATCTGTTCATGGATATATTCATTCAAAAAATATCTGGCCCGCTCAAGATAGAAAACATTCTTATTGATGATTCAACTAGGTCAGCTATCTCGAATTGCTAGCTGCCTCGATATTCCAACAGACTTATTATAATTAGAAGTTCAGGTGGTAATTGCATCACCAACGTAGTCTTATTTTCACAACAGAGCAGACGCTGTAACATTAAATTTAAATTCCGTTTAAGCTCACCGATGAGCATTCTCGAACTTTCATGATCGAGGTCGATAAGTTTCAAATTAGTATTAAAACGTCGCTACCTAAGTCGTATTTTATTTTTGGTCGATTTAGAATGCGTAAGCATATGACGCAGGGATGCAGTTTTTGCCTGGGTTTCTTGCTAACAGGTAATAACTGCATTCAATTTCTACTTACACCTCATCGTGGTATATCCTGGAAACCTGCGCAACCTAGTTGAAGATGCGGTAATCAACCCGAGTGGAATTCTAGGTCTGGACTAACGTGAGGGGGAGTTGTCTTGGAGCCATTTCAACGTATTTGGTCTAAGGGTCTAAGATAATTGTACTTGGTAAAGTACGAAACTGTAGCGTCTGTTCAACATATTAGTTCCGGCTGCAAGCGGGAGACTGTCTCGGATCGAGAAGCTCGCTTTACAAAGGTGGCTCTTGTCTTTGTACTCATTATCCATCGACTTAGCACTTACGATGTTTTAAGCATGGAAAGAAACAACATTACAGAGTATACTACTCCAAGAGGTAATGAAGCTGGAAATCCCCCTGCTACGGCAGCTGGCACAAGGATTTTGGAGGTGCCTAATCTATGCAAAAACATCCTGATGAATGAAACTAATTCTATCTAAAGAAATCGGACTATAAAACCTAATATAGGCATGAAAGAAAGTTTAAAGTTTGCGACATGGAAAGCTTTATGAAACTGGAAAACTAGAACAACTAAGGCGTGAAATGTCGGGTTATAAAATTGATTTGCTGGAGGTGCAAGATGGACATGATAATGGAAAGTTTGGAACACAAATATTGTGTTTCTTTACTCCGGTCGCCCGGAGGTTGATATGGGCTTTATGATGACTAAAAGAATAGCTAAAGCCATGATAGCATTGCATCCCATCAATGAGGCCATATGCTTCACTGGCAGTCAAGGATAAAAGAAGTAGTTTTTTTATGATTTTAGTTAAATAATATGGATAGTATGGATATATATGGATAGTAGGATTATATTTGGGCCAATTTTTTATGATTTTGCACACAAATATACCAATTCGGCATCAAGTTACACAACAAATTTAATTTTTATATACGACAACTGCTTTCAGAAATATTTTTCATTTTGTGATTTTTGTCGATTCTTCCAGATTTAAGGGTTTGTGCATCCTAGGCGTAGCCTTAGATCAATTTTGTAGAAATTTTGCAAACAATTTAACCAAATTTTTTTTTAAATTAAATCATGCACCAAATTTTATTTGTCGAAAGTAACTCATATAGGACATATTTTTAGTTTTGTGAATTCCATTTATTTTTCAATATTAAGAAATATGTTGTATATATGTATACATATATGTATATGTACCAAATTTCATTCATCTAAGAAAACTGCTGAGAGCTGCAAAACTATCGATAGTCGGTACCATCGATAGTTTGAGTAAAAACTATCGATACTACCGGATATTTTTAAGTGCTAATTCTGGCAGTAAAATAAGAACTTAAGGGAAACACATTACAAAATATTCCGCTCATTGACTTCAATTGTGTAATAACTCCAAATCTATATTTGAATTAGATAAAATATTTATGAATTTTTATAACAAAAACTTTATTTCATTATACAAACGATACAAATTAACAAAAAAGAAAACATATGCAGAAAATATTATATACGAGTACAATTAAATAAATAAATATAAATAAGGCGAAATTGAGATCAATGAAAAAAACTTAAAAATCAAAATTCTTATATATTCCAAAAGAGTACATATCCATTAGGTACAAATAAGAAAATTCTATTTCAAATATTGAGTATCCAATAATTTTTGTTAATAAATAAAAGCATATCAACAGTTTTTGGTTTTAAGCAACTTCTACGGTCTGAAATTATGGATACCGTTTTACTAAACATCCTTTCAGATTCTGTGGAAGTTGCTGGTATGCATAAATACCTTAAGGCACAGGATTTGATTGTCGACATATCAGTTCCAATATTCTATAAAGATAGATATTTATTATTTGTTCTCATTTTACTTTAATATACGTTTTACCTTCCAATATTGAAGAGGATTGGGGAATTTTCATTCTCCAAATATTGTCTGAGGGATATTACAGCGTCGACTTGGTGAGTTCTCACTTTATTAGCAATTTTGTTCCCAACAAATTTTAAAAGGGGCGACTGTTGTACTTGGTTTGAAATGGACTTGGAAGTTGACGGTTCTATATCCTGCTCAAATGTGGTATTTCTTCGACTTATGAAGCTTAGCTCATTTTTTAAAAGTTGGGATCCATTATCGGCATTATTTGTTGATAAAAATCCTTCCTTTTTAAAACGTGGGTCTAGCAATGTTCCCAGCCTGGCTGCAGTTCGTTCTTCATATTGAAAAAGTCTTTTCCTAACTTTTTCTGTAAGGAAAGCACAAGCCTGTTGCCCTTCAAGGGTCTTTAAGTTCGACTTTACTTCACCAAAGATTAGAAAAGGCCACATGTAATTGGAATGATTAAAGATATTGTTACAGATGTGCTGGAGGAAGTTTGGATTATTGCGGATTCAAATGGTTTCAGAAGCTCTTTCAAATCATTCACTAATGCGATGTCATCTGCTGTTAGAGGTGGTTGTGCTTTTGGCGTTGATAATAACACTTTTGAAATACAGCTACTTGTTAGTAAAATTCTTTCTATCATTTTCAAGGCACTGTTCCAGCTGGTGGGTACTTCTTGAAGCAAACTATATTGTTTTTCCTCACCTTGTTCGGCCTTAAACTTTTCGTAGGCTACCGTGCTACTTTTAAAATATGTTACAATTCTCTTACACTTTGTCAAAATCTCCTTAATATAGTTTTGCGCTAAACAATCCTGTACTACAAGATTCAACGTGTGTGCAAAGCAAGAAAGGTGCCTCTTTTGCAATATGTCGCAAGCCTTGATCATGGTGCTGTCGTTATCAGTGACAATAGATGTTACTTTTGCCATCACACCCCACTCATCTAACACAGCTTGCAATGACTTTGAAATGTTTTCTGCATTGTGGTTCATAGTATTTAAAAACTCTTTTGTTACGAAATGAATGGTAACGGTGAGGTAGCCTTCATTAGCTCTTGAGGTCCAACAATCTGTGGTAATGGCACAGTACTCTATTTGGTCTAAAATCGATTCCAATTTTGATTTTGTGTTATTGTACATTTCAACCATCATTTTATTTTGTAACGTAGTGCGTGAGGGTAAAGTATAACGTGGATCTAGAGATTTCACGAAGTCTCGAAAGCCTTTATCCTCCACTATACTAAACGGCTGGACATCTATAGCAATCATGGTCATAAGAGCTCTGTCCAGATTCCTCTTACGATCCGACTCTGACCCATATGTTTCACTTCTTTTAAAAAACGATGTTATGTCCTTCGATGGCTTCTCTACTTCTTTGAAGCTTGGATGTGATCGCATGAGGTGGTCTAGAAGATTTGTTGTATTGCCACTAGTTTTATAAAATTTTCCACAGAAGTTACATTTTGCAATGTTGTCATCTTTCATTTTGAAATAGTTCCAGACATCTGAAGATGTCTTACGGGACTTTTTTTGAATGGGCTCTCAATCGTCACTGTCTCCTTCAATAGTTTCTTTGACTTGTTCTAAATACAAACTTATTAAATAAATGAATATGAGGCATCACACATTTAAAAAGCATTATAATACGTACTATTTGATACTTGCAGAAATCTTTCCATTTCTATAGAACCGCAAACTTCCTAATTTACATATGAATTTGCTTCTATAAAATATATACTTATAAATAAATATTATTTAAAAACTTTTATATTTTGTTGCACTACTTACTTCAAATTGCAGCGTCACTTGTGTCAGTATTCTGTTTATTAATTTTTGCATGAACAAATTAATTAAATTACATTAAACACTTTTTATAATAATTTACTTCTACGACACATTAAGCAAATACTTAAATACTTAACTTGTATTGCTGAAATGCAAAATATAAAAATTTTAATTTGCAGTCGGCTAAAAACCTGCGTTAAATTTATTGAAAATTTGATTTTGGCTTTGATAGTGAAAAAAAACTATCGATAATCAGTAAAAAATAAAACTATCGATAGTACTATCGATTGTTTTGCAGCTCTAAAACTGCTTCGACTTTTGTCCATTGGTTGTATGGGATGGTAGCACTATGCGTCGATGTAAAAGAAATAAAATTAGCCGAAGAGCAAAAACCTTAAACAATCCAGCAAAACTTTGGTAATGGCAAGTACTCTGATGACTGACTACCTTGTAACGACTACAACATACCATCCGAATAAATAATAAGTTATTACAGAAGTACTTATTTGTAATTAAGATTGTAATTTAAACTGAATGGCCCCGGTTCAAATCCCACCAAGGGCAACAATTTTTTTTATTTTTTTTTATTAAAAGAGTCTTTTTAAATGATTTTTGAATTTTAAGAACTTAAATATTATCTTCTGTAAAAAAAATTTGTAAAACTAACTCACGTTAATGAAAAAATACCATCATGAGTCAATTTTGATTATGTAGGGGATGTTGAATACCAAACACGATTCTAATTGGTCTTAACTTGGTAAGCCCAACTTATCTGGGTCATCCTTCATCTCAACTGTGGACACACACCTCCTCATGGTATCACCCGGGGAGCTAGTTTAACACCCATTAATATTGTGAGTTAACATGTTCCGAGAGTTGTCCCATAAGATCGATAAAAATGGGTTAGGATTACGGGCTAGTAACCCTCTCTTGAAAAAAAAATACAATGAAGAGGATAAAATTAGAATTGAAATGTCCCACTACCTAATGTTAGAGGAGGATGTCCGAAACTTCGATAGAAAGACCAAATAGAGGAACATTTTTCAAAGCTTGGCCTATAAAATTGGAGAATATTCGCACAAGATCGAAATCCATGGAATTCTAAAATATGCTCGGACTTTGACCTTAACAGGTTGTAACATTTAAGTAAGTAAGAGTCAATCTTATGTAAAAACTTATACAAAAAAAAAAACAAGATTTAAATTGTTTAAGTTTTAAAATAATTTTAAAAAAGTTTTAAAATAATTACAAAAAATCGTTTACAAATATTTTTCCAAAAATTACAACAAAGCAAAAAAAAGCAGGGGAAAACAAAGTTATTTTCACATGATTTTGGATCTAAAAATAAAAATTGTTTATATTAATTATAAGCTCCCAAGTTTTCAACATATGAAGTAGCTCAGTGGAAGAGCCTCTGCCTAGCAGTCGGAGGGTCTGGGTTCGAGCCCCCATGGGATCATAAAAAAATTTTGTATTTCGTTTAAAAATATATGTTTTTAATAAAACAACAACAAAAAAGTTGTTGCTGTTGTTGTTGTTGCTTTCAAATTGCTTACCCAAGTCATTAATTTTCTGCAATTGGTAAGTACTTGCCTCCAATGACATCCCCATGTTAATGTAATGACTTAAACAGGGAATGAGTAAGTAGTTCGTGTTCAATGGTTTAACTGTTTAACTCATTATTTGGTAATGAAAAGTTTTACTGGGAATGCGTCTAAATAACAACAAAATCAACTTCACTGTTTCCCATTCCATTTACATCAACTCTTTTGTTACGAAACCGACACCAAAAACAAAAAGTTTTAAAAAAGTATAACATGATACATCTATGGAACGCTTTGAAAATTTCTAAAAGCACTACTTTACATTAGACAAAACGGTTGATGGAACGTCACATTTTTTTCTATAGGAAGGCTAAGCGACCTTAGTAAAGCTAAACTTCAAATATTTTATTAAATGGTGCTTATAACAAATTTTATTATTCCATTGTGCTGTAATTTTTAGGGATCTAGGCTCCGCCCGTTTTAGTTTTGGCTTTATAATAGCAACTTTTAAAATTGCATTCACTGGCAGGGCTAAATGTACTAAAAAGTTTAGTTTATAGACGTGTTAATTTCTAAGAGCAATGCTTCAAGATCAGTGATAGAAAATCCTTCGGTCCTAAAGACCTGAATATATTGATTACTAAACCTTTTTGATATACTTACAAGGTCGAGAAAATATCTTTGACTCTTTTAAGCTTGTGGGGTTCATTGCTTTTGCGAATCTAAGTAGCTATTTGGGTGCCTCAGTGGCCTAATGGGCAGTGTGCTAGACTGCTTGTGTGGAAGTTGTTTGGTTCGATTCCCACCAGACTGGTCTGTTACACTACACCGGACATATTGTATTCGTCACCCCGTTCAGACAATAAATAGAATACAAATAAAATTTGTGCATATTGTACTGCAAATAAATAACCAGGTCATTAAATCCTGATCTTCCTTTAATAGACTAGGAAATCGCATTAAGATAAGCTTTATTGTCAATCAAGCTAAAAATCCCGTTGAGATAACGTGATTTCGAATTTGTGTTATTTTGTATGAACCTACTAGGTGTTAGGAACACCTTGTAGTAAACCTAACATGATTAGATACTCAAATAAATTTGAAACACCTGAAAATTGTACTTTTATCATAAACATTGGAAACTAGTTATAAAAGTTTTCCTAAATTCTATAAAGACTCACTCACACCTGCATTAGTATTATGATTTGATATTGAAAATGGGGTTTAAGGACCACATCAATAACGATAATTGAATTAAACATAAATGTTTGATAAATTTTGTTTTTTTGTTTTACTATTTAAGAAAATCATTAATTTAATTAAAGCTACAACAATTTCCCTGTCTTCGACCAAATAACATTGATTGTTAATGGGCCATAGGAAAAAGGGGTGGGTAAAGATTATTTTTTTTTTCATATAAAGGATATTAATATAAACTAATGAACTACATATGTATATAAAAAAATATGGTTGGGTATTAGTTATTTAGTTTAAGGGCTTTTTAATTTATATACCTGACCAACTTTGGTGTATATAGTTAAAACAGTTTTAGAGGTATGTATATCGGAAAAATGTGTATGTAAATTTTATACATACATTAATGTATATAGAGTAAATATATTTAACTCTATGTATGTATAATGTAATTAGTGTGTTACTAAAATCGATTCTAGTTTATGTACTATTTAGATTGAAGTTTAATTTGTTCATTGAGGTATAAACATGTGTATAAGTATAAGGGTGCTACCTAATTTAAGACGAATTTCTTTCACTTTTGAAAATGTAATTTTTACAAATTATTTAAAAAATTGTATTAAAAATTATTACTACAATTAATTTTTTTCAAAATAATTAACTAAACTTCATTAAAAAGCAAATAATATTAGAATATTAAAATTAAATTGAGATTTTAATGATTTTTTTCAAATGTTCCTATGAAAAATGGAAACGAAACATTCTTAATTTGAAAACTTTTAACATAATTATATTCGAAAAATAAAAATGAATACAATATTTATGTTAAGTTGGCACATAATGCATTTGTATCAAAACGTTCCTATGACAAATGAAAATGAAACAATCATAAATGAAAAATTATCAACAAAATTGTATTGGAAAAGTAAAAACTAGTACAATATTATTATTTAACTGACATATTACTTGCATTTTTTTTTAAGTTCCTATAAAAAATGGAAATGAAACATTCTCAAATTAAAAACTATTAACATAATTATATTTGAAAACTAAAAATTAGTAAAATTTTTAGTTAAACTGACATATAATTCATATTTATCAAAACGTTCCTATGACAAATGGAAATGAAACATTCTTAAATTTTAAACTATTAATATGATTCTAATCGGAAAATAAAAATTAGTGCAATATTTATGTTAAACTGACATATAATGATGTATATATATCAAAACGTTCCTACGACAAATGGGAATGAAACATTCGTAAATGAAAAATTATTTACAAAATTCTATTACAAATGCAAAAACTATCACACTATTATTATTAAACTGATATATTAATTGTATTTTTTTAAAAGTTCCTATAAAAAATGGAAATGAAACATTCTTAAATTAAAAACTTTTTACACAATTGTATTTCAAAAGTTACAAAAAGTACAATATGTATGTTAAACTGACACATAATGCATATTTATCAAAAAGTTCCTATGACAAATGGAAATGAAACATTCAAAAATAAACAAATTTTAACAAAATTGTATTGAAAATGTTAAAAGTAGCACAATATTATTATTAAACTGACATATTACTTGTATTTTGTTAAAGTTCCTATAAAAAAAAAGGAAATGAAACATTCTCAAATTTTAAACTATTTACATAATTGTATTTTAAAAGAAAAAATTAGTACAATATTTATATTAAACTGTCATATATGGCACATTTTTTACAACGTTCCTATGAAAAATAGAAATGAAATATTCCCAAACTCAGAAAAAAGAATACAAAATTGTATTGAAATTGTAAGAAATTTCATTTAAAAATAAATATTAGCAGAAAATTAAACTTAAACTGACATAATATGGAAAGTTTTTAAAATGTTCCTATGAAAAATGGAAATGGAACATTCTCAAATTAAAAACTATGTGCTAAATTGTATTGCAATTGTAAATACTAACACGATATTACTATTAACCTAACATATTTCTTAACGTTTCTAACTCGAAACTATAATATTATATAATTGTACTTTTTGACAAATGAAATATTTTTGGAATAAAAATTAAAAACTAAAAACAAAATAAAAATTAGTACAATATCACTGTTGAACAGACATGTCATATACAGTTTTCTAAATTTTATTTTATAACTGACAAATAATACACCTTTTTCTTAATGTTCCTATGAAAAATGGAATGAAACATTTCCAAATTAAAAACTATTAACAAACAGTATTAAAAACATAAAACTAAGTACAATATTATTGTATAATTGACAAATAATACACCTTTTTTTAATGTTCCTATGAAAAATGGAAATGAAACACTACCAAATTTAAAATTATTAATAAAATTGTATTGAAAAAATAAAAGTGAGTACAATATAATTACTTAATTGACATTTAATACACATTTTTCTAAATGTTCCTATGAATAATGTAAATGAAACATTTCCAAATGAAAAATTATATATAAAATTGTATTGAAAAAATATAAATATGTACAATATTAGTGTTTAACTGACAAATAATACACATTTTTCTAAATGTTCCTATGAAAAATGGATATAAAACATTGCCAAATTAAAAAATATTTACAAAATTGTATTGAAAGATATAAATTAGTACAATATTATTATTAAGTTAACATATTAATAAACAAAATTTCAAATGTTTCTATGAAAAATGGAAATGAAACATTTCCAATTTAAAAATTTTTAATAAAATTGCATTGAAAAAATAAGACAAGTACAATATTATTGTTTAACTGACAAATAATACACATTTTTCTTAATGTTCCTATGAAAAATGGAAATGAAACATTTCCAAATTAAAAATTATTAACAAATATTATTGAAAAAGTAAAAATAAGTACAATATTAGTGTTTAACTGACAAACAATACACATTTTTCTTAATGTTCCTATGAAAACTGGAAATGAAACAATTCCAAATTTAAAAATATTAATAAAATTTCATTGAAGAAATAAAAAATAAGTACAATATTAGTGTTTAACTGAGAAATGAGTACAATATTTGTGTTTAACTGAGAAATAAAACACCTTTTTCTTAATGTTCCTATGAAAAATGGAAACGAAACATTTCTGAATTAAAAAATAATAATACGATCGTAATTATTAATCGTAAACAGTACAATATTATTGTTTAACTGACAAATAATACACATCTTTCTAAATGTTCCTATGAAAAATGGAAATGAAACATTTTCAAATTAAAAATAATTGACAAGATTCTATTGTTAAACTAAAAACTAGAACAATTAACCTGACATATTAATACGCATTCTTCCAAACGTTCCTATGCAAAATGAAACGTTACCAAATTAAAAATTGTTAAAACAAAATGTATTTAGCGGCTAGAAGTATTGGAAAACGTCAGTTAAAAACAGGTGACACCTTAATGTTCATTAGCATCTGTGTGGTGTGATTTGGGAGTGTGCTTCGCTTAAGTGTTGCGTTTTGAATACTAATTTCAGCTCAAGATATTTATGTATGTATATTAAAACATTGATATCCACTGAGCCTTCAAATTATATTATTGCCTATTCTACATTTATTTTCAACCGCAATTATCGTAGAAATTACAATTCCTTCTGGTCATCGAACGGGCAATCAATAAAACTACAGAAATTATTTTAAGAAACACATGTTAGTAGCTATATATATTAGGGTAGTTTCATTTTACATTTTTGATGCATACAAAATATCATATAAGTAGGGCGTGAAAGGCTATGTTTTGTTGCAAAACCTGTTCCGGAAAGGATGTAAATAGTGAGTTTAATAAGTCAGTATTTAATTTGTTTTATTGAATAATTGATAAACTAATTTAGAACTTCAAATTTGACAACGACCGCACTTCAGACAAAAAAAAAAGAACGGAGCAGGGGAAGTTTTTTTCCTTATTTATTTTAATTTATAGCTTCTAAACCGACTATTTGGTCAATAATAGTATATTGGAACAAATTTTCTGGATCGGAACAGGGGAACTTTTTCCCCCATAAAAAATAAATTTTATGAATAAGAGTTCCAACCCCTAACAAGACTGATAATATTGTATTTTCACTGAATAAGATATAGATAGAATTTAGAAGTAGTTTAGACCGATTTGTGGTAGATTGGAGCAGCAGAACTTTGTCCCCCATACAATACTATCCTTGTATCTCTAGAAATTCTAAAAGTTAAGTCTTCGAACTTTGTACATTAACGTTTTTTAATAATTAACTGATTATATCAACTCATTTAAAGAAATAGTATTAGGGGTACATCCATTGTACTTTAAAAAACGTCCTTATTTTAAAATTTGGTGTGAAATAAACAGATTCAGAGTAGAGGGAATTTTTCAGTTAGAAAAAAATTATCTGACTAGAAGTAGGTACTGTTAGGGGGAACTACCCTAATCTATTGAGTTTTTTTAATCTCTTAACTAAAACTATGTGAGTAAAAGCGGTGTCAAAGTTACATTCATTAACAACTTCCAGTCGATTTGGCATACGAGGTTATTTATTGATTGTAATATATTTATTCTAATCTCCAAATTTACAAAATATTTTCTTTTTTGTATTCCTTAAATTTTTGAAGGAAACGTTTCGTAAAATTAAGGAAATATCAGCGAGAATGAAATACATATAACAGATGGAGAAAATGGGCAACATTTTTATACCCTTCACCACCATAGGTGGAAAGGGTATTATAAGTTTGTGCTGATGTATGTAATGCATAGAAATATTTATCAAAGACCCACCTTTTAGTATAACAATAGGCTTAGAATCACTTTCTGAGTCGATTTAGCGATGTCCGTCCGTCCGTCTGGCTGGGTGGACCCCCATGTAAACCTTGTAATCAAACTACAGGTCGCAATTCTAAAAATAATTCTATGAAATTTGACACAGATCATTTTATTGATAATGGGACCATGGCTATTAAAATTCGTCAAAATTGATCCATTATTTATGGTACCTCCCATAGGTCCCACTTCCCGGAATTGATATATTGGCCACAAAAATCAATATTTTTTCATGAAATTTAAAACAAATACTACTTACCCAGTAAAACTTTTCATTACCAAATAATGAGTTAAACAGTTAAACTATTGAACACGAACTACTTACTCATTCGCTGTTTAAGTCATTACATTAACATGGGGATGTCATTGGAGGCAACTACTTACCAATTGCAGAAAAGTGATGACTTGGGTAAGCAATTTGAAAGCAACAACAACAACAGCAACAACTTTTTTGTTGTTGTTTTATTAAAAACATATATTTTTAAACGAAATACAAAATTTTTTTTATGATCCCATGGGGGCTCGAACCCAGACCTTCCGACTGCTAGGCAGAGACTCTTCCACTGAGCTACTTCATATGTTGAAAACTTAGGAGCTTATAATTAATATAAACAATTTTTATTTTTAGATCCAAAATCATGTGAAAATAAATTTGTTTTTGACTGCTTTTTTTTGCTTTGTTGTAATTTTTGGAAAAATATTTTTATACGATTTTTTGTAATTATTTTAAAACTTTTTTAAAATTATTTTAAAACTTAAACAATTTAAATCTTCTTTTTTGTATAAGTTTTTACATAAGATTGACTCTTACTTACTTAAATGTTACAACCTGTTAAGGTCAAAGTCCGAGCATATTTTAGAATTTCATGGACTTCGATCTTGAGCGAATATTCTCCAATTTTATAGGCCAAGCTTTGAAAAATGTTCCTCTACTTGGTCTTTCTATCGAAGTTTCGGACATCCTTCTCTAACATTAGGTAGTGGGACATTTCAATTCTAATTTTATCCTCTCCATTGTATTTTTTTCAAGAGAGGGTTACTAGCCCGTAATCCTAACCCATTTTTATCGATCTTATGGGACAACTCTCGGAACATGTTAACTCACAATATTAATGGGTGTTAAACTATCTCCCCGGGTGATACCATGAGGAGGTGTGTGTCCACAGTTGAGATGAAGGATTACCCAGATAAGTTGTGCTTACCAAGTTAAGACCAATTAGAATCGTGTTTGGTATTCAACATCCCCTACATAATCAAAATTGACTCATGATGGTATTTTTTCATTAACGTGAGTTAGTTTTACAAATTTTTTTTTACAGAAGATAATATTTAAGTTCTTAAAATTCAAAAATCATTTAAAAAGACTCCTTTAATAAAAAAAAAACTAAAAAAAATGTTTGCCCTTGGTGGAATTTGAACCGGGGCCATTCAGTTTAAATTACCATCTTAATTACAAATAAGTACTTCTGTAATAACTTATTATTTATTCGGATGATATGTTGTAGTCGTTACAAGGTAACCAGTTATCAGAGTACTTGCCATTACCAAAGTTTTGCTGGGTATGTAAACTAAAATCACTGCACCGAATTTCGTAGAAATCGATCCACATTTGACCATAGCTCCCATACAAACTCTTCTTTAAAAACGCACTAAATGAGACAATAATCACTAAAACGCTCGTAAATCTAAAGATAATGAGAATTTCAAGTGTATTTTTTGGACACGTAATTTCTGTAACAACTGTAATCAATTTGCGAAATTTCGAGACAATCGCTCAACATTTGACCCTAGCTCTCATATAAGTTCAAATGACGGAAACAGCTTAAATATATAAGTTTTGAGAAAATGTTTGTATGGTGACAAAATTTAGCAAATATTTGTCTTTATAAAGGAAAAATAACACCTTTGACCTTAGTGGTGAAGGGTATCGTATGGTCGGGCTTGACCGACTATAGCACTTTTTTACTTGTTTTTCTTTACTTTAAGCGGGCGTGGGACGTTTGGAACGAATTTATGATAGTGTTAAGGGCCTTAATATCAACTTTGAAAAGGCATCCCATCTGATTTTGACCGTAATTCGAATCATCTATATATATAAAACTCTAGTCTAGACTGACTGATTCATCATTATCCAAAATGACAAAAGCTTGGTAGCTGAAATTGTGATTGTATAGAAACATTAAAATAGGATTTTAGGAATGTCGTTCGTATAAAGGGTGAAGAACCGGGAAAATCTGTAAAAGGTATATCTTCGATAATAAAAGTGATATGTACAAAAGATAAATTGGATCAACTACGAAAATAAGATTGTACGTACTTAGTACTTTTTTTTTGAAATGGGACTAATTGAGGGTAAAAAAGAGTAATAACTAATTTTTGGTACTTTTTGAATCCATTCGTATCTTTTGAACCAACTAGAGTCGATAAACATGACAAAAGTATCAAATACGTGTTTGGTAATTTTTCGTATTAGGGGGTAAAAACTGAAAAACAATTTTTAATGGTAGGTTCTTTATTTATAATTTTTGGAAGTTAAAGTACACCTTACTTCACCACTTTTTTCTATTCATCGGCTATTATATCTGTGGCAATATGGAAGAGTAGCTTAAGTCGACTTAAAAGAGAATTGAGTTAAGGCGTTTATTGCATTACAGAAGCAATGGCGCTTAAATGTGTTTAGTCCGTTTTAAAAAATTCATGTTTTTATTAATGTAATCTACGTTTCCCTTTTAGCTTAAGTTTTTTGAATTAATAATGCATTGATCAAAACAACTTATGTACACATATTTTTGTGTACATATTCATAATTTTATTTCATCATATAAATAACGATTTCGCTTAAAAAAATAACATCATTTTTTTCAAACAACTTATGCATACACAAGACTACACAATATAGTTATACTTTTTATTTAAACAGAACCGCTTAAAGTTACTTAAGGTTTAGTTCAACTCAAATTTCAGTTTCAAAAAAGAGCTTAAGTAGAAACAACGTAAAATCTTATGTAGAAAAAATATAAAATCGTCTGAATTTAACGATATTTTGTTTTAAATATTCACCTTCTTTCTCTAATAAACAGAAGAAAAATTACACAAAATTGATGATATCTCAAAACTTCAATTTTCGACTTAAGCTATTCTTCCATGTTAACACAGATATATGTGTTGTATTCCATTTTAGATCGGATATAGGTGATATAGAAATAGAAAAAAAAGGAAATCGGATAGAGTAAAGTATATTTAGCACCGGTTTAAGAGTGCGAGACATTTGAAAGCTTCTTATGACACTTGAAAAAGGGGTTGAGTCAAATGGACATTACACTGTGTGTTTCCACCGAGAACTTCACGAGTTAAAAGATTTTACAGTTGCTTCTGTCACCTTTTTGCAGGAGGTAGTCCACCTACGCTTAAAATCGGACATGTTTTGGGACATCTCTCATGTGTTCTTCAATTGCTTTTTTGAAAAAGCCGTACCTTTCCAAAGGCCGAAGTTCTAGATAGGTGGATTTGCCTCTCGTGGTACAAAAAGTTATGTTATTGTTTTAATATCTATCAAGTGCCTTTTTTTCATAGTGACATGATGCCAAATAGGTCCAAAAATTTACAGGCGCTAGATAAGAATAATTCAAAAAAACTTTGAAAACCGTCTACTGCTTCGGGTACCTCCTTTGGACCCCCATGTTTTCACTTATTTTTCTTTTCAATGTACAACACGCAATTTTCACCAGAATTTCATGAAAATCGGCACAACTCTATTACTTGACCCAAAAAAGAGCACCGCTATTATTGATTGAAATCCGTCAACTCCTTGGGTTGCCTTCCTTGGACCCCCATATTTTCACTTATTTTAATTCTTAATGTATAAAACGCTATTTTCAATAGAATTTGATAAAATTTGATACACTTATATTTTTTGATCCAAAAATGAGCTTTAATAGTTTTGGTTGAAATCCGTCTACTCCTTGGGGTACCTCCCTTTGACCCCCATTTTTTACTTATTTTCCTTCTCAATGTATAATCTGTAATTTTCAAAAGAATTTAATAAAATTCGGTACACTCTTATGCTTTGATCCAAAAAAGAGCTGTACTAATTTTGGTTGAAATCCGTCTACTCCTTGGTGTACCTCCTTTGGATCCCCATTTTTACATATTTTCCTTCTCAATGTATAAGCCGCAATTTTCAATAGAATTTTGTAAAATTCGGCATACTTTTATTTTTTGAACCAAAAAAGAGCCCTACTAATTTTGGCTGAAGTCCGTAGACTCCTTGGGGTACTTTTATGGACCCCCATTTTTCACTTATTTTCCTTCTCAATGTATAAACCTCAATTTTCAACAGAATTTGATTAAATTCGGCAAACTTTTATTTTTTATCCAAAAAAGAGTCTTACTAATTTTTTTTTGAAATCCGATGACTCCTTGGGGTACCTCCATTGGAACCGCATTTTGTCACTTATTTTCCTTCTCAATCTATTACCCCCAATCTTCAATAGAATTTGATAAAATTCAGCACTCTTTTATTTTTTGATCCAAGAAAGAGCTCTACTGATTTTGGTTGAAATTCGTTGACTTCTTGGGGTACCTACCTTGGACCCCTACTTTTTTATGTATTTTTATTCTCAATAAATAAGGCGAACTTCTGAATAAAATTTAGTGAAATTCGTCACATGCCTATAAGTTAATCCAAGAAAGAACTCTACTAATTTTTATTTTAATCCGTGGACTCCTAGAGGTACTTCGTAAATCTCAAGATAATGTAATTTAAATTAATGTTAGGATTAATAACTGCATTTTGATTAAAAATATATGCCTGAATATATGCAATGCTTTTTTGTTATAAGCAAAATTACATACCTTTTTATACCCTTCACCACCTTAGGTGGAAAGGGTATTATAAGTTTGTGCTGATGTATGTAACGGATTTAAATACCCACCTTTTAGTATACCAATAGGCTTAGAATCACTTCCTGAGTCGATTTAGCGATGTCCGTCCGTCCGTCCGTCTGGCTGGTTGGCTGGACCCCCATGTAAATCTTGTAATCAAACTACAGGCCGCAATTCTAAAGATAATTTGATGAAATTTGGCACAGATAATTTTTTTGATAATGGGACCATGGCTACTGAAATTCGTAAAAATCGGTTCATTATTTATGGTACCTCCCATAGGTCCCACTTCCCGGAATTGATATTTTGGCCACAAATATCAATATTTTTTCACGAAATTTAAATCAAATACTGCTTATGTAAAAATAAATCACTATATAAAATCGGTCCACATTTGACCATAGCTCCCATACAAACTTTTCTTTAAAAACGCACTAAATGAGACAAAAAACTCACTAAAACTCTCGTAAATCTGAAGATAATGGGAATTTTAAGTTTATTTTTTGCATACATAATTTTTGTAACAATTGTAATCAATTCGCCAAATTTCGAGATAATCGGTCCACATTTGACTCTAGCTCTCATATAAGTCCAAATGTCGGAAGCAGCTTAAATATATAAGTTTTGAGAAAATGTTTGTACGATGGCAAAATTTAGCAAATATTTGTCTTTATACAGAAAAAATAACACTTTTGACCTTAGTGGTGAAGGGTATCGTATGGTCGGGCTTGACCGACTATAGCACTTTCTTACTTGTTTTTACTAAATTTTGATTTTTTCAAAAGATTGACAAAATTTGCAGAATTCCTTTAGCTAATTCGAAAGAAAAGGCTTTTGCCTTTCATTTTATTATACTGAGAGCACGGAGGTAAACCGATTTAACAGATTTTTTCTCCAACGAAAACAGCCAATGCTGAATTTTATAGGACAATTTTGATGCGTTTATATCTCTCAAACTACGCATGCAATAAACTTTTTTCTTTATTTTAAACAAAAACAAGATCCCGGACTTAAATAAAATTGATGATTTTTCCAGTTAAAATATCTTTGATATATAAGTCTTTAAATTTCAATGATTTTACCATCAATTTTTGTTTCACAGTATTAAGCTGACTTCAACCGATTTTTTCTATATATATTTACATATCTTAGAAAAAAAATACAGATTTTTCATTGCCAGATTTTTCTCTATAAAATGGCATTATTAGATTTTTGAAAAGTGATAGTCAAAAAATGTCTTTTTTGCAAAGCTTAGGCCCTCCTTAACAATTATCTCATACACACTGATGCAACCAGACTTAAAGTTTAGAAGATACAGATTTGTTACCACTTTTTAGTCTCAAACCACTGTGCGACAGGTCCTAGTGTATAATTTTATACACGTGTGTTTGTAAATAAGACATTTTTTAATCAAATATTTATGAATTTGCCTTAATTTTTCCTTATTCAGATGGACATACGAGTACATTTAAATGCGCAATTATTATCGTTATATGACAATATTGACACTTAATTATTACATATATCTTATACTTACACACGAGTGCATATGTACGTAAAAATTTCCTCATTTTCCATTTTCCTTAATTGATGAAATCTGAATTTGCACACTTGTATTATTCTCAAATATTTACCTACTTGACCATCTACCGCAAGGGTATGCACTAAGACATTGTAAATAAGGCAATTTTGCTAAAGAAAATTTAGAATGATGTATACTCGTACATAAGCAGAAAAAGTCTATTAAAATATTTAAAAAGTAAATCTTATGCTTTTAATTCTAATTTTAATTTTTTAAAATAGTTTTTTCAAAAGTATTTAATACAACTTAAATCAGCTGTTCATCAATTCTTTCCCTAAATTATTTCATTTAGCGAATACCTTTAATATTACCCTTTTCCTACACTCTTTACTATTGAGTGTTCATAAGGACTAATTGTTTCGTTTTATTGTTTCTCTTGTCAGTTTTAGAAAACTACAATCAAGTTCTTTTCAAATAGAAATTGACACTTGAAAGAGAATGAAGTGTCAAATACGTATGGACGTTTTTAGCTCTTCATTGTTATATTTGTTGAAACTTATGTATTTTATTTGCTTCGAAGCTGACTAGAAAGTGTGTAAGTGGTAACGAAGTTTGGGCTTAATAAAATTCAAATATTTGCAGAAATCAATTTAAAAATCTGGACAATATTGAAAATTTTTTACGAATTTAAAGTCATTTGCATGGAATTCAAAATACACTTTTTATTTATTAAATTAACATATGTAAATATTTCAAAATGTACCATAAACGTCAAAAATGTTTTAAATCCATATAACAGTATTTTTATAAATACGCGATTTGGTTCCAAATTTAAATTAAAGAACGAAAAAAGTACAATAATTTATTTTAATCCCTAATACCTAAAAAATTAACTACTTAATTAATTTTTGCTTTTCACAATTTTTATAAGAAATTTCTCAAAAAAATTCTTATTTTTATAGGAAAATTTTTTTAAACCTTCTTATTTTTATTGGAAATTTTTGAAACTCTCTTATTTTTTTATAGAAAATTTCTCAAAAATCTAATATTTTTATAGAAAATTTTTCAAAATTTCTCCCTTTTATAATTTATAGGAAATTTTTAAAAAATTTCTTATTTTTATAGGCAATTTTTTAAATATTTCTTATTTTCACAGGAAACTTTTAAAAATTTTCTTATTTTTATAGGAAATTTTTCAAAAAATTCTTATTTTTAAAGGAGCTTATTAAAAAATTTCTTATTTTTATAGGAAATGTTTCAAACTTTCTTATTTTTATAGAAAATTTTTTTAATTTTTTTTTTTCATAGGAAATTTTTCAAAAATTTCCTAATTTAATAGGAACTATTTCAAAAATTTCTAATTTTTATAGGAAATTTTTCTAAAATTTCTTATTTTTAAAGGAAATTTTTCAAAAACTTTTTATTTTTATAAGAAATTTTTCAAAAATTTCTTTTGTTTATAGGACATTTTTCAAAAATTTTGTATTTCTATAGAAAAACTTTCAAAAATTTCTTATTTTTATAGGAAATTTTTCAACAATTTTTTATTTTCATAGGAAATTTTTCAAGAATTTCTTATTTTTGCAGGAAATTTTTCAAATATTTATTATTTTTTTTTTAGAAAATTTTTAAAAAATTTATTATTATGGGAAATTTTTCAAAATTTCTTATTTTTATAGGAAATTTTTAAAAAATTTCTTTTTTTATAGAAAGTTTTTCAAAATCTCTCATTTTTATGGGAAAATTTTCAAAAATTTATTACATTTTAGGAAATATTTCAAACATTTCATATTCTTATAGGAAAATTTTCAAAATTTTTTAAAAATTTCTGATTTTTATCGCGAATTTTACAAAAATCTCTTATTTTTATATTAAATTTTTCAAAACTCTTATTTTTATAACAAATTTTTATCGAAAAATTTTAAAAAAACTTCTTAATTTTATAGAAAATTGTTTAAAAATTTCTTATTAGTATAGAAAATTTTTCAAAAATTTTAAAAACTTAAAAACTTCTTAAATTTTAAAAACTTCTTAAATTTTAAAAACTTCTTACTTTTATACGAAATTTTTCAAAAAATTCTTATTTTGATAGAAAATTTTTTATAAATTTCTTTTTTCTATAGGAAATTTTTCAAAAATTTCTTATTTTTATACGAAATTTTTTTCAAAATTTTTATATTTTGATAGGAAATTTTTCAAAAGTTTCTTATTCTTTTTAAGAAATTTTTCAAAAATTTCAAATTTGTTTAAAAAAAATTTAAAAAATTTCTTATCTTTATAGAAAATTTTTTAAAAATTTCTTAATTTTATAGAAAATTTTTCAAAACTTTCTTATTTTTATAGGAAATTTTTCTAAAATTTCTTATTTTTATAGGAAATTTTTCAAAAATTTCTTATTTTTACACGAAATTTTTCAAAAGTTTCTTATTTTTATAGAAAATTTTTCAAAAATTTCTTATTTTTATAGGAAATTTTTCAAAAATTTCTTATTTTTATAGGAAATTTTTCAAAAATATCTTATTTTTATAGGAAAATTTTCAAAAATTTCTAATTTTTATAAACAATTTTTCAAAAATTTCTTATTCTTATAGGAAATTTTTAAATTTTTTTTATTTTTTAGGTAATTTTTCAAAATTTTCTTTATTTATAATCAATTTTTCAAAAATTTCTTATTTTTATAAGAAATTTTTCAAAAATTTCTTATTTTTTTAAGAAATTTTTCAAAAATTTCTTATTTTTATAAGAAATTCTTATCTTTCTTATCTTATCTTTATAGAAAATTTTTTAAAAATTTCTTAATTTTATAGAAAATTTTTCAAAACTTTCTTATTTTTATAGGAAATTTTTCAAAAATTTCTTATTTTTATAGGAAATTTTTCAAAAATTTATTATTTTTATAGGAAATTTTTCAAAAGTTTTTTATTTTTATAGAAAATTTTTCAAAAATTTCTTTTTTTTATAGGAAATTTTTCAAAAATTTCTTATTTTTACAGGAAAATTTTCAAAAATTTGTAATTTTTATAAACAATTTTTCAAAAATTTCTTATTCTTATAGGAAATTTTTCAATTTTTTTTATTTTTTAGGTAATTTTTCAAAATTTTCTTTTTTTATAAGAAATTTTTCAAAAAATTCTTATTTTTATAAGAAATTTTTCAAAAATTTCTTATTTTTATAAGAAATTTTTCAAAAATTTCTTATTTTTATAAGAAATTCTTCAAAAATTTCTTATTTTTATAAGAAATTCTTCAAAAAGTTCTTATTTTTATAAGAAAATAATAAAGAAAATATAAAAAACAAATTTTTCAAAAATTTTTTATGTTTATAAGAAATTTTTCAAAAATTTCTTATTTTTATAAGAAATTTTTCAAAAATTTCTTATTTTTATAAGAAATTTTTCAAAAATTTCTTATTTTTATAAGAAATTTTTCGAAAATTTCTTATTTTTATAAGAAATTTTTCAAAAATTTCTTATTTTTATAGGAAATTTTTCAAAAATTTCTTATTTTCATAGGAAAATTTTCAAAAATTTCTAATTTTTATAAACAATTTTTCAAAAATTTCTTATTCTTATAGGAAATTTTTCAATTTTTTTTATTTTTTAGGTAATTTTTAAAAATTTTCTTTTTTATAAGAAATTTTTCAAAAATTTCTTATTTTTATAAGAAATTTTTCAAAAATTTCTTATTTTTATAAGAAATTTTTCAAAAATTTCTTATTTATATATGAAATTTTTCAAAAATTTCTTATTTATATATGAAATTTTTCAAAAATTTCTTATTTTCATAAGAAATTCTTCAAAAATTTCTTATTTTTTTAAGAAATTTTTCAAAAATTTCGTATTTTTATAAGAAATTTTACAAAAATTTCTTATTTTTATAAGAAATTTTTAAAAAAAATCTTATTTTTATAAGAAAATTTTCAAAAATTTCTTATTTTTATAAGAATTTTTTTAAAAAATTCTTATTTTTATAAGAAATTTTTCAAAAATTTCTTATTTGTATAAGAAATTTAAAGAAAAAAATTCTTATTTTTATAGGAAATTTTTTAAAAATTTGTTATTTTTATAAGAAATTTTTCAAAAATTTCTTATTTTTATAAGAAATTTTTCAAAAATTTCTTATTTTTATAAGAAATTTTTCAAAAATTTCTTATTTTTATAAGAAATTTTTCAAAAATTTCTTATTTTTATAAGAAATTTTTCGAAAATTTCTTATTTTTATAGGAAATTTTTCAACAATTTTTTATTTTCATAGGAAATTTTTCAAGAATTTCTTATTTTTGCAGGAAATTTTTCAAATATTTATTATTTTTTTTTTAGAAAATTTTTAAAAAATTTATTATTATGGGAAATTTTTCAAAATTTCTTATTTTTATAGGAAATTTTTAAAAAATTTCTTTTTTTATAGAAAGTTTTTCAAAATCTCTCATTTTTATGGGAAAATTTTCAAAAATTTATTACATTTTAGGAAATATTTCAAACATTTCATATTCTTATAGGAAAATTTTCAAAATTTTTTAAAAATTTCTGATTTTTATCGCGAATTTTACAAAAATCTCTTATTTTTATAGGAAATTTTTCAAAACTCTTATTTTTATAACAAATTTTTATCGAAAAATTTTAAAAAAACTTCTTAATTTTATAGAAAATTGTTTAAAAATTTCTTATTAGTATAGAAAATTTTTCAAAAATTTTAAAAACTTAAAAACTTCTTAAATTTTAAAAACTTCTTACTTTTATACGAAATTTTTCAAAAAATTCTTATTTTGATAGAAAATTTTTTATAAATTTCTTTTTTCTATAGGAAATTTTTCAAAAATTTCTTATTTTTATACGAAATTTTTTTCAAAATTTTTATATTTTGATAGGAAATTTTTCAAAAGTTTCTTATTCTTTTTAAGAAATTTTTCAAAAATTTCAAATTTGTTTAAAAAAAATTTAAAAAATTTCTTATCTTTATAGAAAATTTTTTAAAAATTTCTTAATTTTATAGAAAATTTTTCAAAACTTTCTTATTTTTATAGGAAATTTTTCTAAAATTTCTTATTTTTATAGGAAATTTTTCAAAAATTTCTTATTTTTACACGAAATTTTTCAAAAGTTTCTTATTTTTATAGAAAATTTTTCAAAAATTTCTTATTTTTATAGGAAATTTTTCAAAAATTTCTTATTTTTATAGGAAATTTTTCAAAAATATCTTATTTTTATAGGAAAATTTTCAAAAATTTCTAATTTTTATAAACAATTTTTCAAAAATTTCTTATTCTTATAGGAAATTTTTAAATTTTTTTTATTTTTTAGGTAATTTTTCAAAATTTTCTTTATTTATAATCAATTTTTCAAAAATTTCTTATTTTTATAAGAAATTTTTCAAAAATTTCTTATTTTTTTAAGAAATTTTTCAAAAATTTCTTATTTTTATAAGAAATTCTTATCTTTCTTATCTTATCTTTATAGAAAATTTTTTAAAAATTTCTTAATTTTATAGAAAATTTTTCAAAACTTTCTTATTTTTATAGGAAATTTTTCAAAAATTTCTTATTTTTATAGGAAATTTTTCAAAAATTTATTATTTTTATAGGAAATTTTTCAAAAGTTTTTTATTTTTATAGAAAATTTTTCAAAAATTTCTTTTTTTTATAGGAAATTTTTCAAAAATTTCTTATTTTTACAGGAAAATTTTCAAAAATTTGTAATTTTTATAAACAATTTTTCAAAAATTTCTTATTCTTATAGGAAATTTTTCAATTTTTTTTATTTTTTAGGTAATTTTTCAAAATTTTCTTTTTTTATAAGAAATTTTTCAAAAAATTCTTATTTTTATAAGAAATTTTTCAAAAATTTCTTATTTTTATAAGAAATTTTTCAAAAATTTCTTATTTTTATAAGAAATTCTTCAAAAATTTCTTATTTTTATAAGAAATTCTTCAAAAAGTTCTTATTTTTATAAGAAAATAATAAAGAAAATATAAAAAACAAATTTTTCAAAAATTTTTTATGTTTATAAGAAATTTTTCAAAAATTTCTTATTTTTATAAGAAATTTTTCAAAAATTTCTTATTTTTATAAGAAATTTTTCAAAAATTTCTTATTTTTATAAGAAATTTTTCGAAAATTTCTTATTTTTATAAGAAATTTTTCAAAAATTTCTTATTTTTATAGGAAATTTTTCAAAAATTTCTTATTTTCATAGGAAAATTTTCAAAAATTTCTAATTTTTATAAACAATTTTTCAAAAATTTCTTATTCTTATAGGAAATTTTTCAATTTTTTTTATTTTTTAGGTAATTTTTAAAAATTTTCTTTTTTATAAGAAATTTTTCAAAAATTTCTTATTTTTATAAGAAATTTTTCAAAAATTTCTTATTTTTATAAGAAATTTTTCAAAAATTTCTTATTTATATATGAAATTTTTCAAAAATTTCTTATTTATATATGAAATTTTTCAAAAATTTCTTATTTTCATAAGAAATTCTTCAAAAATTTCTTATTTTTTTAAGAAATTTTTCAAAAATTTCGTATTTTTATAAGAAATTTTACAAAAATTTCTTATTTTTATAAGAAATTTTTAAAAAAAATCTTATTTTTATAAGAAAATTTTCAAAAATTTCTTATTTTTATAAGAATTTTTTTAAAAAATTCTTATTTTTATAAGAAATTTTTCAAAAATTTCTTATTTGTATAAGAAATTTAAAGAAAAAAATTCTTATTTTTATAGGAAATTTTTTAAAAATTTGTTATTTTTATAAGAAATTTTTCAAAAATTTCTTATTTTTATAAGAAATTTTTCAAAAATTTCTTATTTTTATAAGAAATTTTTCAAAAATTTCTTATTTTTATAAGAAATTTTTCAAAAATTTCTTATTTTTATAAGAAATTTTTCGAAAATTTCTTATTTTTATAGGAAATTTTTCAACAATTTTTTATTTTCATAGGAAATTTTTCAAGAATTTCTTATTTTTGCAGGAAATTTTTCAAATATTTATTATTTTTTTTTTAGAAAATTTTTAAAAAATTTATTATTATGGGAAATTTTTCAAAATTTCTTATTTTTATAGGAAATTTTTAAAAAATTTCTTTTTTTATAGAAAGTTTTTCAAAATCTCTCATTTTTATGGGAAAATTTTCAAAAATTTATTACATTTTAGGAAATATTTCAAACATTTCATATTCTTATAGGAAAATTTTCAAAATTTTTTAAAAATTTCTGATTTTTATCGCGAATTTTACAAAAATCTCTTATTTTTATAGGAAATTTTTCAAAACTCTTATTTTTATAACAAATTTTTATCGAAAAATTTTAAAAAAACTTCTTAATTTTATAGAAAATTGTTTAAAAATTTCTTATTAGTATAGAAAATTTTTCAAAAATTTTAAAAACTTAAAAACTTCTTAAATTTTAAAAACTTCTTACTTTTATACGAAATTTTTCAAAAAATTCTTATTTTGATAGAAAATTTTTTATAAATTTCTTTTTTCTATAGGAAATTTTTCAAAAATTTCTTATTTTTATACGAAATTTTTTTCAAAATTTTTATATTTTGATAGGAAATTTTTCAAAAGTTTCTTATTCTTTTTAAGAAATTTTTCAAAAATTTCAAATTTGTTTAAAAAAAATTTAAAAAATTTCTTATCTTTATAGAAAATTTTTTAAAAATTTCTTAATTTTATAGAAAATTTTTCAAAACTTTCTTATTTTTATAGGAAATTTTTCTAAAATTTCTTATTTTTATAGGAAATTTTTCAAAAATTTCTTATTTTTACACGAAATTTTTCAAAAGTTTCTTATTTTTATAGAAAATTTTTCAAAAATTTCTTATTTTTATAGGAAATTTTTCAAAAATTTCTTATTTTTATAGGAAATTTTTCAAAAATATCTTATTTTTATAGGAAAATTTTCAAAAATTTCTAATTTTTATAAACAATTTTTCAAAAATTTCTTATTCTTATAGGAAATTTTTAAATTTTTTTTATTTTTTAGGTAATTTTTCAAAATTTTCTTTATTTATAATCAATTTTTCAAAAATTTCTTATTTTTATAAGAAATTTTACAAAAATTTCTTATTTTTTTAAGAAATTTTTCAAAAATTTCTTATTTTTATAAGAAATTCTTATCTTTCTTATCTTATCTTTATAGAAAATTTTTTAAAAATTTCTTAATTTTATAGAAAATTTTTCAAAACTTTCTTATTTTTATAGGAAATTTTTCAAAAATTTCTTATTTTTATAGGAAATTTTTCAAAAATTTATTATTTTTATAGGAAATTTTTCAAAAGTTTTTTATTTTTATAGAAAATTTTTCAAAAATTTCTTTTTTTTATAGGAAATTTTTCAAAAATTTCTTATTTTTACAGGAAAATTTTCAAAAATTTGTAATTTTTATAAACAATTTTTCAAAAATTTCTTATTCTTATAGGAAATTTTTCAATTTTTTTTATTTTTTAGGTAATTTTTCAAAATTTTCTTTTTTTATAAGAAATTTTTCAAAAAATTCTTATTTTTATAAGAAATTTTTCAAAAATTTCTTATTTTTATAAGAAATTTTTCAAAAATTTCTTATTTTTATAAGAAATTCTTCAAAAATTTCTTATTTTTATAAGAAATTCTTCAAAAAGTTCTTATTTTTATAAGAAAATAATAAAGAAAATATAAAAAACAAATTTTTCAAAAATTTTTTATGTTTATAAGAAATTTTTCAAAAATTTCTTATTTTTATAAGAAATTTTTCAAAAATTTCTTATTTTTATAAGAAATTTTTCAAAAATTTCTTATTTTTATAAGAAATTTTTCGAAAATTTCTTATTTTTATAAGAAATTTTTCAAAAATTTCTTATTTTTATAGGAAATTTTTCAAAAATTTCTTATTTTCATAGGAAAATTTTCAAAAATTTCTAATTTTTATAAACAATTTTTAAAAATTTCTTATTCTTATAGGAAATTTTTCAATTTTTTTTATTTTTTAGGTAATTTTTAAAAATTTTCTTTTTTATAAGAAATTTTTCAAAAATTTCTTATTTTTATAAGAAATTTTTCAAAAATTTCTTATTTTTATAAGAAATTTTTCAAAAATTTCTTATTTATATATGAAATTTTTCAAAAATTTCTTATTTATATATGAAATTTTTCAAAAATTTCTTATTTTCATAAGAAATTCTTCAAAAATTTCTTATTTTTTTAAGAAATTTTTCAAAAATTTCGTATTTTTATAAGAAATTTTACAAAAATTTCTTATTTTTATAAGAAATTTTTAAAAAAAATCTTATTTTTATAAGAAAATTTTCAAAAATTTCTTATTTTTATAAGAATTTTTTTAAAAAATTCTTATTTTTATAAGAAATTTTTCAAAAATTTCTTATTTGTATAAGAAATTTAAAGAAAAAAATTCTTATTTTTATAGGAAATTTTTTAAAAATTTGTTATTTTTATAAGAAATTTTTCAAAAATTTCTTATTTTTATAAGACATTTTTCAAAAATTTTTTATTTTTATAAGAAAATTTTCAAAAATATTTTATTTTATAAGAAATTTTTAAAAAATTTCGTATATTTAGCAAAATTTTAAAAATTTCTTATTTTTGTAGAAAATTTTTCAAAAATTTTTTATTTTAATAGGAAACTTTCCAAAAAATTCTTATTTTTAAAGGATTTTTTCCAAAAATTTCTTATTTTTATAGGAGGTTTTTTAAAAATTTCTTATTTTTGTAATAAATTTTTCAAATTTCTTATTTTTTTTAGCAAATATTTCAAAAATTGCTTATTTTTTTTTTAAGAAACTTATTATTTTTTTTTTTGAAATTTTTCAAAATTTTCTTATTTTTTAGAAAATTTTTCAAAACTTTCTTCATTTTATAGGAAAATTTCTAATTTTGATAGGAAATTTTAAAAAATTTTTATATTTTTATAGGAAAATTTTCAAAAATTTCTTATTTTTATAGGAATTTTTCAAAAAATTTTTTTTTTTTTGTAGCAAACTTTTCAAAAATTTTTATTTCTGTGGCAAATTTTTCAAAATTTTCTTATTGTTATAGAAAATTTTTAAAAATGTCTTTTTAAAGGAAATTTGTCAAGATTTTTGTGATTTCACTCCTAAAAACGTTGAGTAAATTAGCACAAATTGTTTTGAAACTTTTTGTTAAGGTTAAACTAACGTGACCGAAAATAATTTTCGCACTTAAATTATAATTTTCATTTACAAGACGAAAACGAAGAAATAGAAAAGAAAAGTGTGAGTTTCCATTTATAATGATGATGATGATATTGATAATAATGATGTTATGTTATATTTTATATTTCATTGTATACAAACCTGTTGTTCCATTTTTTGACTGCGACTGCTGCTAATTGCCGACATATTGAAGAAGGCTGGCGGCGCTGGGATTGAATTTCTGATGAGTAAAAAATAAGGAAAAGTGTTTCACAAATTTTACGGCGACTCACAAAGAAAATTTCAAGAATTCTTGAAAATTCTTCAAATTTTTAACGTGTAAATAATTTATGCACTACTTGTATTTAAAAAAAAACACTTAAATGGAGGGCTTTTAAGGAACATAACAAAGGGATACTTATTCTTTTTTAAACATAGGCATTGATGGGAATATTATTTGGTGATGATTTCAAATATTTTAAAGATTTTTTAAAATTTTATTTGAAGCCTTTTGCTAAAGGTTTCATTCAAAAAATTAAAATTGAATGATTTAAAGGAATGAAAAACACTCGACAGCTGTTTAAGGCTTCAGACAATTTAAACTTCTTTTAACTTTTGGTATAACAAAACACACTTTAAACTATTTTTTTTTTTTGTTTCATAAAAAAACATCTGGCAGCTTTTGCTGGAGAAAAAAAACACAAATGCAGCGACAAAACTTAAAATTTATTTTGAATTTATTTGTTTTAAATCTTTTTTATACGATTAAATTTTTTTCAAACATTACAACTTTTAAGCTGAATTTTCATTAGACTCTTTTGTCTTGTTTCGAACTTTCTTGACTGATTTAATAAATATTTGAACAACTTATTAACATTTATTTGCTAAATTTCTACTCGGGCAAACTATAATGAATTTTCCAGTTACAAATGAATCACAAACTTCAAATAAATGACGTCATTTTTATGATTTCTTTGCCAATAGAATAAATTGAAATTTTTCCAAAACATTACACGTTTAGATATTAAATTACGTTTTATTTTCAATCACTAGAAAAAAATCTCATTCGAAAAGATTTTCTATCATGTACTTTAATGGCGCAACTACACGGTTTAAAGGCTAAACACAAACTAATATTTAACATTTTTTCAAAAATATAACAAAGTTTTAAAACATTTAGAAAAATATGTTAAAAAATCCTTCTCATTCTTTCATATTCTCAAAATGTTAATTATATCCTTTTTGCAGAAATGTTATATCCTCTTTAGCTGAATAAATTAAAGTAAATGAGAGTTTTAACTAACATTTCTCCATTTCTCTCCTTCTCAGTTCCTTTTACTTTAACACTCATTTACTGTAACACTCTTCTGTTAAGTGCAATAACAGAGGGACAATTAAAACTGTTTTCTATGCTCTAAATATTTTCTTCTCATATCCACTCTCACTGCAAACATTAGCAGCCACAGGAAGTTACTTTGTTAATAAGGACATATTTTAGCTGCATGTGTGAGTGAGTAATAAAAATGCTTCAGAATGAGAGCGGACAGTGCATGTTTTTTTAGTTTAACAGGACACAGGACACTATAGCAACCTAATACGAATAATAAACAAAAAAAAAAAAACAAAAAAAGAAACACATGTAAATACTCATTGTGTTACAAAGTGTTTTCCAAATAGCTTTTGTTGTTTTTTTTTGTATAATGCAGCTGCTTTTTTGGTGTTGCCACTTATTTATATTGTTTATTTGGGAGTTTCAAAATAATTTTTCCTTTTATATGCATAAAATATAGCGAGGAAAGTATTTAAGGATACTAACGATAACTGTTCCCTAAATCAAAAACTTGTTAAGCCCCGACTTTTATATGAAAATAGCGTTTTAAACATATCAACCGCTTCATCAGTATCTCTCAGGACTAATAAGAGGTCATTTATTTCCAAATCAGAATAATACGGCGAATGACCCCATAAATTGAGTATTTAAAGACCATTATATAAGCCGATTGCATATTGCTAATCACTTTCTGAGCCGGTGTCATTTTTATACCCACCATCAAAAAGAATGGGGGGTATATTGAGATTGTCATTCCGTTTATAATTTCCTTAATATTGGCTCAAAAACGATATATATTCTGAATCCTTATGAAATTCTAAGACAATTGAGCGATGTCTGTCTGTCTGTCTTTTTTTTTGTGGTGTGGAATCTTCATAGATATATCCAACCCGTGTTGGAAAAAATGCACGATTCACATAAGTGCCTACGTACTAAACAACACCCCCTACACTTCAGGCCCCAAATCCCCACGGGACTGCCATTTGGTATTACTTCGCGGGGGGGGGGGGGCTAAGCCAATTACTGTTCTCAGTGTGTTACTCTCACTAGCTCACTAGGATAGTCTATTTATTTCCGCTTTGCGGCTTCTTTCTGATTGTAGAAGCAGATTGTTAATGACGTCTACGAATCTTTTTATAAATTCCCAATTACTTTTCGAGAAAAGCATAATCCTTATAACATTGTCAGGAGACACGTTTTCCCCAACGCATTGTTCAAGTTGTTGCCTATGATTAATGAAGCGCGGGCATTTAAAGTCTTTTCTTTTCTTTTAAAGTCTTTTCTTTCTTTCGTCTTCGTCAGGACAGGCTGGACATCGAGGTGAGTTATCAAGTCCAAATCTGAAAAGGTAGCTCCTGTAACCTCCATGACCCGACAAGAATTGGGTCAAGTTGTAATTGATATCCCCATGATTTCTGTTAATCCAATTGTTTATAATAGGAATAAGTTTGTAGGTCCATCTTCCATTTTGTGTATTCTCCCATCTTTGTTGCCAACTACGTATGGATTTCGCTTTCGGTTCTTCTCAAAGTCCTCCTATCTAAATTGGTATTATTACTTAAAATATGATACATGACGGAAAGTTCATTAGCTGCAATATCTATTGGTAGAATTCCAGAAATAACGCTGGCTGCTTCCAGAGATATTGTGCGATATCCGCTGCATGTTCTAAGGCAATTTCTTCTAAAAAGAGAATTAATGCCTTTCTTGGCTGACGCTTTTGTTGTGTTCGCCCATATAGGTGCTCCGTAGAGGATAACAGAGTTTGAAACTCGTGACAGTAGTAGTCTGCGGCTTTGTCGCGGACCCCCAATATTTGGCATCATCCTTACCAATGCGTTAACGACGCCTGTTGTTTTCTTACAGACATATTTTATATGCGTTTTAAAACTCAAACGGTTGTCAATCATAACTCCTAGGTACTTTATTGATGAAGATGACACTATTGTGCTACATCCTACTTGTAAGGAGAGTGTTTCTACCTTCCTTTTTTTGCTCACGAGGACAGCTTCCGTCTTGTGGTCTGCCAGGCTGAGGTTTACTGATTCCAACCATGATCTGATTGTTCTTATCGCCTCGTTGGCATACAGTTGAACATCGTCTATGTGTCTAGCTTGGACCAATAAGGCAACGTCGTCTGCAAATCCAACAATAGATGACTCTTCGGGAAGTCTCAATCTAAATATAGCGTTGTACATAATGTTCCATAGTAATGGTCCGAGGACGGAACCCTGTGGAACTCCAGCCGTCACTTTGTATGATTCGGTACCACGATCGGTTTCGTACCATAAAGTTATTTCTGAAAGGTAATTCATTGTTATATTAATCAGGTAATTAGGGATATTTATCTTATGCATTGCAGCAAGTATAAATTTCCACCCGGCCAAATTGAATGCATTTTTAATATCTAACGTGATAATAGCACAATATTTTCTTGCAATTCCTTTTCCTATTATAACATTTCTTGCGGTGTTTACTATGAGGCTAATGGCATCAAGCGTTGATTTAGCCTTCCGAAAGCCAAATTGAACACAAGATATGTCACCGTTTTCTTCCGCTGCTTTTTCCAATCGCCTGTATATAATTCTCTCCAGGCATTTCCCTATTGTATCTAACAGACATATTGGCCTATATGATTGGGGTTCACCTAATGTTTTTCCGGGCTTTGGAATAAGTATGAGTTTTTGTTTTTTCCATTCATTATGGAAAGTTCCATCCTTTAAGCATTTTGTAAATATGCTAGCAAACAGTAGTGGTCTAGTTTTAAGAGCAAGCTTGAGAGCTGCATTTGGAACTGAATCCAAACCAGGAGCATTATTGTCACCTATCCTAGAGCACAGGTCTAGGATTTTCCTTTCCGATACTTGTGCGTCGTGCGGTAAAGTTTCTGCTGAGACAGAGATATTTTCGACGTAGGGATCTCCCTGTGGAAACAGGGTTTTTACTATATTATCAACCAGCTCAGGACATGTGATTTGTGCTGATTTTTTTCCTTTAATGCGTGACATAACTATTCGGTAAGCATTGCCCCATGGATTTGAGTCTGCTTCCTTACAAAGTTTTTAAAAACTGTCGGATTTGCTTTTGTTTACGGCTTTCTGAAGTCTTTTCCTAGACTGTTGATACAGTTCTCTTCGTAACAGATGATGCGGTCTTAATCTGCTGCGTTGGTATATTCTTCTAGCTTTAAGGCATTCTTTTCTAAGTCGGGCTATGTTGTCGTTCCACCAGTAGTTTTTCTTTTCTTGGTATGTCTACGCCTTGGCATTGATGCATCGCAGGCCGCCTTTAACGACGACACTAGTTGCTCAGCCATTTCAACAGCGGTATCTTCAACAAATATTGCGGTTTGTGAAAACTTCAATGAATGATAAAGGGTCAAGTTTATCTTTTGCCTTGAAAGGAGGATTTGCTTAAGTTCTGGTATGTAGGTGTTTCGCTGCGTATTTTAAATATAATCGCTTGGTGATCGCTGTGAGTGTAGTGTTCGCTAACATGCCACTCAATACTCCTAGACAAATTTTCACTCACAAAAGTAAGGTCAATTATTGACCCATAACCAGCTCTTCTGAAGGTATAAGAGCTTCCCTTGTTGACAAGTATTAGGTCGAGTTGAGAAAATGCTTCCAAAAGTATCCGTCCCCGTTCATTGGTTCTTTGGCTCCCCCAATCTACAGCCCACGCGTTAAAATTTCCACCGACTATAGTTGGTCGATGGCATTGTATGTCACGTACTAGGTTGTCTATGAAGTGTTCGAAGTCCCTGAGATGTATGTTTGGTGATGCGTAGCAGCTGTATACATAAATGCCTCCGATTTTAGCTCTCGCGAAGCCTTCATGTTGCTGCTTCATCCCTTCTTCAATGGCTTTATTGCCACAGGCCCATACTGCCGCTCTTCCTGTTAAGTCTTTCTCCCAGACGTTTTTATCAAGATTTTTATATTGCTCGTTTACTATTGCGACATCAGCATCTAGTTCACAAATGAACTGGTGCAGAAGGTCTTGTGCCAGTGCGCAGTGGTTAACATTTAATTGAACAAATTTCATTTACCTTTATCGCTCAGCGCCTTTCTGAACACGGGGCACTTGTAGCTGCCAGTGACATGTCTTGTATCTGTCTGTCTGTCTGTTGAAATCACGATAACGCCTAAACGAAAGGAGCTAGCTCACTGAAACTTAGTAGAAACATTCTTCATCAATAAGAAAATTTTGGTATTGAAATTGGGCAAAATCGGTTAACATCTGACCGTCAGATAAAATCGTGATAGCTCCTCAACAACAAGAGCTAGTAAGACTAAATTAAATACAAAAAAGTCTTATGTCAATCCCAGCCAGTGTGCAAAATTTTGTCATAATCGGTCACCATTTGACCATAGCTCCCATATAAAAAACTTATGGAAACACATATAAAAGCACGATAGCGCCTTAACGAAAAGAGCTAGAGGGAGAAAATTTTACAAAAGTATTTTGAATATCTTGAAAAAGATGTGTGTTGAAAATGGACAAAATCGGTTCAAATTTAGTTAGAGCTCCCATATAACCCCGCCCCGGAAAACACATTAATGCTGATAAATTGAATACAATTGTAATAGCTATGACGAATAAATTTAAAATAGGTAATTTTTATGCAATTTTTGATCAGTTTATCAAATTTTATAGGAATCAGTCCATATTTGACTTTAGCTTTCATATAAAAAACACTCACGGAAACCAAAAATTTTAGCAAAGGCCAACTTTTTATTTTGTTTTGTTGTTTATGCCTCGCTTAATACTCCAAATGGATCAACGAGTGATGCATCAGTTCGTTTTTTTTAACAATAAACAATAAATATTTTGCTCAAATTAAATTGGAATGGATCAAAAGATAAACAAATACAAATTTTTTTACTTTTTTTGTTTCGGTAATTTTTGAATTTTTTATTGCATGTTTTAAATAATATATTACGCGTTGTCTTTTATTTAAAACTAATTTGAACGTACTTTTAATTTTAGAGCTTTAGAAGTGGAAGCCCTACTCACAGCCGAAGAAGCTGTCGCACGTAAGGATAAAGAAGAAGCCGCTTGTCAGGCAGAAGAGTCTGCACGTCTAGCCGAAGAACAACGCAAACGCGTTGTTCTTCGGCTAGTTTGGCTGAAATCGAAAGACAAGTTGAGGAAGCTATCAAGGCCGCCAAGGAAGCTGAACATAAGTAGATAAAATTTACAATAAATTTTAAATTTTGCGCTTACATTTGAGTTTTCTTAATTTTCCAGAGCCCTTGAAGGCACGTTTCCAATATACATAAATAAAAATCAATATTTTCTTATTTTTGTAAAAAATAACCAAATTTGTATTTTTTATGAATTTTTACTCCCCTTTTTGCTCCTTTAGGAGACAAAAACGATTACTCCCTCTGTCGTCATTTTCAAGACTAAAGGGAGCACTCCATAAGGAGCTTAAAAGGAGTGCTCGTGTCTGCGGACATGCTGTGTTAAAAATCCTATGAGTTTCGGAGTTTTATGGAGTAATCCATTACTCGCAAAGGTGAGCTCCAAGAGTACTCTTTGGATGATCCTATTTTTTACTGGAAAATTTGATTTTGTCGTACTGTGTTATAAGTATTAAGGTAGAAACACAATTGGAACGAATGACTAATTTCGTCCAGCACGACAAATTCGGATTTAAAAATTCGTCTTGTAAATTCGTCCATTGAACACATTTTGGACGAATATACGTTGTTGACGCCATTTTTGTTGATGTTTTATTTGCACAAATCTCTTACACTTTCGGACATATCACGCACTCAAAATATTTGCAATTTTTTTTTTTATTTTATTATTACACAAGATTATTACATTTAAATAATTTTATTTAAAATAAATATTTTTTGTTAAGGTGACCATATTTAACAAGAACACATATAATTTCTAATATTTTACAACAGAAAAAGAAATACAGCCACTCTAATCCAGTTTAGTCGTCGTTCGTCTGCATATGAAATAGAAATAAACCTATCGCACTGTTCGATACGCACGACGAATTTCGTCGTACGCATCAATTGTGCACATACTCATATAAACCCATATGTTCTATTTGTAACGACGAATATTCGTTTCGAAAAATTGGTCGTTCGTTCCAATTGTGTTTCATGCATTAAATATGTTTCTTTACAAGTTTTTTTTATATTTTATATTGAATCGAAAAAGTTACCCTACTTTGAGGGCATATAGCTCCCCTTCTTATAAGTATATAAATTCGAAATTCTAAACTTATGCTTCTCCTCAGTAGCCATGTGAGCTTTCATGATAATTGATCTTTTAAATTATATCTCAAATTTTTTTTCAAACGTCTTAGAATTTCATAAGAATTCGGAATATATGTTTTTGGCTTTTAAGGATATATTACGAAAAATACTAACAAGATGACAATCTCAATATATTCCCTACTCTTTTTGGTTGTAGGTATAAAAACTTAAATTACTTTGATCCAGTAGCAACTTTTAAGGAAAATCACAAAGATTGTGAGAAAATTGTATTCGTTTAGAAAAGCGTTTTCGACATTTTTACTTACATGATTTACCTTTGCTTCGAAATTTTTCTATTACTCGTATCAAAATAACAATTTCTTTTAAATTTATTTAAAAAAACAATTTATTTACAATTTCATAATAAGATCTTAAAATTAAAAATAAATTAAATAAATAATTAAAACAAAACAACAATCGTATGAGAATTAATTAATAAGAGACCAATTTGGGGTCATATACGCAGATTGTAGGGTTAAAAATTATATTTATATTAGAGCACTTATAAAACGTTTCCGAAAGGGACCATTTAGATTTTAAGATTTGCGGTGATATTGATAAAATTTACAAATAAAATTATAAAGAATCAGGTTTTGTGAAATTTTTAATTTAAATTATTCTGATTCTTTAGTATTTTATAGAGAATTGGTTTTTAATGGTCTCTAATGCATAAAAAATAAAACTAATTTATTTAAAAGTACTAAAATGAGTATTGAATAGTATAAATTTAGATCAGGATAAAGTTTGAGAATAGTACCTAACTTATTCGTGATCTCGACTAGTCATGAGTAATGAATAATGACTGATTAGTCATGATAAAATGTAATATTTAGATAAAATAATGAACATGATATGTTAAAAGATAAGAGTTAAATCAAATTCTAAGTCCGATTTTTCCTAGATATTTAAAGCTAATGAAATATTTTAATAATCTGTTAGAAATGGCAAGTTATGCTGATTAACGAAGGCAAATTCGAATCACTTTATTGCTTAAATAAGTTTGTAACTAAATAAATTTACATATATTCTGAGTTGTGTCCTATATTTATAAATATTGTCCCTCAAGTGTCTTATTTAAAGAAACGCTTCTTTTTCTTCTTCTCTGCAGGCAATTCCACAACTGCGGGTTTTCTGGGCAACAAAGGCGGTGGTACCAGCTCTCCATTGCTACTCTGTTCCTCTTGGCTGGCAGGTGAACTTGGACGGCTCATTTTTAGAATAGACGAGGGCAGAGGTGGCGAGATGGGCGATAATTCCTCATCTTCAGCAATTTTATCCAAGCGTGAACCATGAACTGAGGCCAATTCAGAGGGAGTCTTAGCCTGAGAAGCATCATCGCCCATTTCACTGGGCCCCACACCTAAAGTGGCTCCTATCTTTTTACTGGCATCCTTAAAGGTATCGCTCAACTTAATCTGCACCACATTGATGAACATAGAAGTCAGGGCCAAGCCAAACACCAAATAGATGATACTGCACAACATGAAAATCGGATGATTGGGCACCAGATCACCAAAGCCAATGGTAGACATGGAGATAAATACAAAATAGAAAGCCTCAAAATAGGTCCAGTCTTCCCACAAGGTATAGCCAAAGGTGCCTATTAAAATATAAGAAATCAGCAACATTGAGGCCAAAGATATGGGCAAATTGAATTCATCATCCACCACAATAGTCTCGGGATAGGGTGATGTAGGTGTTTCGGGATGCGAATGAGCCATAGATCTGGGAGCCTCAGAGGCCTGTGACTCTATATCAGTATCTGGTCCCATGCCGAAGAAATGACTGGGTCTTCGTATGGCCATATCGTAAACATTCGAAAATCCTGTCATGGCATCTCGTATTTGTTGTTGTTTACGTATTCTGCGACACGTTCCGGTATAGTAGAGACGTCTCACATAACCCCAAACGAATTTAATGGCTCGAGTGAAAAGTTTACCAAAATCTGCCAGCAAGATCAAGAACATGGGTATACCAATGATGGCATAAGCAATAGTCAACGATTGACCCATATGGGTTTTGGGTGTTATGTGACCATAACCTGGAAAAAAAATTAGAGATATCATATCATTAGTAAATCAATAACTAAGGAGGAAATGTATTATAGTTTTTAATAAATTTATTATAGTTTATGGCACAATTTGAGTTCCAAACAAAAAAAAATAGGTTAAGTGTCTAAAAATAGTAACATATTTTAGGAATTTTATTAAAATATAATAAAAATATTTTCGTATTTTGACACCATCTGGTGTTAGATATACAAACTAGTTTTTACTTCTACGTTCTTCCATTTTATGTCCAAGTCGACTTCACTGCAGTAATAACGGCGGCAGCGATCTGTCGAGCTTAGACATGTATCTTAAAATTAATATAGACGTCACTAATCGCCGCGAGAACTTTGCTTAAAAGAATTTTATTTTCTTGTGATTGAGATAGTTACTATAAATTGTTTAAAGATTTTTCCAAATAATGACCAGAAATTGATCCAACGATCATTTGACCAACCATTTTTAATTCATAGCACCTTCAGATCTACATTTAACAAACTTTTGATCATAGTCCCCTCATACATTCCAAATTACCTATGGCTGTTATCACAGTCCAACAATACAAAATGCAATTGACGAAATTTAATATAATACAAATATTTTTGTGTTTCGACGCCATCTAGTTTTTACTTTGACGTTCTTCCATTTTATGTCTAAGTCGGCTTCGCTATAATAAGTCGGCTTCGCTATAATAATAACGGCGGTAGGGAGCTGTGGAGCTTTGATAAATATCTTATAATTAACATGGACGCCACTACCCGCCGCGAGGACTTTACTAATAGGAGCTTTATTTTTTTTGTGAAACTTCGACCGTTTTAGTAATACCATAGATATCCAAATCCTTTCCCGTCTAAGAACCTACTGATTGAGATTTATGTCCAAGTCGGCTTCGCTTTAGAAATAACGGCGACAGGGAGCGGTCGAGCTTAGACAAATCTTATAATTAACATAGAATCCTCTACTCGTCGCGAGAACTTTACTTATAAGAATTTTCTTACCGTTTAGTAATATCATAGATATCCGAATCGTTTCCCATCAAAGAGTCGAAAATACTAACGCTATCGCTGTAGAATCTCGGGCAGCTAGACTGGAAACCAATATTTCCAAGACAAAGATTATGTCTGGATGCTATAGCGCAAACCCGTCAACACACAACAAAATGGTTCGTTATCCATTTTGTTGTGTGTTGACGGATGTGTAGTACCTGGATGTGTAGGTACCTTCAATTATCTTGAAAGTTTGACGTCTACAAAAGGTGGAGACGGCGAGGATATTGAATCGCTTATTAACAAGGCAAAAGCATTCTTCAAGCTATTTTGAAATCTCGGCAAATGCCAACAATGAAAACTTGAAATGACATATGCCTTACACCTCGCAATAGAATCTGATACAAAAGAATGGTAGATAGGGCCTCAACCATTCTTTTATATCGGGAGTTCAGAAGAAGAAGAAAGAACCGACTGATTGAGATAGTTACTATTCATTTTTTAATGATTTTTGCTAATAATTGAGCCAACGACCATTGGACAAACCCAGGTCCCCTTATACATTCCAAATTACCTATGGTTGTTATCACAGTCCAACAATACAAAATGCAATTCACAAAATTCCATGACTTTTGTCCCGGGAAATAACGTATACCCATTTCACCCATTGTATGTAATTCCTCTTCGAATTTGCGCAACTTTTGGCGGGCCAAAGTCTTCCAATCCTCCTCTCTGCAATATATAAATTCAAAAACAATTTAACACTCTCGTCCAAAAAAAAAAACGAGACAACCATAACCCACCTCATACTATGACTATGGGACCACAAATGATCAATAAAATCTCTTTTAACCTTGCGCACCTCGCACTTGTAGATATCTTCCGAAGTTCCTTCGGTATAGCGAAACATAAGACCGCCAAAGCCTAGAAGCAAAATCAACATAACCGTATGAGCAAAACAACGATTGCGCATGCTTTTGATCTCCTTGATCTCTTGCGGATGACGGGCCTTGTGATCAAGCCATTGTTGACGAGCATCGTTAAGGAAAGCCTTAAGAAAAGCTCTGGTTAATAACTTATCTGGCAAGGGTTCAGAAGCTTTTGGAGCTTCTTTTGTAGGAGGTAATAAGTCCTCTTGTTCTTTGCTGGGTATATCCTTTTTGGCTGACTTTCTAAACAGAGAGGCAAGTCTTTGAAAGAAAGATAGTTTTGTTTTGGCTGTGGAAATGGAAACTTTGGTTTCCTTGTCCTCTTCTTTGGGAATTACAATTTCAGGCTGGGCTGTATCTTTCTTTATTGGCACTGGCTTAGAACTATCCACCTTGTCTTGGGATCTTTCTAAGCTATACTTGCGCTGTGGCTCTGGACGTTCCAAAGAACCACTTCGTCTTGAAGTTACCCTTCTCTGTCTTAAATGGGATTCTCTATCAGTTTCAAACTCCGTGGTTGTGGTCTCTGGTCTTAGTGTTTGTAGCGGTAAATGTTCTCTTTGTTGCTGCTGCTGCTGCTCTAGATCGCTAAGCTTTCTCATAATTTCAGCTCTTTGTTCGGGAGTCTTAGAGCGTCTTTCTGGTCTTACCGGTGATAGAGAATTATTACGGCTTGCTGATCTTCTAGCGGGAGGTTGTGGCGGAGGACCTCTTACACTAGCCGAGGTCATGGCGCTATGATGTCTTCTGACAGGAGACAATTGCTTGGCCAAATGTCTAGCTTGCTGGTCCTCCGTAAATTCTGTATCTGAAGAGGAGAATTGTGTCGAAGACTCCTCAAAATTACCACTATGACGATTACGTTTTGCTGCTGCTCTTACAGTGGGTAAGTTAACCTCATGTCTTTCCAATCTCAGGCTATGGATTAACCTTCTTCTTTCTTCGTCCCCCTGAGGCAGTTTCATACGATCACTTAGCTTGCGATAGGATTGCAGCAGACGCTTTCTCTCCTCATTGTCCATGGTTTGTTTATATCTCAATTTGTGTTCGCGTTTTTCTCTTTCAAAAAGTTTCTTTTCGTTTTCAAATCGTTTACGTTCATTTTCAAATCGTTTCAGGTTTTGCTCCAAACGTGACAGGTTTTCATCGGCTGTCGATTGTATGGGCACTGAAATCAGTCTAGCCTCTGGCGATAGAGTTCTTCCTCTGAACTGTAATTCACCTTCACTAGATTCGGCCGTTTCTTTGTTGCGCGGCATGGAGAGACTACGTTTGACAGTTGTAATTAGTTGTTTTGCCTCGGGCTCCGACAAACGCTCAGCTTCTCTGGGTTGTGACAGAGAACGTGAAGCTGTAGAGGCAAAAGTTTTATCTCGGCGTCTAAGAATTTTGCTTTCATGAGCCGACATGGTAGAGCGGGGTGGTCTGATTTGCATAGAGACCATTTGGGCTTCCTCGGAGGCAGTAGTGCCACCCACTAGGCTAGTGTCATCTTCGGTAGATGACATACGTCTTGCAATGGGATCTGGAGTTTTCTCACGCAAAGAACGTCCTACTCTTCTTCGTCGGCGTATATGGGCATTAGCAGAAATTTCTGAATGTTCTCCTTCCATTTTCGGTATTGAATGTAATTGGTTTCGGATCTTTAGTCAAAAATATCAATAAAAGAGATTTTTGTAAAATTTTCCTCAGTCTCTTAAATACTTTTATTTTTTTTATTTTATGATCTCGTTACAATTTTCCTTTCGTTTTCTTTATTCTCCTCTATTTTCCATATAATATTTAGATATTTTTTTCTGTTTTTTTTTTCTTCTTTCACTTTTCAAACAAATATTCGACCACACTTCCGAATTCTATTTTTAAAAAGCCCCCAAGATTTGTGTGCCTCCTCGTTAGCTTTTCTCGTTTTATATGTCATATATGCAGATGACGATCATAAAATTTTGAAATACTTTCATTATACAATCATAAATTATAGTAAAAATATTATTAAATCGTTATCGTTTTATTAATTTAACTTTGAAAATCTTGTAAATTTATCAAAGCAATTTCATTTTATTTCGTTTTTTGTTCATTTAGTTTCATTTAATATTTCACATATTTCTAATTATAGCCATTTAAGTTAATACACATTTGATATATATGTAAGATTTTGAAAATTTTCTATTCTAAATTCAATATTTCAATAACCGCAAACATTTTGTACGGATCTTTTGCGATTTCTTCCGATCTCACGCTCGCTTCGTTGACTAAAAATGAACTGTTTTTTTCTGTTTCATATTTTGTGTGTTTGGGGATCTTCGTAGACGATCAACTCAGTTTTCATGTTTATGCCTTCATAATCTCGCTCTTTTAACAATATTTGACAGGCGTTGAAATATTTACTCTTTGTTTCAGACAGAGAGTGAAAAATATTTTAGATTTTTGTAAACAAAAGATTGTTTTTGTTGCTGCTGTTCCACTGCAAAATGTTGTGAACCTAAGGACTTGTTTTCTTTACTGTAAACACATTGGCAGTACCTTTTTTACCTGAGATCGTTAACCCGCTAAAGAACAAGGCCACTGTTATTGTGTATTTCTTGCGTGCAGTAATTTCAAAGCATGAGTTCTATAAAAAATCTTCGGCGTTTGCAATATGGGCTATGAATCATTGTACAATAAATAACTTAAGATGGATATTGTAAAGATAAAAGACGATAAAAGGAGAATGAATAAAACAGTCGGAAGATATATATCATGTTTAGTCTGCACAACGCAGCAACTGACAATGTTATGAGGTTAATCTCCTTTGTGTTGGCTCGCAATGTAGAAGTGAGCAGTACCAGGTTTCCACATCTTGAAACCTACATAGCTAAAGGGTGGTTAAATTGTAAGGGCCGATGTTGAATGTGAACCACACCTAAACGCCAAGTTTTTTTCTGAATTTTATTTGACATTTCTCTATTTCAGACTTCCTCAATTTGAACCATGGAGGGATACACAATCCAACAACGTGTTAAAGTTATCCAGACTTATTATGAAAATGGGTGTTCAAATCAAAATGCATATCTTGCACTTCGTGATTTTTTTGGTCAATTTGATCGTTCAAGCAAACCGGGTCTGTAGAAGATGTGAGAATACCAGTGCATGCTCGTACAGCTCGTACTGTAGAAAATATTGCTGCTGTTCGCGATAGTGTGGCTGAAGAGCCGTCCACCTCAACTCGTCGTCGTGCCCAAAAATTGCACCTCTCACGCTCGTCGTTGATGAACATTATGCATAAAGACTTGCATTTACACGCTTACAAGGTGCAATTGGCTCAAGAAATAAAGCCTCTTGATCATTCCAAACGTCGTGAATGGGCAGAATGGTGGCAAGAAATGGCAACAGTGGATTATCAATTTTCGAAGAAAATCATCTTCAGTGATGAGGATCCAAGAGTGATTATCGAAAAACCAATACACCCACAAAGAGTGACTGTTTGGTGCGGTTTATGGGCTGGTGGCATCTTCGGGCCGTATTTTTTCCAAAATGAGGCCGGTCAGGAAGTTACTGTGAATGGTGTTCGCTATCGTGAGATGATAACGAACTTTTTATGGCCCGAATTGGAAGATATGGATGTGGGCGATATGTGGTTTCAGCAGGACGGTGCCACTTGCCACACAGCTAACGAAACAATGGCTCTTTTGCGCAACAAATTCAATGGCCGTGTTATCTCATGTAATGGCGATGTCAATTGGCCGCCAAGATCATGTGATTTGACACCGTTGGACTTTTTTCTTTGGGGTTATTTGAAAGAAAAGGTGTACGTCGATAAGCCAGCAACAATTCAAGAGCTAAAAGATGAGATAATTCGGCACATTAACGGCATAGAACCTCCATTATACCTCAGGCTCATCGATTGGAATTTGGACCATCGGATGTAGGTGTGCCGCCGTGGTCGTGGTGCCCTTTTGGCCGATATTTTGTTCCATACATAATTGAGTAATACCAATATATCATAATAAAATAAAATTACAATAATTTCCTAAATAGTTTGTGTTTTATTCAAAATCAACATCGGCCCTTGAAATTTAACCAGCCGATAGGTAGCAAAAATGCCTTTTTTCGAAAAAGAACTGTTTTATTGTTTAAAATAGTTCTTCGGGCAGTCAGAAATAAAATTTGTTCTGTAACTTTTTTATATTAGGCGCGTTCCCGAATCTACCGCTATTTGTTAGTTGCTTTAGAAAATCGTAATTTTTGACCAGTAGACAATAAAATTTGAACTTACAATGTTCTAGAGTTTTGTTCAGAAAGGTTCGTTCGTCAATCTAACAGAAGACACTTATCCCGAAAAATTTTATATAATAGCCAATTTTAAATTTTTTCGATATATTTTTAAATACTTACTTAAAAATGTAATTATATATATATATATATATAATTCCCCGACAACATTCCAATTGGAACAAGGGGTACTTCTCTCAGACAATGAGCTGCATCCGATTCTATTTTTAAACTCATTGAAAGGGACCTACGTTTTAACGCCGACTCCGAACGGCGAATGCATTAGTTAGAGAAGATTTTCATAGCCTAATACTCAATAACCAGTGGCTAGCTGAGTTATGAGGTGAACCGCCGCTTTTTTGAAAATTTATTTTTTTCAAGTGAATCTGGTCGGGGATTGAACTTGGGCCTCTGGTATGCTATGTCTTACCTGCTATACCACGGCGGTTCACAAAAATGTAGAAAAAGTAATTTTATGATTAAAAATGTATAAAAATAGACCGATTCGTATTTCACTTCATTTTTAAGAAATATTGTCTGATATGGAAACAATTTTGAAAGTTAGAAAAGTTTAATTTTTCATATAATTTCAAGTTCAAATATATCGGGTGGTGTAGTATGGGATTATCCGATTTCTTCAATTTATTTTGCGTATTAGCTTTATGAGCCCGCCAATAGAATTGCATTAAAAAGGAAAAAATAAATGTAAAATTTTATAAAATATTTTACAAAAATATATAATGTTTTAAATCTTCAACTTTTAGGTTATATTACATAAATATTTAGTAACTAAATAATTCGTTTTAACATGCTTTTGAATAGACAATTTTGTTGAAAATAAGATACAAAAACCCGCATTTAAAAATATCAATCCATTAAAGAGTTATAGATTTTTGAACAAAAAATACCCGAAAAAAAAAACACACTGTCTATTTCTGAGCTTCTCGATAAGCACCTTCTCGAGGGCGAAGGTGCTTATTGGTGACAGTAGGGTAGTCAATTCAATTGATTCACTGGAGCATTGTTGCAATATAGAATGCGTTTACTGTTCTTTCGTTGTTACAATATTAAATGCTCTAATGAAATTAGGGAACTTGTTCCTGAAACACTCTCTTTTTTACGTAATACTCGCACTTCAACTAGAGCTCATCCATTTGTGGTCGACTGTCCTACGAATCGCACAACACACTACAGGAAAAAACTAATTTTTTAGTCGAACACTTCGTATATGGAATAAACTCCCCGCAGAAATGTTTCCCCCCAGTTATAATATAAAAAAGTTTAAATCGAATATCCACAAAAACTACTCTCTCTATCCTCCTCCAACATATTGCCAACTCCATGAAGTCTGCTGAAAAATCTGTAATAGGGTATCAAATCCCTCATCCTTTAAACTCTTGGTATGAAGAGGAGTGCCGCAACGCCATTGCTTAAAAAAAGGCTGCTAACAGGGCAACTCTGGAGTCATCAGCTACTCGTGGATCTTTAGAAAGGTATATGCCCTCAAAGTAGGAAACCTCGGGTTTTTCGAAAATTATAAACGATCCAGAAGTCACATTTTTATCCGATGTAAAAGATTTTTATACGCGTATGGTTTACCTCCTCTAGATTAGAATTTTTTTTAACTTTTTAACGCTAAGGTTTCGAATTTTGCTAATATCGGACCCAAATTTTGGGAAATGATTTCATATAATGGCAGATATCCGGGAATTTCCATATAAAAGCAATCTAAGTGTCAATCACAACTATAGTTAGCGAAATAGTTAGCTTTAAGTTAATTTAAAGTTATTATGTATGTACCTAAGACTTAAGGAAAACTTGGTTAGTGAAGGGTATCATATAGTGGGGCTTGACCGACTATAGCTTTTCTTACTTGTTAAAAATTCAATTTGCAGCTGCGCTGTCCCTATGTGGAATAAACTTCCCTCTGAAGTATTTTCGTCCACTATTACCTCTATTCACCTTCCACACCTCTTTTCCTACTTCCATCCTACAATAGAATACATAAGGTCGGGTCAACCACGTTTATAAAAAAAAAATATTGATTAATACTTTTAGTACCTGGTTGACCGAGCCTTGCTCGGGGCTTTATGATAAGCACTTTGAGGCAAATTTTAAAGTTTTTATATATTTTATTTTATACAGTTACAGCTTAACTCATTTTAAATAATTTTCGGTTTACCAACTTAAAAACCTCCGCCGGCTTATCCGCAACATCTTTGCTAAAGAGCATAACATGATCAAACTTACAGTTTACTATTCTATAAAGAACATACATATAGACATTCAAACATTCATTTGTTTTAAAGTTATAACATTACTAATTTTTTCCCCTTTTTATCCCCTAATTTCAAAAAGTTCCATATGCATAATTGGTACTTCTTTGGTACCAATTGAATTCGGTACATTTTATTAGAAAGCAGTTAACATAATTTTCCTATTCATATTACTTTTGTAGATGTTAAGTTATCAGTTTATCCCTTTTTTACACATTTTGGCCACAAAATCAAAAAAGTACCAAATACGTGTTCAATATTTCTTTCACATCTATTGATTGCAGTACAAAGTTTTTTTTCTATATTCCTTAGTTTAAAATATAAGAGAGGGTTAAAAAGGTACCAAAAAAAATATTTTCACCCTTTTTTACCCCTTATCGGACATAGTTTCAAAAAAGTACCAAACACCTATCCGTTTATTTTCATAGCTGTTTAAAACGTAATTTAAATTTTGTTTCTATACCTATTACTTAAGGAGATATAGCGTTTTCGATTTTTCCCCTTTTTACCCGTTTTTACCCTCTTAGAGGCAAAGGTTCCAAAAGTCCCTTCTTCTTCGACCTATACATCAAAAAAGATACCCACTGTCCAAATTTTATCAAAATCGTTAGAGCCGTTTTCGAGATAGTCATTCTATATATATATATATATATATATATATATATATATATATATATATATATATATATATATATATACAATTATTGCTCGTTTAAGAATATAAGATAATATATATATATATATATATATATATATATATATATACAATTATTGCTCGTTTAAGAATATAAGATATAACAAAATTTTACAATTTTGTTTTTCCAAATAAATTTTACAATTTGTTAACTTATTCCAAAGATTTTACATTGTTTTAAAAAAGTACAATTTATAATTGGAGAAACAAGTTCATATTAGAATTGCCTTTTAAGGTTTCAGTTATAATTGTTTTCCTTTAACGGAAATTTTCAATGCTTTTACATTGAACTTGAGAAAAATGCTTATAATATTAGTTCCCAAAATTGACAATAGATGTCACTGATTGTTGCAAATGGTTGTTGAATCCACTAATCGTATGGTTGCAGTATTGCCAGCTGTAAATAATTTTTAAATGTTTTGCCTTAACACTATAAGTACGGAAGGCAAAAGTTGTTTTGTAATTGCCTTAACAAGTTTTCCTTAAGTCTTAGAGCTGCGACCGACAAAAGCTAACCCGAGGGCATTTATATTTTTTATGTTTACACATATTGCTCACACAGATAGGAGAAAGATAACAAATGTTTATCTTAAGATAATCATTCTCTCATGAGCATTTAAACAAACAGGTTGTGTTGTTGGTTTCTTACTAACAAAAGAACTTGTTTGTCAGAGTAAAGGGCACAGATAAAGAGAGAACTACAAAAATAACCCACACAAATACAAGATGCAATAGTATTAATTTGCGGGACACTGTATTAGAGACATACATACATATACTATGTGTCTTTTTTATATTTCGAGATTTAAGTAGATGTATGTAATTTGCGCCTAAGATCCTGATATGGAAGCTGGTCAATTGTGGATCGATTGTTACCAAATTTCGGTTATTGGTTTATTTTTACAAAATATTTATCTGTGCAAAGTTTTAGTAAAAATATGCAATTATCATTAGATTTATAAGCGCTTATGTACTCTAATGGGTATTTTTAAGTAGTTTTGAGAATATCTTGTAAGGGAGGTATGGTCAAATATGGGCCGAATTATACAAAATTAGGTACACTGATTAAGGTTATCATAAGCAATATTTGTGCTGAATATTAATAAAACAAAACTAAATTTGTGACTGTAAAAGACCAAAAACTTCATTCCGGGAAGGTGGTTGGTACACGAAATAGTAATGTGATTCGACAAAAATATGAACCTGTGCCAAATTTTATCAAAATACAGTGGAATCGCAATAGAGTGAACTAATTCGTGCAAGGCCTGTTCACTCTATTGAAAAAGTTCACTCTAAAGAGTCTATAAAAAAACACTTTTTTATACAAAAAACATCTATATTTATTAAATATTATTATATAATTACAAAGGAGTGAAGTAATTTCAAGAGTTTTTTGCTTTGTACAAGCATTTCTTGCTTTTTGCACCGCTAAATCGCGGAATTTATGCAAAACTAAAATATTTTCGTAATTGTTTGTGTTATTTTGTGCCCAGTCAATAGCTTTTTCAAAAATCTGCACGGCCTGCGCTGCTGTAATGTCTAGTTTGGCTACTGCTACTTCCTCGATGTCAGTGTCAGTCTCAGAAATGGCATCGGAAACGCCTTGAGCAGAAATTGGAAATGAACTTTCAGCATTGTTCCATTACGTAATGTCATCAATGGTAAAAACTTCTTGCAAATAATAAATTTAATGGTGGATGCTAAACAAACTCACGTTTGGGTTAGCAGTTTGAAGCATATCGAAAATTGGGTTTAGTTCTTCTAGATGTTGTTGCCGAAGTGACCTTTGCAATATTTTTAACGGTATATTTTCCTCGTCGTCGTCACTATCTTCTTCTATCTGCACAGAATCACCCAAAAGACTTGACCAGCATTTTTTTTATCATGTTCGGTTCCAACTCATGCCAAGCTAGCATTAGAATACAAATGGAGTCTTTGAGTGTTAATTGTTTAAAAAACTCGTTTAAATTGGCCTTTTTAATGGCCCGTTGAAGAAGATGTTTTCTATAATTGAGTTTGGTTATTCGAATAACGTTTTGGTCCATTGGTTAAATCAATGGCGTAACGTTCGGTGGCATGTACTTGACAAAGAAACATCCATCCTCAGTGATAAGTTCGTGCTCGGGTGGATGACAAGGTGCATTGTCAAGAAACAACACTGCTTTTGTTAGCAAGCCCTTTTGATTTAAATGTGCTTTGACCTAAATAAGAGGTGCGTCTTTGTCAATTATGTATAAGAAAAACAAAAGTTCACTGTATTGAGTTGGGTACTGTTCACTCTATAAAGTGACTAATGGAAAAAATCGGGAGTTCGTAGTATCAAGTAGTTCATATTACCAAGTGTTCACTCTATTGCGATTGCACTGTATCTTTAAAGTTACGAACTGTACATTGATATCTAGCTTACATGGATTACCGTCCAGCCAGCCGAACATTGTCGATTGGTATACTTAAAGTTTTCAGACCAATATTTGTAAGCGTTACAAACATCAGCACAAACCCAATATACCCTTTCCTCCTATTGTGGTGAAGGGTATAAAAACTCGGGAAACGACCTAGCGTGGGTTGTAGGCCTTAAGAATATCTAAAAAAAAAAACAAAATTTGTCCACTGTTTTGACTTTAGTAGCTTTTTATTGTCTATTCTTATATAAAAGTTCATAAAAGTTTATATCAATATAACAAGAGAATTTAATTTTTAAATCAGACAAAAAAATCTTAAAGTTGTTTGCAATCGAAAAATTTTTACTTTGGAAAAAGATAAATAGCTTTTGCTAGTCTATACCGATATCAATAAATAATGACTCGTTGTTTTCTATATAGAACCAGCTTTAAAAGGTTATATAAAATAAAATAGGTATTTACAGAAAAAAGTTAAAATAATTGCTTTTAAACTTAAAAGATTACGAAAAATTTTCAAAAATAGCGAAACTTTTGACAAAAACCTACCCAATGTCTTAAAATATATACCAAATGCATATAGCTTATAAAAGCTTGATCCCTTGACCTTACAAAACTGTTTTAAATTTTAAAAACACTATGCAAATGTGGGAGTTGGAAGTACTAAAGTAATACGACCTATCCAAAAAGAAAATGCCCATCCTTTTCAAATTAAAAAAATTAACTTTAGAATACAAAAATTACAAGGTTAGATATTTCTTATCATCTGAAAAGGTGTAAGTTCTAAATAGTTGAAATTTATTAATATATAATTAAATTTATATAGTTTTTTTTATACTGGAAAATGGTACTTATTTTTAAGGACCGTTTCAAAAATCACTTTTTAAGTTTTAGAAAATTTTGTTAAAAAAAAATATTCAAAATATTTGATCGGCGTGTTAAAATAAACAGACGAAAAAGTACATTTTTGGACATTATTTAAGTAGATGCATAGTAAATTTTGTTAAAGGTTTCTTTTGATAAAGCTAATACTAAATTGTATTGCCCAATCATTGAGGAATGTCCACTTAGTCCCCATGTAAAGTAACTAATTTTATTAGTTTTGATCGAAATTCGTCACTAACATATGTAACATTTCGTATTTTTGCCAGTAAAAACCAAATTTTGACCTTTGACCCCGATAAAAAAAAGGTTAAGCTCACCTAATATCAATGAATGCTCTTGTGGACACTCCTCAATTACTAGGCAATAAAATTTAGTATCAGTTTTATCAAAAGAAAAACATAAATAAAATATCCAAAAAATTACTTTTTCGCGAAATTTTACGATTTAAAGTCGCAAGTTTTGAATATTTTTTTTTACAAAATTTTCTAAAACTTAAAAAGTGAGTTTTAAAACGGTTCTTAAAAAAAAGTACCATTTTCCAGTATAAAAGAACTATGTAAATTTAATTATATTTTAATAAATTTTAACTATTTAGTACTTACAAGTCTTTAGATGATAAGGAATGCCTTACTTTGTAATTTCTGTTCCCTAACGTTAATTTTTTTGCTGCATATTCCTAGGCGTCTTGAAAAGGACACGAATTTTCTGGGGTAAATTGCAATAACATAAAAGCTACTGCAGAGGTTTTTAGTTTTTATGACTTTTATGAAAGCCGATTAGCTGTCTTCTACATCCAGTTATTGGTTTTGCCAAAAACATAAATTTATTGGTTAAAAATTACCAAAAAACATAAAAAACTCCCATTTTTTCCAATAAATGTCCTATGCGCCACCTCAGGACATTAACCTGGGAAGACATAATTTTTTTCTGAGCACCTTAGGATGCGTAACGAATTTCAATAAAAGTTGTTTTTCGCTCCACCCTAACATACATATCTCAAAATTTTGCACGTTTTTCAAAATCTTTGACAATAGTTTTTGTGTGTCCTCAACTAGGCCTATAACCCCCACTAGGTGGCTTTCAAAATTTTTAGAAAAGTCACACATCACTTAGAGGTGAAGCGAATAAAAATTAAGTCCGGCTTTAACCTTATGAAACCGCCTACGCAGCTAATTTGTATATATAAGTACAAAAACACTTAAGTATAATTTTATAAAGAAATTGGTCTGTTATATTAATAAATAAATGTAACAGATTTGGGATCAAATGCGAATAGTCTTATTTTTGAAATGTATTTATTTAAGATTTAATTGGATATCCTAAATTAATGTTTGCTGGTCTTTAAAAAACAGATTTTCACACAATGTTTGATTAGCAATTTGATCAAAAAGACCCAAAATTTTCCACATAAAATAACAGACACCGGGATATTTTTCCCAATAAAATCAACTAATCATTTGTTAATTGATTTCAAATGATTGGAGAAATCAAAATAATTTTCACTTTTTGCAAAAAAAAAAAAAAAATTTAAAAAAGCTCTTAATATCAAACATCACAAGAGCATCTTAAAATCTAAACTAAATAATTCGATCATCACGAAGACTAATCCAAACAGTCAGACAGTCAACTTACAATTTCCAAAAAAATTCTTGCTTATTTTTCTTTTGCTGCAAAATTTGTTTTCATTTTGTCTTTTGTGTTCGGTTTCGGAAAATTCACTACATCATTTTTCTTAATTTTATTTATTTACTTTTTGGTCAAAATATTTTTGCGATTCTTTTGAAGCCTCAATACGCTCGTATTTAAATCATTTTGACTTATTTGTTTTCGTTAATTCCGTGCAAAAAAAAAAAAAAAGAAATTGTTTATTTTCATAATTGTCTACATGGTTTATATTTCGCGTGAGTTTTTCTAGGTCGATACAAGAATGCAAGAAAAATATGTATTATGACACTCTACTTAAAAGCGAGAGGTATCCTTGTCAAAGTGATTGATAGGTTTTTAATGATCACCTACTATTTGGGTGAGCATTGTCACTCAATTTTATATGACATACAAAATGATGAGATTTGTCATGAGCTTTTCAGGGCGAGTCTTAATTTGGCAAACTTAATATTAACTTTGATGTAGGGTACTTTATTTTTCACTTTCGCAATTATTTACTCTCCTTACTTTCCCAACGTCTTGTCGGACTTTTATATTTCAAAATATTTGGCAATTTTTTGCGCAGAACTCAATGACGCAATAAATTTGTTTCCAAATAATTTTGTTTATTTTTCATACTAGTGCACAATGGGGAGGAATTAAATAAAATGATTCAGCAACTTCGAAAACTTTAAAAAAGAAATTAATAGCCCTTAGATTTTGAAAGCTCTTTGACGCCCTATAAAGCATAGTATAACGATTCTGCTGAAAAAAGCTTTCAATATTTCAGAGAATACCAGAATATATGTACATTAGGGTGCACCTTATATTACGAAAGTGCAAAACTCTCCCTAGAAATGTTCTATATAACATAAAAACATGCTGTGTAACTTTTTTTTCCCAAAATTGCATATGGGGAACAAGTGGCGCATCCGCTCACAAAGTGTTAAACTTTTTTGTATGGGAAATGTTGGGAGTATTTGCGGATTTGCCCAAATTTTGACCACTTAGAATCAAATTATTTAAACAAATTTACTGAAATAAAAATAAGAGCTAAGTAGATTTATTTTAAGACATCAACATTAAAAATTCATCCAGTAGTTTCGGAGTTATTGCAGTTTTCCCCCGAAAATTCGTGTCCGTGATATGCAGCCAAAAAATTTACTTAAGGACGAGTGAATTTCAAAGACATGATTTACAATTCTATGACCTGTAAGTACTAAACTCAACTCAAACCTGTAAGTACTAAACTCATCTAGAGTTTCGGTAAAATATAACCGAGTTTACTCAGTTTTTTTCATATCAGAAAATTATACTTTTTTCTCAGGCCGGTTTCAAAAATCATTTTTTAATTTTTTGAAAATTTTGTTCAACAAATATAACAAATAATAAATTTGCTTTTCAGTATCATAAATCAAACAAATGGGAGAATAAAATATAGAAAAATGGGGTCGATATCTTTAACCGTTTCGCCGTACCTGCGGTTTGAAATGGTAAAATTTCACGAAAATGTGATTTTTATTTATAATTTGAGTATAGCTTGTAAAATTGTACCAATGTTCAGCATTAATGAAAATAGTAGTAAATATTCTTCCTTAGAGTGCATAGAATGTATACGGTATTGTTTTTTTTTTAATTGGAAAAGTTTAACCCTTCCTTTACCGGGGTCAAAAGTCAGAATTTGTAGTTTTTTCACTTTCTATAGGAAAGTGACAGAATATTAAGAATTTATTATCAAATTTTGTTCAAATGCAAAAATATAATAATTTGTATTAACATTCAGTTCATTATTTATTTTTTTTTTATTGGAAAAGTTTAACCCTTCCTTTACCGGCGTCAAAAGTCAGAATTTGTAGTTTTTTCACTTTTTATATTAAAGTGACAGAATATTAAGAATTTATTACCAAATTTTGTTCAAAATGCAAAAATATAATAATTTTTATTAACATTAAGTCTGTTTATTGAAAAATATATATTAACCCTATACAGACATGGGGACCAAAACGACCCAAATTTTTTTTCTTAACATATTTCTTTAATGTATTAAAATTTTTAGCCATTTTATAAGCTCATTTTAGTGTCATTTTGGTTTACATGTCTGTTCAATTTCTCACTATCGTAATATAAGGTGCACCCTAATATACAAACGTATATATATTATTTTTTTTTTACTATTGGACAAAGTTCCCCCTGCTCCTATCCTGCTTAATTTAATCCAAACTAATATAAGATGTTACACGATTATTATTATAGGACTAGAAACTCCCCATTCTCTAATCATGCCCTTATCTAGCCAAGCTCTATAAGAATGATAAAAAATATCAGTGGTACTTTAAAAGTTCTTAAGATAAAAGATACACAATTATAAGAATTCTAGCTGTACAGCGTGCGCGTTGCTGCACCACCAACTAAAATAAATTTGAATCATATTATTAATTTTATCCGATCAACGATTCGATTAATTTTTAATAATATTCAGTGTCGCCATCTATCGGAAATTAATCATACCAGAAACCCCCGTTGAGTCAGGAGCAACAAATTTGCTAAAGATCATAGCATGATCAAATGCACAGTTTACGATTTAATTCATTTTGAATTATTTTCACTGGCGCCCCCTATCGGAAATTAGTCTTACCTACTTAGAAACCTTCGTCGGTTTATGCGCAACAACTTTGCTAAAGATCATAGCATGACCCAATACACAGTTAACATTTTAATTATTCAGTGTCGCCATCTATCATCAATTTAATTAATTTTAAGTAATTTTCAGTGGCGCCACCTGTCGAAAATTTGTGATACCAATTTAGAAACCTTCGCCGGCTCATGCGCAACAACTTTTCTGAAGATCATTGCATGATCAAGTGCATAGTTTATGATTTAATTAATTTTGAGTCATTTTAAGTGGCGCCACCTTTTGGAACTTTGTTGGCTCATGAGCAAAAACTTTTCTAAACACCATACCATGATCAAATGAATACTTTACTAATCTATTAAGGACATACAGACACACAAATATTAATTTTTATATATGTGACAGGGCATAGAGAAAGAGACCTAAGGGTATTTTGCGAGCATAGGGAAAGGGGCCTAAGAGTAAAAACTAAGGGTAAAAAATAAGGTAAAAAATAATATTTAAGTCTTTAAAACGGCTCTCCTGAACAAAACCGTTTTTACCCTTATGTCCCTTTCTCTATGAGCGCAAAATACCCTTAGGTCACTTTCTTTATGCGCTGTTACATATATAGATTATTTGTAATTAGGAAGGAAATGCCCCTTACTGATCCTACCACATTTTAAACTATTACAATTGCCCATATATTCGGTAGCAGAAAGTTTTAAAGCTTTGCCTTTTAAAACTGTTCCCGACTTTTTATTTTGCCCTTAACTACTCCAATTGCTAAAAGAAAATACTTCATCATCATTTAGCTCTTGGCCCACTGTGCCCAGAGTCGTAAACAATAATATTGAACAACGAATTTAAGTGTTATTTGAAATAAATTTAAAATTCTGTTCAACAAATCTTTAGAACTTTGTATTTCAACAACTTTTCAAATAAAAAAATAAATGTTTTAAGATGATGCTTTCGATTTTTTTATTTCCTCTTATTAGTTTATAATATTTTTAGATTTTTAAATTATTTTTAGATTTGAAATATATTTTTAGACACTTATTAATACAACAAGAATTCATTGAAACAGTAGCATTTTATTTTTCAGATGATGAGAATGAAACAGTTAACCATATTGCAATAGATAAACTTGTTGTGCTAACCAATTAAGCTGGTTAACACAACGACTACTAATTATAACATATAATATTGAGCCTGGGTTCGAAACCCGGTCACGGCAACATCAATTCGAATCAAATTTTAAATAAAGTGGATAAACGAAAATTTGAGAATCATAAACTTGTAAAACTTTCCTAAGTAGAGGAACATCTAAAAAAGAATTGTATTGCCTTCGACCTAATTGAGGCAGTCAAGACCTCATACTATGCGCCAGTTATCTGAGAAAATTAAAGAATATTATAGAGAATTGGATTTCTAGAAAGCATTTTAGTACCCAAAATAATAATGGGTCGAAATTGAGCAAGTTTTTAGACGATACCTATACTTTTTGGGAAAAATTGGATTACTATTTTGGGTACCACCCATGTCTTCCCGAAACTGAGTTTATGACCCTTTACAGCCACATATAAATATTTTCTTAATATAAACCAATAACCGAAATTTGGTAACAATCGATCCACAATTGACAATAGCTCACATATCAGGCTCTTAGTCGAAAATGACATAAATCTACTTAAATCTCGAAATTTTAATAAAATTAATCTATTTTATATGTATTTATGTCTCTTAGACTTAAGGAAAACTTGTTAAATTGTTGGCCCATATTTGACCTTAGTAGTGAAGGGTATCATGCAGTCTTAGTGAAGGGTATTTCTTACTTGCCTAAATGTGTAGTTCTGGGCCCTATTTCACTAAACTACAAGTTTACAATTACAAGTGTTTTTGCCTGTAAAATTGTGAACTTGTAAATAATAGTGTTTCATTAAAATACAGTTACAAGTTTGTAGCTACAAGTGATTTTGACAATTCACAAGTTTACAAGTCGAAATTCTACAAGTGGTTTTGTTTCACTTATCTAAATTTGTACTTGTACACTTGTAGAATTGTAGAAAAAAAGCATAGGGTCGACGGAGACTCTCAAAAAAATTTTACAAGTTACAAGTGAATGATAAATTGAATGATAAATTGAATTCAAATTTGGTTTTTAACTATTTTTTAATAAAAATTAGTTAAAATTAACACAAAATCAAATCAATATTAATTACCACTTATTTATTTTATTTCTTTTTAAATATGTTTTGATTAATAACACAGCACAACAAAATAAAAAATTTTGTTTTAAAAAATCATGAAAAATAGAAAACTGCAAAAAAACTTCCAGATTTATTATTTAATCGCATAGCGATATATAATAGCAACAAAATGAGATATCGACCATAAAAATCGATTGATTATTTTCGAATTTATTCACAATTAAGTGAATTCACTCATTTTCACAAAATTTTATATTTTTGCTTGATATAAGTATACAGGGTTTTTCAAATGTGTGAAAAATTTCAAGGAGTGCCGGTCGGATTATTGTGAGATTTGGTGAGGAACTTTCACCCACAAAATTTTGGACAAATTGGACAACGCTAACACGTGTCGCTCAGGTCCTAAAGCTGACAAATCAAGTTTATATCGGAAAAATTTTATAATTTTTAAGTTTTTGCAAAATTAGCGCCATTTATTCCCCCTTTTGCAAAAAAAGTGGATCCTGGTCCTTAGGGCAAACACAATGAGATTTCCAATAAGCTACATATCTTTAAAATCGGTTAAACAGTTTTCGAGTTATTACAATTTTCACTTACCGTTACAGGTCCTTGAGGACTTGCCGAACATAATTATCTTTAAAAACAAGTAAGAAAGTGCTGTAGTCGGTCAATGATACCATTCGCCATTAAGGTCAAAGGTCTGTTCTTTTTCGTGTATAAAGACACATATTTCATACAAACATTTTCTCAAGACTTATATTATATTTAAGCCGTTTCCGTCGTTTTGGACCGGTTCCAAAGAAATTTGGCACAGTCATTTTTATTTACAAAAGTTTTTTTTTAAATTTCATGAAAATAATTGATATTTGTGGCCAAAATACTAATTTCAGATTAGACCTATGGGAGGTGCTATAAATAATGGATCGATTTTGACGAATTTCAATAGCCATGGTCAAAAAATTTGTCTGCACCAAATTACATCAAATTATTTTAAAAATTGCGACCTGTACTTTGATTACAAGGTTTACATGGGGATCCAGCCAGACGGACGGACTTACATCGTTAAATCGACTTATAAGTGATTCTAAGTCTATTGGTATACTTAAAAGTGGGTAAAAGTGGGATTTTGTGTAAAATCGGATTACTATTACGGGTGCCTCCCATGTCTTCCCAGAATAGAGTTTTTGGCTTTTTAGTTGTATTTTAATAATATTCAGCATAAATATTGACTATGGTAACAAACTCAGTGTGCCCAATTTTGTAGGAATCGGCTCATATTTGACCATACAAGACACCTTCTCAAAAGTCTTTAAGTACATAAATGCTTATAAATCTAACGCTAAAACTTTTCACAGATACATATTTTCTAACTATAAACCAATAACCGAAAATTAGTAACAATCGATGCACAATTAACCCTAGCTCCCATATCAGGCCCTTAGCCGGAAATGACCTAAATCTACTTAAACCTCGAAATTAAAAAAAATAGCACATAGTATATGTATGTATGTATGTCTCTTGGGCTTAAAAAAAAACTTGTTAAATTGTGGGTCCATATTTGACCTTAGGTATGAAGGGTATCATATAGTTAGGTTTGGCCGACTATAGCTTTTCATACTTGCTTCAATGTCTAGTTCTGATGTTTTAAAAAGAAAAAGTTTTCTACTCCATTTTTATCAAAAAATTTTATAGAGAATTTTTGTATCAAAATTTTCTATTGAAAATTTTTTGATAAAAAAATGTTCTATAGAAATATTTTTCATAAAAAAAATTTTCTATGGGAAATTTGTGCATCAAAAATTTTTCTATAGAAATAAAAAAAAAAATTTTCAAAAAGAAAAATTATTCGCACTTGAACTAACGAAAATTTTTCTATAGAAAAATATTTCCAACGAAAATTTTTCTATAGAAAAATATTTTTATTGAAAATTTTTCTATGGAAAAATATTTCTATCGAAAATTTTTCTATAGAAAAATATTTCTATCGAAAATTTTTCTATAGAAAAATATTTCCAACGAAAATTTTTCTATAGAAAAATATTTCTATCGAAAATTTTTCTATAGAAAAATATTTCCAACGAAAAGTTTTCTATAGAAAAACATTTCCAACGAAAATTTTTCTATAGAAAAATATTTCCAACGAAAATTTTTCTATAGAAAAATATTTCCAACGAAAATTTTTCTATAGAAAAATATTTCCAACGAAAATTTTTCTATAGAAAAATATTTCCAACGAAAATTTTTCTATAGAAAAATATTTCCAACGAAAATTTTTCTATAGAAAAATATTTCCAACGAAAATTTTTCTATAGAAAAATATTTCCAACGAAAATTTTTCTTTAGAAAAATATTTCCCACGAAAAATATTTCCAACGAAAATTTTTCTATAGCAAAATATTTCCAACGAAAATTTTTCTATAGAAAAATATTTCCAACGAAAATTTTCTATAGAAAAATATTTCCAACGAAAATTTTTCTATAGAAAAATATTTCCAACGAAAATTTTTCTATAGAAAAATATTTCCAACGAAAATTTTTCTATAGAAAAATTTTCGATAGAAATATTTTTCTATAAAATTTTTCTATAGAAAAATATTTTTTTCGAAAATTTTTTTATAGAAAAATATATTTTTTTCGAAAATTTTTTTATAGAAAAATATTTCTATCGAAAATTTTTCCATAGAAAAATATTTCTATCGAACATTTTTCTATAGAAAAATATTTCTATCTAAAATTTTTCTATAGAAAAATATTTCCAACGAAAATTTTTCTATAGAAAAATATTTCCAACGAAAATTTTTCTATAGAAAAATATTTCTATCGAAAATTTTTCTATAGAAAAATATTTTTATCGAAAATTTTTCTATAGGAAAATATTTCCAACGAAAATTTTTCTATAGAAAAATATTTCCAACGAAAATTTTTCTATAGAAAAATATTTCCAACGAAAATTTTTCTATAGAAAAATATTTCCAACGAAAATTTTTCTATAGAAAAATATTTCCAACGAAAATTTTTCTATAGAAAAATATTTCCAACGAAAATTTTTCTATAGAAAAATATTTCCAAAGAAAATTTTTCTATAGAAAAATATTTCCAAAGAAAATTTTTCTATAGAAAAATATTTCCAACGAAAATTTTTCTATAGAAAAATATTTCCAAAGAAAATTTTTCTATAGAAAAATATTTCCAACAAAAATTTTTCTATAGAAAAATATTTCCAACAAAAATTTTTCTATAGAAAAATATTTCCAACAAAAAATTTTCTATAGAAAAATATTTCCAACGAAAATTTTTCTATAGAAAAATATTTCCAACGAAAATTTTTCTATAGAAAAATATTTCCAACGAAAATTTTTCTATAGAAAAATATTTCCAACGACAATTTTTCTATAGAAAAATATCTCTATCGAAAATTTTTCTATAGAAAAATATTTCAATCGAAAATTTTTCTATAGAAAAATATTTCAATCGAAAATTTTTCTATAGAAAAATATTTCCAACGAAAACTTTTCTATAGAAAAATATTTCCAACGAAAATTTTTCTATAGAAAAATATTTCCAACGAAAATTTTTCTATAGAAAAATATTTCCAACGAAAATTTTCTATAGAAAAATATTTCCAACGAAAATTTTTCTATAGAAAAATATTTCCAACGAAAATTTTTCTATAGAAAAATATTTCCAACGAAAATTTTTCTATAGAAAAATATTTCTATCGAAAATTTTTCTATAGAAAAATATTTCTATTGAAAATTTTTCTATAGAAAAATATTTTCAACGAAAATTTTTCTATAGAAAAATATTTCCAACGAAAATTTTTCTATAGAAAAATATTTCCAACGACAATTTTTCTATAGAAAAATATCTCTATCGAAAATTTTTCTATAGAAAAATATTTCAATCGAAAATTTTTCTATAGAAAAATATTTCCAACGAAAACTTTTCTATAGAAAAATATTTCCAACGAAAATTTTTCTATAGAAAAATATTTCCAACGAAAATTTTTCTATAGAAAAATATTTCTATCGAAAATTTTTCTATACAAAAATATTTCTATCGAAAATTTTTCTATAGAAAAATATTTCTATCGAAAATTTTTATATAGAAAAATTAATATTAGACCTAAGTTCAGTTTCCAAAAATATTCTTAATTTGGTTACATTTTTTTCAAATAATGCTACAAAAATATAAGTTCGTGGCAACAATGCACAGTGGTTTACGGACGCTTTTTTTTGGAAATAATTCTTTAACTTTTGAACGACTGGAGATATTTGAATGAAATTTGACATGGTGATAGTCAAGGAGTATTCGAGTTGGTTTTTAAAAGCACTGGTCCATGAGGGGTCGGGAGAGTGATTGATGGACCTTCAAAGTTGGTCACCTCGGGTGTTCGACTTTTTTAAAAATTCGCCAAAAATCCATTTATGTATGGATTGAAAAGAAATTTTAAACTTAAGTTGTCCTTGAGAAGATCTACAAAAAATACGCTTAAATGTGTAGGTTATCTCCTTTGGATTTCGAGATATTTGGGTAAAAAGGAATTTTTAGGTTGATTTTTTACCTCTTTTTTTAAGCTTTTTTTGATCTGGTGGACGCATCTGAGGACCAAAAATTTTTTAAGAATATTCTTTAAATTTGTAATAAAATTCTGAATAATTTTTGTGCAAGTTAGTTATAGAAATCTTCTTTTGTTTAAAAGTTAAAAATATTCAAAGTTGAAACTTACAAAAAATTTCGCTTTTTTTTTAGTTTTTCCCCAAAAGATAGCTATATTTTTTCACTAATAAAAAAATATTTTCTTAAGAAACATAAAAAGATTTTTAAAGTTTTTAAAAGAAAACATAATGAGAATGCGTATAAAACAAATTTCTTGCTAATTGGACTTTTGGTCCTCGCACATGTCCTCTCCAAAAAATGGCAATTTGTAAAAAAAAAAATTAGTTTAAACAAAAATTTCTCAAAAGGCAAAGCACCGATTTGAAAAAAATTATAATGTTCATATTTTCCAATATATCTGTTATTGATTAGAAAAGTTTTTTCTGAAACGCGCTGCAAATAGAGACAGTGTTGCCATATTTGTAAAAAAAACTCATTTTTTGAAACACCTTTTTCCCCAGTTGGGAATTGGGGAATTTTTAAGTTAAAATTGGGAATTTTTTTTAGTCTATTGCTTTTACATCTTATTGGTCTACATTACTACAAAATTTCATTGTAATATCTTTATCCATGTCATTTCCACAGAATATCAAAGATTAAAAATATTTTCCTTAAAAAAGCAGAAAAACAATTTTTTTTTGTTTTACGATACAAAGTGTAAAAAAAGTAACGCACTTAAAAAAAACTTTTACTTAGTGCTAATCTCCTAGTCTTTCCCGATCTAATGATACTAAACATGTATATAAAGCATTAATACCGAGTCTTAAAAAACTCTGAAAACTTTGGCCCCCGTAGCATTTTTACACTGTTTATTTAAATATAAGTGATGAATTTGTGCATATAAAGTTAATTATCATACTCAAATATTTCACTATTTTTAAGATGACAATGATCCTTCGCTAATAAACAAATATTTTCTTCAAAAAGATATAAATAGTTTTTTATTTTTTTAAAGAAAACATTATAAGAATGACTTAAAAAAATTTTATTCGATTTTGCCTTTTGTTCCAAGCTAAAAAATAAAATTTTAGTAAAAGATTCTAAATAAGTAAGTACGAGTAAGGCACCGATTTTGATAACAGTGTAAAGGTAATATATCCATAATTTGTAGCAAAAGTTTAATTAGAAGAGTACTTTTATAGTAACAGTGTGACAATTTATTTAAAATAAGATTTAAAGGCATTTTTCCGGTATTTAAAATTGGTGTATTTGAAAAAATTGCAAAATTATGTTAAGGTTATAAAATGTTTTTTAATGTGAAAGTTAATGCAATAGGTAAAAATTGTTACAACTTGGGTTTTTCATAATGGTCAGAAAGGATATGGTTACTCACCTCCATACAGGTAGGTTTTACGAGACGCACATATTGGTTGAGTTATATATGCACCTATTTTTAGAGGTAAAAAATACATTAATTCATTGATTTCTTTATTATTCTTTGGATACAGGTATATATAAAAAATGTTTTTTTTTAATATAAAAAAGAAAGTTTTAAATGTAACTGCTATTAACAGTTAAAACATCATGGCTATAACATTGGAATTTAAAGTGTTGTGCGATATTCTTTTTGAACAACCAAGCAGTTCGAGAGCAAAAAAAATTAAAATAATCATGCGATATGCTAAAAGTCAAACTAACTCCATGATTCTCAATAGTGAGGAAGACAAAGTCGTAAAATTTGTAAAGTTATTTGAACTTAAAATTAAGTCGGTTAATTACTGTTTAAAAAGATTTGAATCTAAATTTAAAGACTGGCTGAAGGACTCAATTGAGCTTAAAACTTCTGGTGCTGGAGCCCCTCTAAAAAACTATGATGATCTCGGAGAAAGATCTAAAAAGATGCGATTATCCGAAGTTCTTTCTACTCATTCGGATACTGAAATCAAAGATTCCTTTAAGGAAGTGCTCAAACGAAATAATCAACCAGCTGAAGCTAAACAAATAGCAGATATTCTCCCAGAGGCTTCTCCTAAACGTCTTAAGCGAATTATTAAGAGTATACCAACTCCTTCTTCTCAATCAGAATTTTCGGAGGAAGAAGCACTTGCTCTTATGCTCGAGTTGAAATTGAGTAAAAATAAATATATTAAACTCTGTAAGGCATTACGAGACAAAGGACACTCAATTTTACCAGGATATAATGCGTTATTAAAAACCAAAAAAAACTTAATACCAACAAACGTGATAGGAGACGAAAGTGCATCTGTGGATTTATCAAAATTATTGGAAAATACGGCATCAAGGCTGATATCTACTACATTGTCTGAAGAAGAAGCCAAGAAGCTTGACAACAAGGACTTAACTTTAATATGTAAATGGGGATGTGACGGTTTATCTGGATTACCGGAATACAAACAATCAACATCTCATCAGAACACAAATGACTACAGAAGCGTTTTTATGGCATCCCTAGTACCACTAAGATTAAGAAAGAATCGTTCTGAACCATCCACATCAAAAGAGCGTACTGAATATGTGTGGGTTAACACATCTCCAGGATCAAAGGCATTTTGCAGACCGATCAGATTCGAATATTTAAAAGAAAATGCAGCAAGCACAAAAAATTGGGTTGATGATATCAAATATTCAATAGACAATTTGAGTCCAGTCTGCATAGACATACATGGATATTTGATTAATGTAAATTTTGAGCTTCAATTGACAATGATAGATGGAAAAGTAAGCAACGCTATAACGGAAACCCATTCAACTTGGAAATGCTCATTATGCGGAAAGAAGAAATCGGAATTTCTACAAACTTCAGAAGATGCATCAGCTAGTACTGCAATTAATCAAGAGGTTCTGGAATTTGGTATATCGCCCCTACATGCACGTATCCGATTTTTAGAATTTATGCTACATATAGCATATGATCTGAAATATAGGAATATACCTGATAATCAGCTAAAATCCGTGAGAAATAATAAGGAACTGATTGAAATGAGATCCAGTGAAAAAAAAAGGATTCAGGAAGAATTCAAAACTATGACGGGTCTAAACATAGACAAACCACTTGTAGGATATGGCAGTACAAACGATGGTAATACGGCCAGGCGATTCTTTGAAAATTATGAAACAACTTCAAAGATTACTGGAATTGATGAGGAAGTTCTTCGTAAATGTTACGTAATATTATCGGCAATAAATAGCAAATATCAAATAAATGCTGAAAAATTTCATTGCTATGCCCTCAACGCGTTAACTCGTATACGACATTTGTATCACTGGAAAGAAATTACACCAACAGTTCATAAAGTCCTTCAACATGGTCGTGAAATAATTGAATCAAATCTTCTCCCACTTGGTGAACTGACAGAAGAGGCCCAGGAAGCGCGGAATTCAGATTTCAAGTATATCCAACTATTTAATACCAGAAAATGCTCAAGAAAATCGCAAAATCAGGATCTAATAAATTATCTCTTGTTGTCTTCTGATCCTGCTCTATCAACGATAAGAAAGAAATGGTGGAGCAGTTATACAAAAACTTCTGAAAACGAACACCTGGAAGAGGTTCTTGATATAATAGATTGTACTGATTATTTTACTGAAAATAAAAATTAAGTAAATAACTACTTTTATATAAATATGTAATAAAAACTGTAAGTTTAAACTTTAACTACAAATACTTCAATAAAATGTATTTCACCTATTAATATAAGTACAAATTATTTACATTTTGATATTTCATAAATCCTCATGATATTTTCTTTAAAAAAATAAAAAAATATTTGTTTGTTATCGAAGGATCATTGTCATCTTATAGTGAAATATTTGAGTATGATTATTAATTTTATATGCACAAATTCATCACTTATATTTAAATAAACAGTGTAAAAATGCTACGGGGGCCAAAGTTTTCAGAGTTTTTTAAGACTCGGTATTAATGCTTTATATACATGTTTAGTATCATTAGATCGGGAAAGACTAGGAGATTAGCACTAAGTAAAAGTTTTTTTTAAGTGCGTTACTTTTTTTACACTTTGTATCGTAAAACAAAAAAAAATTGTTTTTCTGCTTTTTTAAGGAAAATATTTTTAATCTTTGATATTCTGTGGAAATGACATGGATAAAGATATTACAATGAAATTTTGTAGTAATGTAGACCAATAAGATGTAAAAGCAATAGACTACAAAAAATTCCCAATTTTAACTTAAAAATTCCCCAATTCCCAACTGGGGAAAAAGGTGTTTCAAAAAATGAGTTTTTTTACAAATATGGCAACACTGTCTCTATTTGCAGCGCGTTTCAGAAAAAACTTTTCTAATCAATAACAGATATATTGGAAAATATGAACATTATAATTTTTTTCAAATCGGTGCTTTGCCTTTTGAGAAATTTTTGTTTAAACTAATTTTTTTTTTTACAAATTGCCATTTTTTGGAGAGGACATGTGCGAGGACCAAAAGTCCAATTAGCAAGAAATTTGTTTTATACGCATTCTCATTATGTTTTCTTTTAAAAACTTTAAAAATCTTTTTATGTTTCTTAAGAAAATATTTTTTTATTAGTGAAAAAATATAGCTATCTTTTGGGGAAAAACTAAAAAAAAAGCGAAATTTTTTGTAAGTTTCAACTTTGAATATTTTTAACTTTTAAACAAAAGAAGATTTCTATAACTAACTTGCACAAAAATTATTCAGAATTTTATTACAAATTTAAAGAATATTCTTAAAAAATTTTTGGTCCTCAGATGCGTCCACCAGATCAAAAAAAGCTTAAAAAAAGAGGTAAAAAATCAACCTAAAAATTCCTTTTTACCCAAATATCTCGAAATCCAAAGGAGATAACCTACACATTTAAGCATATTTTTTGTAGATCTTCTCAAGGACAACTTAAGTTTAAAATTTCTTTTCAATCCATACATAAATGGATTTTTGGCGAATTTTTAAAAAAATCGAACACCCGAGGTGACCAACTTTGAAGGTCCATCAATCACTCTCCCGACCCCTCATGGACCAGTGCTTTTAAAAACCAACTCAAATACTCCTTGACTACCACCATGTCAAATTTCATTCAAATATCTCCAGTCGTTCAAAAGTTACAGAATTATTTCCAAAAAAAAGCGTCCGTAAACCACTGTGCAATGTTCGAGATTATATTTTTTGTTCTCTCGAACCCTATATTTTGTTGTTATAAATTGAATTTTGATTTTGTTTCTTGTATATTTCGTTTTGTATTTTCTTTAGCAAAGCGACACTTTGCCAACATCCAACTTTGCTAACATACAAATCCAAACCGATTGCTTTTTATACCCATTTTCACGAGTTTCATTAATGATCGTTTATATTTACGAAAATTACAAGAAGTCTTCGGCTCCTGGTGGTATGGGCTCGTCAACATCTCTGCAATCATTGTAATGTGATTTCATTGGAAGCGACATAAACACAGTACTAATTATGTTATATGGTTAATTAAAAGCTTTTCTTAAAGCTAATGTAATGAGCTTTTCATAAAGCTTTCGTAGTGGGAGTTTAAATACATGTGTATTCTTAAAAATTATCTAGAAAATTAATAATTAAAAAAAATAGTATGAAAAATTGAAAAGAAAATTAAATCTAAATTGTTTATTTAGTTATTTTCAACCTTTTTAGAATTGAAAATTGTTGTTTTAATTGGGCATTAAATTAGTGACATTTATATTTATATATAGCGCGAATATTAAAGAAAATTTACTACAATTTCGGAATTTTGTTTATTTGAATTCCAATCCTATACATAAAGTATGTAGTATATAGTAGATATATATTTACTGGCTAACAAATTTTCCTAAATATTTTATTTGTCTGAGACTAATACCCCATAAATTCAGTTTAAGATTTTGAATTTCCCGAAAAAAATATTTACAAAACAAAAACCACAAACAACAATTTAAGGTGATGTAGACTAAATGTAGAACATAAAAACTTTTTATAGGTCTCCTCCACTCACTTGAAGAAAAAAACCACATTTTAAGTCATAAAATCGAAAAATTTATCTTTCACTTATAATTTATGGGAAAATTAAATCTCATTAAAAAAATGTTTTAATTAAATTAAGAAACATGCAAATAAAAATCAAAAACCTTTAATAAAATTAATTCGAAATTCCAAGAAAATTTTTTTTTATAAAATTCAAAATTAAATAAAATGGATTTAGTGCAACGAATTCATTATTTACCAATAAAACGTTTAAAATAAAAATGATGAATGATCAATTTAATTTTTGAATGAATAATTTTATTTGAATTTGTACAACATTTTAATGATTTTGTTAAAATTTTGTTGTATTTTGGAAACATTTTAAAATATCAATTTTATTTTTAATTTTGTTTGAGTTTTTATAAACATTTTCTTCCGTTTTGTTTTCGTAATTTGTTTCATTTTCCAAATTTTAACAAATTTAATTGCGAATTTTCTTTTTAACATACATACAGTCGCTCAAATTACTGTCCCAAGGTGTTTACTGAGTGCAACAACAAAGCTTTTGTCTTAATCTGTCTGATATTTGGTATTACTGTATATTGGACTAGTGTTGACAACTATAATTACTCGTAATTACTTTTATTTCATTTACTTTCCGTTATACAAATCAAATAAAATAAAAGCAAATTTGTAATGGGACAGTTTATTGACTTTAGATTTACTTACATATTTAATGTTATTTTTTCAATTTTATATTTTGTATAGCCTAAAATTTGTTTCTTTATGACGCGGCATACTCTCTACTAACTGCTTACAATCACTTGGAGCAATACCGTTCCAAGCTTTCACCACATGGGCCTTCAGTTCATCTAAATTAGCAGAGGTTCCGACAAAACCTCTCTTAAAAATGACACAGAGGTGCGCGATAGGGTTAAGATCAGGTGACTGGGGCTGCCAGTTAAGATATTTGTAGCCGTTTTTATTGAGCCATATTTTTGTTTGCTTTTCGGTATTTTTGATGGCAATGTTCTGTTAGAAAATGACCTTTTCCTTTTCGAATCCAATTTTTTCGCAGAAAGCTGGGGGATTTGTGGCTAAAACGTCGTATAGAAGTGAATTTTAGACTAAAGAAAATATAAAATTAAAAAAATTACAAAGTTTTACTGTAGTGTATTGCACTAAGAATCCCAATTTATTACAATTATTTATTATTGTAATAAATAGTTTTTTGATAAAACCAAAAAATGTTGGTGGGGAAACCTTTCCTCGACGCGTTTCGATGGTTGGTTAGACCATCTCATCAGGAGGATTATCCCTAATTCTAGACAGAGCGAAAACCTCACATTATGTATAATTTGAGGGACTGAATAAATACGAATTATTATTATTGTGTCCAACAAATATCAACATAAAGCGCAGATTATCATCCGAACATTACGAAAATTACATTAAATATGTTAATAAATCTAAAGTCAATAAACTGTCCCAATCAAAATTTGCATTTGTTTTATTTGATTTCTATAACGGTCCAATATAATGGGTGTTTTTTTTAGAGGTATAGAACTTCGAATTGAAATAAAACACAAGAAAATCGTTTTAATGTCCATTAATTTGGCTTTATTGGAAGGATAATTTTATGCCATTAATGTTTAAATATGATTTCGGGCATGTGGCCGCCGCGGCTGGCTCGAATAAAGCCAATTCTACAGGTTAAATTTTCAACTACTTTTTCGAGCATATGGGGCCATATGTTGGCAATAACGCCACGAATGTTGGCTTTCAAGTCCCCTAATTTTCTGGTTTGTTGGCGTAGACGAGCGACTTCACATATCCCCAAAGAAAATAATCCAGTGGTGTCAAATCGCACGATCTTGGTGGCCAATTGACAGGTCCATTCCGCGAAATTATGCGCCCATCGAATGTTTCCTTCAATAAATCAATTGTGACGTGCGCTGTGTGGCATGTAGCGCCGTCTTGTTGGAACCACAACTCATCCACATTCATGCCATCCAATTGGGGAACAAAATAGTCGGTTATCATGGCTCCATACCGGTCTCCATTTATGGTAACTGACTCTCCAGCATTATTTCGGAAGAAGTATGGCCCAATGACTCCACCAGCCCATAGAGCACACCAAACAGTCAGTTTTTGTAAATGTAATGGCGTCTCAAGGGTCTCATATGGATTCTCTTCACTCCAAATGCGGCAATTTTGCTTGTTGACGTAGCCATTCAACCAAAAATGAGCCTCATCACTGAACAAAATTTTGCAATGAAAATCAGCATCGAGATCAATCTCATTTTCGGCCCATACACCAAAATCACGACGCATTGCATGGTCTCGCGGCTTTAATTCTTGCACAAGCTGGATCTTGTAAGGTCGCAAGCCAAGATATTTGCGCAAAATCTTCCATAAAGTTGATGGACAAAGCTCCAATTGCTGTGCACGGTGGCGAATCGATTCATTCGGGTCCTCTTCAACACTTTGCTCTACAGCGGCAATTGTTTCTTCGGTGCGCACTGTTCGACGTCGCTGCGGATGCGTATTATCACATAGAGTAAACGTAGTGCGAAAACGATCCATGGTTAACCGAATTAATTGCTCTGATGGACGATTATGTCGACCATAAAATGGACGGAGCTTGCGGTAAACTTCGCGAACTGAACCATTATTTTCGAAATAAATTTGCACGATTTGCAAGCGTTGTTCTTTTGTCAACCAGTTCATGATGAAATGGCAAACCAAACTAAATATTAATCACTTGACAGCTGACAAAATGGCCGCCAGTTAAAAAAGTGATGCCAACTTAAAGTTCTATACCTCAATAAAAAACACCCGATACAAAAATACCAATACCAAATATCAGAGAGATTGAGCCAACAGCTTTACTGTTACACTTATATTAGTAAACACCTTAAAAAACATTGGGACAGTAATTTGAGTGACTGTATGTGCATTATAAGAAAGGGTAAAAAAATTACCCTGGTCTCCCCCTGAAATGACATTTTGTATGATTTCGTTTCAAAACCTTTTATCCTAGAAGATTTTACTTACTAGCTAGGATATGGGACAAAAGGATCCTATTTTACTTGTACTCGTATCAGAATAACTTTTAAAATTTTGTACCAATATCGAAATAGCGATAAAGACGAAAAAATATGAGCTTTGAATTTGACATAAACAAAAAGATACATTTTTTTTTATAAATTTCGGAGGCAAATGGAGCAACTTTATTTATACCTTTCCAACGATATAAAAGAAGCCTATATTTTCTTTATACTACATGGGTATGAATTAAAGAAAAATCAAAAAAACAAGGAAACAAATTTTCGTAACTTAAAATCGATCAAATTATATTTTAAGGGGGTGTACCAAAAGTCAATGTTCAATTGTATGTCGATCTGAAGGCGGGCGCACTTTCATAATTGTTTAATATTTTGAAATTAATTTCTAATTTTGTTGGTTTAATTACAATTATTTGCATAATTTATTTCAGAAATACTGCAAGAAAAAAAATTATTTATATTTTTCAATCGTTTTAAACAAATAGAACAAATTTGTTATTGAATTTTAAATAACTATAACGCTTGAGTTGTAAAATATTTTTCAAAAAATAACAAAATTGTCGGGATGTAAATATTATTCAAAAAGAAAAATTATTCGCACTTGATCCCAGTCTATTACGTTTATTTATTAATGCAATAGACAATTTATTGATAAAGTTAAAAAAAATGTTTGTTATTCAATAGAAATATTTTTCTATGGAAAAATTTTCAATAGCAAAATTTTTCTATGGAAAAATTTTCAATAGCAAAATTTTTCTATGGAAAAATTTTCAATAGCAAAATTTTTCTATAGAAAAATTTTCGATAGAAATTTTTTTCTATAGAAAAATTTTCGATAGAAATATTTTTCTATAGAAAAATTTTCGATAGAAATATTTTCCTATAGAAAAATTTTCGATAGAAATATTTTTCTATAGAAAAATTTTCGATAGAAATATTTCTCTATAGAAAAATTTTCGATAGAAATATTTTTCTATAGAAAAATTTTCGATAGAAATATTTTTCTATAGAAAAATTTTCGATAGAAATATTTTTCTATAGAAAAATTTTCGATAGAAATATTTTTCTATTGAAAAATTTTCGATAGAAATATTTTTCTATTGAAAATTTTTCGATAGAAATATTTTTCTATTGAAAAATTTTCGATAGAAATATTTTTCTATAGAAAAATTTTCGATAGAAATATTTTTCTATAGAAAAATTTTAGATAGAAAAATTTTTCTATAGAAAAATTTTCGATAGAAATATTTTTCTATAGAAAAATTTTCGATAGAAATATTTTTCTATAGAAAAATTTTCGATAGAAATATTTTTCTACAGAAAAATTTTCGATAGAAATATTTTTCTATAGAAAAATTTTCGATAGAAATATTTTTCTATAGAAAAATTTTCGATAGAAATATTTTTCTATAGAAAATTTTTCGATAGAAATTTTTTCGATAGAAATTTTTCTATAGAAAAATATTTCTATCGAAAATTTTTCTATAGAAAAATATTCGATAGAAAAATATTTCTATCGAAAATTTTTCTATAGAAAAATATTTCTATCGAAAATTTTTCTATAGAAAAATATTTCTATCGAAAATTTTTCTATAGAAAAATATTTCTATCGAAAATTTTTCTATAGAAAAATATTTCTATCGAAAATTTTTCTATAGAAAAATATTTCTATCGAAAATTTTTCTATAGAAAAATATTTCTATCGAAAATTTTTCTATAGAAAAATATTTCTATCGAAAATTTTTCTATAGAAAAATATTTCTATCGAAAATTTTTCTATAGAAAAATATTTCTATCGAAAATTTTTCTATAGAAAAATATTTCTATCGAAAATTTTTCTATAGAAAAATATTTCTATCGAAAATTTTTCTATAGAAAAATATTTCTATCGAAAATTTTTCTATAGAAAAATATTTCTATCGAAAATTTTTCTATAGAAAAATATTTCTATCGAAAATTTTTCTATAGAAAAATATTTCTATCGAAAATTTTTCTATAGAAAAATATTTCTATCGAAAATTTTTCTATAGAAAAATATTTCTATCGAAAATTGTTCTATAGAAAAATATTCCTATCGAAAATTTTTCTATAGAAAAATATTTCTATCGAAAATTTTTCTATAGAAAAATATTTCTATCGAAAATTTTTCTATAGAAAAATATTTCTATCGAAAATTTTTCTATAGAAAAATATTTCTATCGAAAATTTTTCTATAGAAAAATATTTCTATCGAAAATTTTTCTATAGAAAAATATTTCTATCGAAAATTTTTCTATAGAAAAACATTTCTATCGAAAATTTTTCTATAGAAAAATATTTCTATCGAAAATTTTTCCATAGAAAAATATTTCTATCGAAAATGTTTCTATAGAAAAATATTTCTATCGAAAATTTTTCTATAGAAAAATATTTCTATCGAAAATTTTTCTATAGAAAAATATTTCTATCGAAAATTTTTCTATAGAAAAATATTTCTATCGAAAATTTTTGTATAGAAAAATATTTCTATCGAAAATTTTTGTATAGAAAAATATTTCTATCGAAAATTTTTCTATAGAAAAATATTTCTATCGAAAATTTTTCTATAGAAAAATATTTCTATCAAAAATTTTTCTATAGAAAAATATTTCTATCGAAAATTTTTCTATAGAAAAATATTTCTATCGAAAATTTTTCTATAGAAAAATATTTCTATAGAAAATTTTTCTATAGCAAAATATTTCTATCGAAAATTTTTCTATAGAAAAATATTTCCAACGAAAATTTTTCTATAGAAAAATATTTCTATCGAAAATTTTTCTACAGAAAAATATTTCCAACGAAAATTTTTCTATAGAAAAATATTTCCAACGAAAATTTTTCTATAGAAAAATATTTCCAACGAAAATTTTTCTATAGAAAAATATTTCCAACAAAAATTTTTCTATAGAAAAATATTTCCAACAAAAATTTTTCTATAGAAAAATATTTCCAACGAAAATTTTTCTATAGAAAAATATTTCCAACGAAAATTTTTCTATAGAAAAATATTTCCAACGAAAATTTTTCTATAGAAAAATATTTCCAACGAAAATTTTTCTATAGAAAAATATTTCCAACGAAAATTTTTCTATAGAAAAATATTTCCAACGAAAATTTTTCTATAGAAAAATATTTCCAACGAAAATTTTTCTATAGAAAAATATTTCCAACGAAAATTTTTCTATAGAAAAATATTTCCAATATAGAAAAATATTTCTATCGAAAATGTTTCTATAGAAAAATATTTCTATCGAAAATTTTTCTATAGAAAAATATTTCTATCGAAAATTTTTCTATAGAAAAATATTTCTATCGAAAATTTTTCGATAGAAAAATATTTCTATCGAAAATTTTTCGATAGAAAAATATTTCTATCGAAAATTTTTCGATAGAAAAATATTTCTATCGAAAATTTTTCTATAGAAAAATATTTCTATCGAAAATTTTTCTATAGAAAAATATTTCTATCGAAAATTTTTCTATAGAAAAATATTTCTATCGAAAATTTTTCTATAGAAAAATATTTCTATCGAAAATTTTTCTATAGAAAAATATTTCTATCGAAAATTTTTCTATAGAAAAATATTTCCAATATAGAAAAATATTTCTATCGAAAATGTTTCTATAGCAAAATATTTCTATCGAAAATTTTTCTATAGAAAAATATTTCCAACGAAAATTTTTCTATAGAAAAATATTTCTATCGAAAATTTTTCTACAGAAAAATATTTCTATCGAAAATTTTTCGATAGAAAAATATTTCTATCGAAAATTTTTCGATAGAAAAATATTTCTATCGAAAATTTTTCTATAGAAAAATATTTCTATCGAAAATTTTTCTATAGAAAAATATTTCTATCGAAAATTTTTCTATAGAAAAATATTTCTATCGAAAATTTTTCTATAGAAAAATATTTCTATCGAAAATTTTTCTATAGAAAAATATTTCTATCGAAAATTTTTCTATAGAAAAATATTTCTATCGAAAATTATTCTATAGAAAAATATTTCTATCGAAAATTTTTCTATAGAAAAATATTTCTATCGAAAATTTTTCTATAGAAAAATATTTCTATCGAAAATTTTTCTATAGAAAAATATTTCTATCGAAAATTTTTCTATAGAAAAATATTTCTATCGAAAATTTTTCTATAGAAAAATATTTCTATCGAAAATTTTTCTATAGAAAAATATTTCTATCGAAAATTTTTCTATAGAAAAATATTTCTATCGAAAATTTTTCTATAGAAAAATATTTCTATCGAAAATTTTTCTATAGAAAAATATTTCTATCGAAAATTTTTCTATAGAAAAATATTTCTATCGAAAATTTTTCTATAGAAAAATATTTCTATCGAAAATTTTTCTATAGAAAAATATTTCTATCGAAAATTTTTCTATAGAAAAATATTTCTATCGAAAATTTTTCTATAGAAAAATATTTCTATCGAAAATTTTTCTATAGAAAAATATTTCTATCGAAAATTTTTCTATAGAAAAATATTTCTATCGAAAATTTTTCTATAGAAAAATATTTCTATCGAAAATTTTTCTATAGAAAAATATTTCTATCGAAAATTTTTCTATAGAAAAATATTTCTATCGAAAATTTTTCTATAGAAAAATATTTCTATCGAAAATTTTTCTATAGAAAAATATTTCTATCGAAAATTTTTCTATAGAAAAATATTTCTATCGAAAATTTTTCTATAGAAAAATATTTCTATCGAAAATTTTTCTATAGAAAAATATTTCTATCGAAAATTTTTCTATAGAAAAATATTTCTGTCGAAAATTTTTCTATAGAAAAATATTTCTGTCGAAAATTTTTCTATAGAAAAATATTTCTGTCGAAAATTTTTCTATAGAAAAATATTTCTGTCGAAAATTTTTCTATAGAAAAATATTTCTATCGAAAATTTTTCTATAGAAAAATATTTCTATCGAAAATTTTTCTATAGAAAAATATTTCTATAGAAAATTTTTCTATAGAAAAATATTTCTATCGAAAATTTTTCTATAGAAAAATATTTCTATCGAAAATTTTTCTATAGAAAAATATTTCGATAGAAATATTTTCCTATAGAAAAATATTTCTATCGAAAATTTTTGCTATAGACATATTTTTTCTAATATCGATACTATAATTTAGAAAAATTTTCACTTGAAAAATAAATCAATGAACAATTTAAAATTTATATTTAGTAGACATTTATTTTATGACCCGCGAAGTGTCAACAAATAATTCCAATTTATTCATTTCAAGCAAATCTGCGGCTCTACCCACCGGATTGAGAAAAAAATTTAATTACTTTTTCTATATTTTCTTTGGCATTGATTTGTTTTCTTTTATTTAAAACTTAACGAACTTTTGAGTGTTTTCTACTTAAATGAGTTTTTTTAAATATTCAATTTTTTCTAAAAATAAAATTGCAAAGAAAAATTGTCATAGAATTTTGAATAAAAAAATTTAGAAATTATGTTTAATTATTTGTTTTTGTTAATTATTAGGTGAGAATTATCTATTATTATTTTTTAAAGAAAATTTGCCATTGGTCATTTAATGGGTGTTTTTGGCAAATTATCGTGCAATTTAGAAATTCTTGGAATTATTTAATGAATTTGCGTGGGGGTGTATAAATAAACAAATAAATTACCTGTTACGAAAATATTTAGGCATTAACTAGTGAATTTACTAGCTACTAAGTGGCACTATAGTGGCAACTAAGTACCGACTTGTAAAAAAGTTTCAGTACTTCTGGGCGTAAAGGTTGTAAATTCTTGTCAAATAAATGATTTGTCTGTCCAAAAATGTTAAGAATTTTTTATGGTCACTTAAATTTAATTAAATGAAAATTATTTGTGTGTTAAAACCAATTAAAAATTTAATTAACTGAATTATTTACAATCTCAATTCTTTGTTTTGAATGCGGACAAAAGAAATATTATGATATTTTCTTCAGAAAAATATTTTTATTTATGCTGACAAATTTCAATGAGATCTTGCATCTGAACATCATTTCGCACAGGTTTTTTAATTATTTTTAAAACTTTTCATTTTTTTCTGTCTAGTATTTTAATTTCGATTGAAATAAAAATATTATTTCTGAAATTTATTCTCATGTTATACATATTTACACGCTTTAAGTAGGCGAAGGTGAAATGTTATTGGGGATCGTTTGCTAAAAAGATTGAAATTGTCTTTCTCGGAATTCTTGAATATTTTTATATTTTATAAATTGGTTGTTTTCCCGAACACGTGTCTAATTGGTTAACACCAGAAATCATTCAGTTGTCTACCAGAGTCATAGCTTTATTTTTAACCACTTGGACTCATTTTTATCGACTTTGATGATTCGCTAAATTTATGATCGTTTTAGATGGAATTTTTTTTTTTTTTTTCCTTAAATTTATTTATCGTTGACATTTTCTTTTGTTAATTTGTCGTAATTTAAATTGGAACACATAAATACATATGTTTAAGCATTTTCTTTTCGGAAATATATTAAAAACATTTCCATTTAAAAGACTCACGTTTTAGAGATTAGTAATAGGAACTATTTTTGACCATAATGATCATAGAATAGAGATTTTAAATTTAGTTTCCATCCATTATAATAATGAGTACAAATCATAATTTTTATTAATAATTAGTAATAGGAACTATTAATTTTTATATTTGGTCCAAAAAAATTCATATTAGGTTCAGATTTCGATCTGGCTTGACTTTTGTTCTGGTAACGGTTCCAGATTTATTTGAATGTCCATTTCTAGTCCTAGTTCAGTTCTAGTTTAGTTCTAGTTCAGTTCTAGTTCAGTTCTAGTTCAGTTCTAGTTCAGTTCTAGTTCAGTTCTAGTTCAGTTCTAGTTCAGTTCTAGTTCAGTTCTAGTTCAGTTCTAGTTCAGTTCTAGTTCAGTTCTAGTTCAGTTCTAGTTCAGTTCTAGTTCAGTTCTAGTTCAGTTCTAGTTCAGTTCTAGTTCAGTTCTAGTTCAGTTCTAGTTCAGTTCTAGTTCAGTTCTAGTTCAGTTCTAGTTCAGTTCTAGTTCAGTTCTAGTTCAGTTCTAGTTCAGTTCTAGTTCAGTTCTAGTTCAGTTCTAGTTCAGTTCTAGTTCAGTTCTAGTTCAGTTCTAGTTCAGTTCTAGTTCAGTTCTAGTTCAGTTCTAGTTCAGTTCTAGTTCAGTTCTAGTTCAGTTCTAGTTCAGTTCTAGTTCAGTTCTAGTTCAGTTCTAGTTCAGTTCTAGTTCAGTTCTAGTTCAGTTCTAGTTCAGTTCTAGTTCAGTTCTAGTTCAGTTCTAGTTCAGTTCTAGTTCAGTTCTAGTTCAGTTCTAGTTCAGTTCTAGTTCAGTTCTAGTTCAGTTCTAGTTCAGTTCTAGTTCAGTTCTAGTTCAGTTCTAGTTCAGTTCTAGTTCAGTTCTAGTTCAGTTCTAGTTCAGTTCTAGTTCAGTTCTAGTTCAGTTCTAGTTCAGTTCTAGTTCAGTTCTAGTTCAGTTCTAGTTCAGTTCTAGTTCAGTTCTAGTTCAGTTCTAGTTCAGTTCTAGTTCAGTTCTAGTTCAGTTCTAGTTCAGTTCTAGTTCAGTTCTAGTTCAGTTCTAGTTCAGTTCTAGTTCAGTTCTAGTTCAGTTCTAGTTCAGTTCTAGTTCAGTTCTAGTTCAGTTCTAGTTCAGTTCTAGTTCAGTTCTAGTTCAGTTCTAGTTCAGTTCTAGTTCAGTTCTAGTTCAGTTCTAGTTCAGTTCAGTTCAGTTCTAGTTCAGTTCTAGTTCAGTTCTAGCTCAGTTCTAGTTCAGTTCTAGTTCAGTTCTAGTTCAGTTCTAGTTCAGTTCTAGTTCAGTTCTAGTTCAGTTCTAGTTCAGTTCTAGTTCAGTTCTAGTTCAGTTCTAGTTCAGTTCTAGTTCAGTTCTAGTTCAGTTCTAGTTCAGTTCTAGTTCAGTTCTAGTTCAGTTCTAGTTCAGTTCTAGTTCAGTTCTAGTTCAGTTCTAGTTCAGTTCTAGTTCAGTTCTAGTTCAGTTCTAGTTCAGTTCTAGTTCAGTTCTAGTTCAGTTCTAGTTCAGTTCTAGTTCAGTTCTAGTTCAGTTCTAGTTCAGTTCTAGTTCAGTTCTAGTTCAGTTCTAGTTCAGTTCTAGTTCAGTTCTAGTTCAGTTCTAGTTCAGTTCTAGTTCAGTTCTAGTTCAGTTCTAGTTCAGTTCTAGTTCAGTTCTAGTTCAGTTCTAGTTCAGTTCTAGTTCAGTTCTAGTTCAGTTCTAGTTCAGTTCTAGTTCAGTTCTAGTTCAGTTCTAGTTCAGTTCTAGTTCAGTTCTAGTTCAGTTCTAGTTCAGTTCTAGTTCAGTTCTAGTTTAGTTCTAGTTTAAGTTCTAGGTTCACTTCTAGGTTGAGTTCTTGGTTCAGTTCTATCTTCAGTGCAGTTCTAAATTCAGTTCTAGTTCAGTTCTTGGTTGATTTCTAGTTCAATTCTAGTTCATTATCAGTTTTCTATGAGCAGTTATAGATTCAGTTTCAGAATCAGTTCTAGATTCAGTTTCCGGTCCAGTTGTAGGTTTAGTTGTGGGATCAGTTTTTGACCCAGTTTCTGATTCAGTTCTATTTTAAGTTAATGGTAAACTACTACATTCTGTTCTAATTATATTCCTGGTTTAATTCTACGGTACTTTTCTACCTTCAGTTTTAGGTTCAGCTCTAGATTTAGTTCAAGATGCAGGTTTTAGTTCAGTTCTACTTAGGTTGAGTTCTATATTCAGTTTTTGGTTAATTTTAACGTTTAGATCTAGATTAAGTTTCAGGTTTAGTGTTCAGTTATAGATTATGTTGCAGGTTCTGTTCTAGGTTCCTCCAGAGACTCTATAATATAAAGATGTTGCACTTCCATACATTGATTTGTCGTATGGTCGTTTTGAAAAAGCCCATACCGCTTTTACTCTAATTCAGAAACAACTAATGGAGACCAGTGAGATAAAGCTAAGGCACACACACGTGCTCATAAAATGTATGTTTGTTTGTGCTTTTATGCGTTTTTCATTATTCTTTAATTTCACATTTGATAGAAGAAAATGTCTTTATATTATAGAGTCGTAGGTTGAGCTTTAAGTTAAGTTTTATATTTAGTTTTTGGTTTAGTTCAAAGTTTAGTTGTAGGTAGTTCTGTTGTACTCGAATGTTCGGTTTAGGTTTAGTTGTACTTAAAATCGCAAGAATTATATATATTTTTAAAATATTATAAATATAATTCTTGTCTTTTCAAAACAACAAAAAAAAATATAAAAATTATTAAAATATCTAAGGCAGCGCGTTTTTTTTTTAACATTTTAATAATGTTATATTATTTTATTTTTCATCACACTCGTTATGAAAACATTTCAAAAATAAATTTTTCAAAAATTAAGTGGGCGTCAGAACGAATCCAACGACTAGTCAAGCACTTATCGAATACCCTTGAATATTTGTATCACATAAGTACGAAATGGCCAAAATAGAAATCAATGAACTCAAAATTTATGTCATCTAAACTGGCAAACTTTCGTTTTTATGAACGAAAAGAAAATTTTTTGAAAATTGAACTCACCAATTGTTGTATAGATGGTGCAACAATAAATCATGGCATTCCAAAATGTCCATGGATTCTTCTCGTGTTGAATTTCTTCTAGGGTTTTGTTGGAATTCAGCAAAGTTTCAACGGCTGACTGATGTTCCCGCAGCGTGTTTATTACTCGACCATCAAATTCGGCGGGTTTGTACTGTAGAGTAGAAAATTGTGGGAAAATTTGTTAATTTCTGATTCGAAGGAAAGATTTTGATAATATACTTTTCTTAGCTCATTATCGTGTGCCAGATTTTTCATAGCCTCGAAAAATTGCTTTTGTACTCCATGGGTGTCTATTTGTGCCATTTTAAATTGTCTGCCTGCAAAAAAAGAATTTTAATTAAATGAGTTTTCAAATTTGAGTTCACAGCAAATTTATGGGTTTAAGAACAATGTTTAAGGACTATAGCTGAAGTCTAGCTAGCCCACTATAGCAAGTCATAGCCCAAAGCCTAGCTCAGAACAGAGTCTGGGGATGAAACAAAAATTAACTTAGAAACAACAAGTTCGGCTGTGCCGAATCTTGTATACCCACCATCAAGTTGTGTTAAATTTAGAAATATCTAGCTTTTAACTGGCCTTTGCTACGATTTTTTTTTGCTTTCCGGGAGTGTTTTTTTATATAAAAACTATAGTCAAATATGGACCGATTATTATAAAATTTGATATACTGACCAATAGTTGCATAAAACTTCTCTATTCTAAATTAAGTCGTCATAGCTATTACAATTGTATTCAATTTATCAGCATTCATGTGTTTCCCGGGGCTGGGTTAGCTATAACTAAATGTGAACCGATTTCGCCCATTTTCAGTACAAGACTTCTGTTACATATCAAAAATACTTTTGTACAATTTTGTCTCTCTTGTAGTTAAGGGGCTATCGCACTTTTATCTGACGGACATAAATCGACTTTTCTTTTTGTATTTTTGTGTTCCCGTAAGTTTTCTATATGGGAGCTATGGTCAAATGATGACTGATTGTACCAAAATTTTGCACACTGGCTGGCATTCATATAAGATTTCCTTTTGTAAAATTTTGTGGCTGTAGACCTTTTCATTAAGGCGCTATCGCTCTTTTATTTGACAGGCAGACGGACATAAACCCCCTTTTCTTTTTGTATTTTTGTGTTTCCGTAAGTTTTTTATACGGGAGCTATGGTCAAATGGCGACCGATTGTAACAAAATTTTTCGCACTGGCAGGCATTCACATAAGACTTCCTTGTGCTAAATTTAGTGGCCAAAGCTATTACAGTTTATCATTTATTGGCATTTAAGTGAATTTCAGATGGAATTTAGGCTGTTTCCGTAAGTTTTGTATATGGAAGCTATGGTTAAATGTGAACCGATTTCGATGAAATGTTGTATGCTGCCTAGTGCTTATGTTAAACTTCTAGATACCAAATTTTGCCATCATGGCTGTTATAATTTGCCATTTATTAGCAAATAAGCGATAAGCCTAGACGAGGTTGTACGGGAGCTATGGTGAAATGTGAACCGATTTTGCTCGATTTCAATAAATGAAGAATATTTGTGCCAAATTTCAGTGACCTATATCCTTTCGTTAAGGTTTTATCGTGCCGACAACAGACAGACAGACAGAGAGACGGACAGACAGATAGAGAGACAGAGAGACAGACAGACAGACAGACAGACAGACAGACAGACAGACAGACAGACAGACAGACAGACAGACAGACAGACAGACAGACAGACAGACAGACAGACAGACAGACAGACAGACAGACAGACAGACAGACAGACAGACAGACAGACAGACAGACAGACAGACAGACAGACAGACAGACAGACAGACATACAGATAGACAGACAGACAGACAGACGGACAGACAGACAGACAGACAGACAGACAGACAGACAGACAGACAGACAGACAGACAGACAGACAGACAGACAGACAGACAGACAGACAGACAGACAGACAGACAGACAGACAGACAGACAGACAGACAGACAGACAGACAGACAGACAGACAGACAGACAGACAGACAGACAGACAGGCAGACAGACAGACAGACAGACAGACAGACAGACAGACAGACAGACAGACAGACAGACAGACAGACAGACAGACAGACAGACAGACAGACAGACAGACAGACAGACAGACAGACAGGCAGACAGACAGACAGACAGACAGACAGACAGACAGACAGACAGACAGACAGACAGAAAGACATACAGACAGACAGACAGACAGACAGACAGACAGACAGACAGACAGACAGACAGACAGACAGACAGACAGACAGACAGACAGACAGACAGACAGACAGACAGACAGACAGACAGACAGACAGACAGGCAGGCAGGCAGACAGACAGATTAGATTTTCATAAGGATTCCGAATATACTTCAATTTTGGTATTTTAATCCATATTAAGGAAATTACAAACGGAATGACAATCTCAATATACCCCCCATTCTTTTTGATGGTGGGTATAAAAATCTGAATGAAGAAGTGAACGTCAAGCTAAACTTAGAGCCGAATCAAAAACTGAACCACAACTTAATATATAAGTGAATCTTGAAATATAACTACAATTGATCTCAGTACTGATATAAAGTGGATAAAAGACTATAAAAATATATAAACGCACGAACAAACATACATTTAATGAGCATGTGTGTATGCCCTAGCTATCTCTCATTGGATAATGGTCTCCATTAGTTGTTTACGAATTGGAGTAAAAGCTGTATACTATCTTTTTTATGGGACTTTTCAAAACGACCATACGACAAATCAATGTATGGAAGTGCAACATCTTTATACTAAAGATTCTTTGACAGATCTGAACCAAAACTATATATGTGACCCGGTCTATGAAAAGGTGACATATGACTTAAAAACAAAATTTTGAAAAATTAGCTAATTTTTCGAAATTTTGTTTTTGAGTCATAAGCCACCTTTTCCCTTTTCATAGACCGGGTCACATATAAAACATAAAACTGAACCTAAAACTGTAGTTGAAACAAATTCTATAAGGGAACCCAAATCTGAACCTTAAAACAGTTCAGTTTATTGAAAAATTGTTATACCCTTAGGAAAACTTAAACTTTCAAATTTATCCATTAGATACACTTTCTTATTCAAAACTAAACAACCTTGACATTGTCTTTAGTTTTTGTTTTTACTATATTTTAAATATTAAATATAATTTATCTGTTTATTTATTTAGATATTGAATTGAATCCAAACAAAAGTTTTCGCATCCAAACATATACTAAAAGTCTTGTAAATCAAATGACATCATCGTTTTGGGTGAGAATTGAAAATTAAATGCAGTTGCCTGGAATTTTGCCTTACGACTGCAATATGTTGGCCAGCATTTAGTCCTAATTGTTTATATTATTTTTTGAAACAAAAACACAAGTACCGAGTACTTTAATCTAAATTATAGTTTTGTTCATATTCACATTTAATAATTTCTGCTAAATGGAAAATGAATTAATATTAAAACAATTGGCTCCATGATTCCAGACAAACTGATGCCGATTAGCTTCTAAGGGGAACTACAAATAACACAATGACGCAAACCTTTTAGGGACTAACAATTTTATAAATAAATATTAACTTTTTTTATATGTCAAATTTTAGTAAAGTTATAAATTTATGACCTTGATTCTAATAAAAAAAAATATTATTCGTAACAAACGTTTTTATCCAGTTAACAATCAGTTGAACATTTTTATTAGTTAAAGATGATTTATATTACTTATCTTATTTTCAATACCTTTTCGCAATACTTGACAGGGTATTATAGGCTTATCAAACAGTTTGTAACTTTTTATTATTCGACTCAGAATCAAGGAGAGTAGAACTCAGACTCGATTGACCTTGACCTATCATTTGGAATATGGTTTGTTGAGCATCTGGAAAATTGACCTACCAGAGTAATTAAAGAGTTATTTGACGCAGTTTCTTTACACATTATTATAGTATAATATAGTAGTACCTGGTAGACCGAGCCTTGCTCGGAGCTTTATGATAAGCATTTTGAGGAAAATTTTAAAGTTTTTATATATTTTATATTATAAAGTGCTAAAATAAATTTAGAGGAAAGACATTGTAGAAATATTCAGTTAATTTTGAATTATTTGATTTATTTTGTCCGACCAACACATAGTTTGCATAGTTTACAGTTTAACTCATTTTGAATAATTTTGGAAATTATTCATATCAACAGAAACCTCTGTCGACTCATGCGCAACAACTTTGCTAAAGATTATAGTCTGATCAAATGCACAGTTTACGATTTAATTCATTTTGAGTAGTTTTCTGTGGCGCCTACTGTCGGACTTTGCTTATTCCAATTCATAAACCTTCTTCGGCTTATCCGTAACAACTTTGCTGAAGATTATAGCATGATTAAATGTACAGCATACGATTAAATTGACTTTGAGTAAATTTCAGTAGCGCCACTTGTCGAAATTTCTTCATACCAACTAAGAAACCTTCGTCGGCTCATGTGCAACAACTTTGCTAAAGATTGTAGCATGATTAAATGTACAGATTACGATTAAATTGACTTTGAGTAAGTTTCTGTAGCGCCACCTGTCGGAAATTATTCATACCAACTAAAAAGCCTTCGTCGGCTCATGCGCTACAACTTTGCTAAAGATCATAGCATGATCAAATGTACAGTTTACGATTTAATTAATTTTTAGTAATTTTCAGTGGCGCCATCTGTCGGAAATTAGTCTTATCAACTTTAAAACCTTCGCCGGCTTATCCGCAACATCTTCGCTAAAGAGCATAACACAATCAAATTCACTGTTTACTATTCTATAGAGAACATACATACAGACAAACATTAATTTGTTTAAAATAATACTAATTTTTCCCCCTTTTTATTCCCTAATTTCTAAAAGTTCCATATGTATATTTGGTACTTTTTTGGTGCCAATTGAATTCGGTACATTTTTTTAAAACGCATTTAACATAATGTATAATGTTCCTATTCATATTACTTTGGAGATGTTAAGTTATCATTTTATCCCTTTTTTACCCATTTTGGCTCCAAAATCAAAAAAGTACCAAATACGTGTTTCATGTTTTTTTTACATCTATTGATTGCAGTACCAAGTTTCTTTCTATATTCTTTAGTTTAAAATATAAGAGTGGGTTAAAAAGGTGCCAAAAAAATTATTTTCACCCTTTTTTACCCCCTATCGGACATAGTTTCAAAAAAGTACCAAACACCTGTCCGCTTATTTTCAAAGCGGTTTAAAACGTAATTTTAATTTTGTTTCTATACCTATTACTTTAGGAGACATAGCGTTTTCGATTTTTTCCCCTTTTTACCCGTTTTTACCCTCTTAGAGATAAAAGTTCCAAAAGTCCCTTCTTCTTCGACCTATACATCAAAAAAGATACCCACTGTTCAAATTTTATCAAAATCGTTAGAGCCGTTTTCGAGATAGCCATTCTATATATATATATATATATATATATATATATATATATATATGTATATAAATATATATATATACTTATAATTGTTCGTTTAAGAATATAAGATAGAATATAGTATAATATAGTATAGAATTAGATTAATGTATAGTATTAGAGGAAAGATTCTATAATATAAAGATATTGCACTTCCATACATTGATTTGCCGTATAGCGGTTTTGAAAAATCCCATAGAACAGAGAATACTCTTATTCGGAAACAACTTCTGGAGACGATTATCTAATGAGAGAAAGCTAAGGCACATACACGTGCTCATAAAATGTATGTTTGTTTGTGTGTTAATATGTTTCTCATTATTCTTTATCCACTTTAATATCACATTTGACAGATAAAGTAAAAAATTGCTATAGTCGATCAAGCCCGACCCTACGATACCCTTCACCACTAAGGTCAAAGGTGTTCTTTTTCCTGTATAAAGTCTAATTTTTGCAAAATTTTGCCATAATGCTAATTTTTTTTCAAAACATATTTATTTAAGCTGTTTTCTTCATTTGGACTTATATGAGAGCTAGGGTCAAATGTGGACCGATTATATCGAAATTTAGCAAATTGATTACAGTTGTAACAAAAATTAGGTATGCTTAAAATTCTCATTATCTTCAGATTTACGATCATTTTAGTGATTTTTGTCTCATATAATGCGTTTTCACAGAAGAATTTGTATGGGAGCTATGGTCAAATGTGGACCGAAAATTTGTTATAGTGATTTAAGTTTACATAAGCATTTCTTTTAAATTTCATGAAAAAATATTGATATTTGTGGCCAATATAATAATTTCGTGAAGTGGGACCTATGGGAGGTACCGTAAATAATCAACGAATTTCAATAGTAATGGTCCCACTATCCAGCCCGCCAGCTGGACGGACGGACTGACATCGCAAAATTGACTCAGATGGTAGTGAAGGACATAAATATTTGGAGTGAAATATCTTTATATTGTCTTTAATTAGTTGTTGCCTGGGTTTTCTGCTAACAGGTAATAACTGTATTCAATTCCTTCTCATACCTCTTCGTGGTGCATCCTGAAAACCTGAGTAACCTAGTTGAATATCGATTCTAGGTTAGGGCTAACGTGAGAGGGAGTTGTCTTGGAGCAATTCCGACGTATTTGGTCTAAGGGTCTAAGAAAATTGTACTTGGTAAAGTAGTGTCTGTTCAACATGTTAGTTGTGGCTGCAAGCGGCCGCCTCGGATCGAGCGACTCGCTTTACAAACGTGGCTCTTGTCGTTGGACTCATCATCGATCAACTTAGCACTTACGATGTTTTAAGCATAGAAACAACATTATGTAATATACTACTCTAAGGGGTAATCATGCGAGAAATTCTCCTGTTACGGCAGCTGGCACAAGAATTTTGCAGGTGTCTAATCTATGCGAGAATCCTGATGAATGAAACCAATTCTATCCGAAGAAATCAGGCTATAAAACCTAATTTAGCAATGAAAGAAAGTTTAAAGTTTGCGACATGGATCGTACGCACGCTATACGAAACAACAACTAAGACGAGAAATGTTATAAAATTGATTTGTTGGCGGTGCAAGACAGTTCGAGGGGAGATAAGGAATGAAAGTACTTTGTTTCTTTACTCCAGCCACCGGGAAGGTGATAAGCATAGTAGGAATGTGGGATTCCTAATATCGAAAAAAATACTGTTTTTCTTAATAAATTACACCATTAAATAACCTGGATATCGCCGAATGGTTTTACTAAGAATCTAATCGACCATATTTCAATAAATTCTAAGTGGCAATCATCTTTACTTGATGTACGCTCAAGGCGCGACTAAAGGTTGCGACTCTGAGGTCTGATACGGCGAAATCAGATCGGAAAATAGATGTAAAGAATCTGGAAATAGAATATCATAGAAATGCCTTTTTTACTTCTATAAGGAATCGGCTTACAGGTGCAATAAATAACAACGGCGTTTGTAATAATAGAATTGCTAGATGTGTTACATTAAGATACAATTAAGTTGGTCAACAAACCCTCGGATTTTAAGATCACAAAAGGAAAATTTGAATAAAACCGGCAACATGAGACTTGGTATAACCTTAAAAAATTGGACAACGCAGAACCTTAAAAAATACAATGTTAAATGAAAACGGAGATGACGAAGTCCTCAGTGCAACATTTTGTGATCTATCCAATAAAATAAAGAAGTCTGCAAGGAGGGACAAGAGAATGTAGACGAGCAAGCGAACCAATCCGAATCAACTGCAAGTAAAGAGAAGTTTTATGCAACTATTGTTCAGTATATCAAATTTAAAAGCAATCGGTAAATATTTGACTACAGCTTTCATATAAAAACAACTCAATATGACAGCTATGGCCACTTATTTTTGTATAAATAAGCTTTATATAAATACCAGCCAGTAAATAAAATTTTGTGACAATCGGTCAACATTTGGCTATATTTCTTATATGTATAACATCTCCCTTTTGAGAGGTATAAGTTTGTGTTGATGTATGTAACGCAAAAAAATATTTGTCTTAGACCCACCTTGAAATTTAAAACAAATAATGCTTATGTAAACTCAAATAACTGTACCAAATTTCGTTGAAATCGGTTCAAATTTGACCATAGCTCCTATACAAGCTCTTCTGTCAAAACGCATTAAATGATTCAAAAATTAAAATAATAAGAGTTTTGAGTTTATTTGCATACATAATTTTTGTAAAAACTGTAATCAATTTACCAAATTTCGAGATAATTGATCCACATTTGACCCTAGCTCTCATATCTTATATCTTTAAACGAGCAATAATTGTTTGTATATATATCTATATGTATAAATAGAATGCTTATCTCGAAATCGGCTCCAACGATTTTGAAAAAATTTAGACACCGGGTACCTTTTTTGCTGTATAGATCGAATATGAAGGGACTTTTGGAAGTTTTACCGCTAAAGGGGTAAAAACGGGGAAAAAGGGGAAAAAATCGAAAACGTTATATCTCCTAAAGTAACAGGTATAGAAACAAAATTAAAATTACGTTTTGAACATTGAATGAAAATAAGCGGACAGGTGTTTAGCACTTTTTTGAAACTATGTCCGTTAGGGGGTAAAAAGGATGAAAATAGTTTTTTTTGTACTTTTTTAACCCACTCTTATATTTCAAACCAAAGAATGTAGAAAGGAACTTTGTACTGCATTCAATAGACGTAAAAGAAATATTGAACGCGTATTTGGTACTTTTTTGATGTTGGGCCCAAAATGGGTAAAAAAAAGGGATAAAATGATAACTTAACATCTCAAAAAGTAATATGAATAGGGACATTATGATAATTCAATTGGTACCAAAGAAGTGCCAAATATGCACATGAAACTTTTTTTTAAATTAGGGGATAAAAAGGGTAAAAAAGTAGTAATGTTATAACTTTTAAACAAATGAATGTTTGCCTGTATGTATGTTTTTTATAAAATTGTAAACTATGCATTTGATCATGTTATGCTCTTTAGCAAAGATGTTGCGGATAAGCCGGTAAAGGTTTTTAAGTTGGTAAGACTAATTTCCGAAAGGTGGCGCCACTGAAAATGACTAAAAATTCATTAAATCGTAAACTGCGCATATGACCATGCTATGATCTTTAGCAAAGTTGTAGCTCATGAGCCGGCGAAGGTTTCTTAGTTGGTGTGAACAATTTTCGACAGGTGGCGCTACTGAAAATTACTCAAAGTGAGTTAAATCGTAAGCTGTACATTTAATCATGCTATGATCTTTAGCAAAGTTGTTGTGGATAAGCCGACGAATGTTTATTAAATGGTATGACCAAAGTCCGACAGGTGGCGCCACTGGAAATCACTCAAAGTGAATTAAATCGTAAACTGTTCATTTGATAATCTTAAGCAAAGTTGTTGCGCATGAGCCGACGGAGATTTCTGTTGGTATGACCAATTTCCAAAATTATTCAAAATCAGTTAAACTGTAAACTACGCAAACTATGTAAACTTTGTGTCGATCGGCCATAAAAAAAAAAACAAATAATTCAAAAACTATGTAAACTTTGTGTCGATCGGCCATAAAAAAAAACAAATAATTCAAAAAATATTTGTGTAATGTCTTCCCTCTAAATTTATTTTAGTACTTCATAAATAAAATATATGAAAACTTTAAAATTTGCCTCAAAATGCTTATCATAAAGCAAGGCTCGGTCAACCAGGTACTAAGTATTAAACTACAGAAACAGCTTATATATCATGAGCCCTTATTCAATACCGCCTAAGAACCAATTTTTTTAAACACTTTTTATTGGAAAACTGCTTTTTTATAAAAGAACATCTTTTGTAATAAAAATCTATTAAGGCAGTTATTGGCTTAAATATATTTTAGAAGAAATATTGACTTCTATTAAAGTATTTTGGATACTAAACGCTTTTTTGCGTTTCTTTAAAAATATTTTATATGGTTCATAGTCGGTATTGAATATAGGCTCACGAAATAAGTTTTGAGAAAATTTTTGTATGATGGCAAAATTTAGCAAATATTTGTCTTTAAATAGGAAAAAGAACACCTTTGTCCTTAGTGGTGAAGGGTATCGTATGGACGGGCTTGACCGACTATAGCACTTTTTTACTTGTCTTAACTCAACCGCTATTTGATAGGGTATTTGTGCGAATACTTAATTTTATTGTAAATAGATATCAATCATTCGCACCCAGAGCAGACATAAGAAATTATCTAAGCTTTGTTCACATTAGCACATTTTATCTTATATTCTTAAACGAGCAATAATTGTATATATATATATATATATATATATATATATATATATATATATATATATATAGAATGGCTATCTCGAAAACGGCTCTAACGATTTTGATAAAATTTGGACAGTGGGTATCTTTTTTGATGCATAGGTCGAAGAAGATGGGACTTTTGGAACTTTTACCTCTAAGAGGGTAAAAACGGGTAAAAAGGGGAAAAAATCGAAAACGCTATGTCTCCTAAAGTAATAGGTATAGAAACAAAATTAAAATTACGTTTTAAACAGCTTTGAAAATAAGCGGACAGGTGTTTGGTACTTTTTTGAAACTATGTCCGATAGGGGGTAAAAAAGGGTGAAAATAGTTTTTTTGGCACCTTTTTAACCCACTCTTATATTTTAAACTAAAGAATAAAGAAAGAAACTTGGTACTGCAATCAATAGATGTAAAAAAAAAACATGAAACACGTATTTGGTACTTTTTTGATTTTGGAGCCAAAATGGGTAAAAAAGGGATAAAATGATAACTTAACATCTCCAAAGTAATATGAATAGGAACATTATACATTATGTTAAATGCGTTTAAAAAAATGTACCGAATTCAATTGGCACCAAAAAAGTACCAAATATACATATGGAACTTTTAGAAATTAGGGAATAAAAAGGGGAAAAATTAGTATTATTTTAAACAAATGAATGTTTGTCTGTATGTATGTTCTTTATAGAATAGTAAACTGTGAATTTGATTGTGTTATGCTCTTTAGCGAAGATGTTGCGGATAAGCCGGCGAAGGTTTTAAAGTTGATAAGACTAATTTTCGACAGATGGCGCCACTGAAAATTACTAAAAATTAATTAAATCGTAAACTGTATCATGCTATGATCATGCTATGATCTTTAGCAAAGTTGTAGCGCTTGAGCCGACGAAGGCTTTTTAGTTGGTATGAATAATTTCCGACAGGTGGCGCTACAGAAACTTACTCAAACTCAATTTAATCGTAATCTGTACATTTAATCATGCTACAATCTTTAGCAAAGTTGTTGCACATGAGCCGACGAAGGTTTCTTAGTTGGTATGAAGAAATTTCGACAGGTGGCGCTACTGAAATTTACTCAAAGTCAATTTTATCGTATGCTGTACATTTAATCATGCTATAATCTTCAGCAAAGTTGTTACGGATAAGCCGAAGAAGGTTTATGAATTGGAATAAGCAAAGAATAAGCAAAGAATAAGAAAACTACTCAAAATGAATTAAATCGTAAACTGTGCATTTGATCAGACTATAATCTTTAGCAAAGTTGTTGCGCATGAGTCGACAGAGGTTTCTGTTGATATGAATAATTTCCAAAATTATTCAAAACAAGTTAAACTGTAAACTATGCAAACTATGTGTTGGTCGGACAAAATAAATCAAATAATTCAAAATTAACTGAATATTTCTACAATGTCTTTCCTCTAAATTTATTTTAGCACTTTATAATATAAAATATATAAAAACTTTAAAATTTTCCTCCGAGCAAGGCTCGGTCTACCAGGTACTTGGTTAGTTAAACGTAATTAAAATAAACTAAATGATTTATTTAAATATTGTTATTATCTGCCAAAAGTATTCATTGATATATTTATATTGTACAATTTGTTATTTGTAAATATAAAATTAAAAAAAAAATTGTTAATGAACAATAAAGCAATTTGTTAATGACAAAAACATTAGTTGTTCAAACCCACTTTCCACCGGATTAGAATAGATTAGAATAAAATATTTAAACATGATTCGAATGTAAAATCCTGTTGGCATCAGGCAAAACATAAATTTATTATCTAGAAGAGACATTAATAAGTTGACTTTCTAGAAACCACTTGATTGTTTGGTTGTCATCCAATTAGAAAAAAAACATATTTCGCAGACATGGAAATATCACCAGAATTTCTTTGTCTTCTTAGTCATTCCATCATGTGTTGCCGAGTTGATATGAGGCATTTTAAGATATTTTTCAACACTCATGCCTAATATTGAAACATTTTGATTTATTTATTTTTTTTTATGGTACATTTTTCATGTTTATTGTATTTTTGCTTTTTGTTTATTTATTTGTTTTTTTTTTTTTTCATTTGTATTTATTTTTAATTTATCATACGTAATTGTTTTATTTGTTTAATTTATTTTGAAAATTTAACATAATCGTCTTCGTCAATGATTAGCTACATCATCAAGAAATTTTATTCTGCTTTACTATTTTATTTGCCAAATATTGTATTTTTTGAAGATCTTACAATTTAAGTACATTTTTATATGATTTTTCTTGTCTATAAAAATTATTTTTAAAATAGAATTCATTCATTAAATTTACCCATTCAATGTATGAATTTGTTTATTTTTTTTATCTAATTTTTAATTAAATCAATCATTCTAATTGCAATGTTTTTTCAGCAACCAAATTTTGAAAAATCATATTAATTAATTATAAAAAAATCTGTGTGAATAATTTAATTTAATTTGAAAAAAATTGTGGGAGTTAAATTTGAAATAGTTTTATTAAGCTGTCCAAGTTTTGGGAACAGTGCCTTGATTTCATGCAAAGAAATGAAAAAAAAACTAAATACAAAATTTCGGTTTCTTACAGATTTAATTTAATGAAATCCGAAGCATTCAAACTCCTAATTTAATGTCTCTTTATTGCCAATGAAAGTTCTAGATATTAACTATAGTTTTTACACATATAACATTAGGGTGCCATTTATTTTTCAAAGTTGGAATTTGTATGCAACCAACCCCCGTATTCGATCGAAATGCTAAAAAAAAATAATCCCTTGAAAATTTGAGCTCAATCGAATGAGGGAAAAGTGTACCCTTGACCCGCCCAAAATTTGCAAAATACTTGATTTTTACTTTGATTGATCATTAATACTTAAGAATAAAGAAATTCCAAAGTAAGACATAATTTACAATTCTTTGGGCTGTAAGTACTAAATTGCCGAGTTTTGTTAAAATATTATTAAATTTACTTATATTTTGAATGTTAGAAAATTAAATTAAATTTTCAAATTAATAAGTTTCAAATTAAGCTTGATAAATCCTAATTTTTCAATAAATTCAATTTAAAGTTCGAATAATTAATTCCAAATAGAAAATTATACTTCTTTCTCAGGTTTTTTAAAAATAATTGTTTGATCTTTTTAAAATTTTGTTCAACAAATATTACAAATTATAAAGGCTCATAAAAGAAAAAAAAATAAGAGAATAAAACACGGAAAAATGTTGTCGATATCTTAAACCGTTTCGCCGTACTATGATTTGAAACCTTAGAATTTCGCGAAAATGTAATTTTTTGGTCATTATTTTACCCACCATCAAAACGAATGGGGAGTATATTGAGATTGTCATTCCGTTTGTAATTTCCTTAATATTGCCTCAAAAATCAAAGACGATATATATTCTGAATCCTTATGAAATTCTAAGACGAGCGATTGAGCGATGTCCGTCTGTCTGTCTATTGAAATCACGATAACTCCTAATAGTAGAAACAGTCTGCATATCTGATAAAATTTTGGTATTGAAATTGGGCAAAATCGCCTACGCTAATCGTTTATTTGCTAATAAATAACAAACTATAATAGCTATGATGATAAAATTTGGTATATAGAAGTCATAAGCCCTAGGCAGCATATAAAGTTTCATCAAAATCGGTTCACATTTAGCCATAGCTCCCATACAAAAAACTTACGGAAACAGTCAAAATTTCACCTAAAATACAGGTAAATGCCAATAAGTCTAAAACTATTACAGATACTACCACTAAATTTATGTCAATGCCAACAAGTGCGCAAAATTTTGTCACAATCGGTCACCATTTGACCATAGCTCCCATATAAAAAACTTACGGAAACACAAAAATATAAAAAGAAAAGGGGATTTATGTCCATCTGTCCGTCAGATAAAAGCGCGATAGCGACTTAACGAAAAAGGCTACAGCAACAAAATTTTACAAAAGGAAGTTCTATGTGAATGCCAGCCAGTGTGCGAAATTTTGTTACAATCGGTTACTATTTGACCATAGCTCCCATATAAAAAACTTACGGAAATACAAAAATACAAAAAGAAAAGACGGTTTATGTCCGTCTTTCCGTCAGAGAAAAGCGCAAATGCTCCTTAACTACAAGAGCTAGAGAGCCAAATTTAGCAAACGTATTTTCGATATATTATAGAAATTGTGTGCTGAAAATCGGTAAAATCGGTTCGCATTTAGTTAGAGCTGCCACATAACCTTGCCCTGGGAATCACATTTATGCTGATAAATTGAATAAAATTATAAAATCTATGACTACTAAATTTCGAACAGAGAAGTTTTATGCAACTTTCAGTCAGTGTGTCAAATTTCGGAGTCGGTCCATTTTTGACCATAGCTTTCATATAAAAACCGCTCCCGATAACAACTAAAATGCCACAAACGTCAGTTAAAAGCTTTTAAATTATAAACTATGTTAGCTATGGCCACTAAATTTTGCACAAATAAACTTTATATTAATACCCTGGGTTTTCCCTGGGTCAAGGTCAATTTTTTTTTTATTTTCCGTAGTAAAATAGTGGAATATTAAAAATATCGTCGTTAGAATTAAAGAACGCTGAAACTGTAAAAAATCTAAAATACGATTTTTTGTATAATTTTTATCAGAAAAAAAAAATACTACGTCTATTTGTCCCGGTCCTAAAAAGACTATTTACGCCGTCTGCGTTTATAAAAATACCAGTGTCTTATTTAAAGCGAGTAAAAATAAAAATACGGTTTTAAAATAATGTTCCTAAGTTGAAGAGTTTTTGAGATATGAATTATACATATATATTCATACATGTTTTTTGCCTCTGGTGAACATTTTATGTTTTGTCAGTTACAGCGTTCTTTAATTTTTGCGTCGATATATTTTCGAATTTTAATTCAAATGCAAAAAACTATTTATTTTTATAAATATTAAGTATTTTTTTTTTTATTCGATTGACCTAAAACTTTAAAGGGGTTTTTGGCATTTCGAGCAAATCTCGGCTTTGACCGCATACAAATTCCAACCTTGTAAAATAACTGGCACCCCAATGTTATATATGTAAGAGTTGTAGGTTGTGACCGACTGTCACAAAATTGTATACACTGGCTTGTCTTTATATAAAGCTTATTTTTGCAAAATTTAGTGGCCATAGCTTTCATAGTTTATAATTTAATAGCTTTTAATGGTTTGCGGTAGTGGTTTTTATATGTAAACTATAGTCTTATACTGGCCGATTCTTATAAAATTTGATATACTGACCAATAGTTGCATAAAACTTCTCTATTCTAAATTAAGTTGTCATATCTATTACAATTGGAATTAATTTATCAGTCTTAATGTGATACCCGGTGCGGAGTTATATGGGAGCTCTAACTAAATGTGAACCGGTTTCGCTAAATTTCATTACACTACTTTTTCAACATATCGAAAAGGCTTTTGTAAAATGTTGTCTCTCTAGCTCTTTTAGTTAAGGCGCTATCAGGTTTTCATTTGACGGACAAACGGATAGAAACGCCTTTTTTGGTATTTTTGTGTTTTTATATGGAAGCTATGGTCTAGTGGTGACCGTTCGTGACACAGACTGGCTGGCATTGCTAACTTTATTGGCCATAGCTATTAATGTTTATCATTATTTGCATTTAGATGTATTTTAGGTGGAATTTAGGCTATTTCCTTAAAAGCTTTGTATGAAACTATGGCTCAATGTGAACCGATTTCGATGAAATTTGATATGCTGCCTATGTAAAACTTCTATATACCAAATTTTATCATAATAGCTGTTATAATTTTTCACTAATAACCAAATAAACGATTGGCCATGCGACCGATTTTGCCCAATTTCAATACCTAAATTTTGCTTAGTCTTAGAGACCCAGCTTCTTTAGTTTAGGCGTTATCTTGCTTTAAACAGACACACTGACAGACAGTCAGACGGACATCGCTCAATCGTCTTAGAATTTCATTAGGATTTAGAAGGTATATCCCTTTTGGGTTTTAAGCCAATACTAAGGAATTTACAAACGGAATGACAATCTCAATATATCGCGATCACTGATTTAAAGTGTGTATACAGCCTGCATTGAACCTCTTAACCTTTTGACGGGACACTGGTGTCCCTCAAGTTTTACAAACAATTTGTTCCAAATGAAAAACAATTACGCATTCCTGGATACACCAATCGGTCACATGTAAATAGCTATTTATTGTATTCAGAGGTTTTTACCACTTAAAAGAAAAATTTAACATTAAAACGTAATTTTCGTGTAGGTATAATTTAAATTTTTTCAAAACTGTTTTTCGATACGATTTTGCATTTTTCAAACCTGATACATTGCAATATGTATTAGTGATAAGTATTGTTTGAATTTTTACGGTCTTATGCAAAAAAATTTAACAACGATTGGTAAACTAAAGTTTAGCAAAATTCCTTAAAGTATTATCCTAAAACGATTGTTAGCTTAACAAACCGATGTTAATCTTTTGTTAACATCAAATAATTTAAAGTAGCTGTCAGTGGTTCGAAAGGCTCAATTCCTAATTCCATATTTTAAAATCAAATTTATTTTAGTGTTTATATCATTCAAAGCCCCACGATACACATTTGTTGTATCTTCATACAACAAAGTGCGTAATCCGTCGACTCTTTGGGTACCTGCCTTGTACCCTCATTTTTTACCTAGTTTTCTTCCCAGTGTACAATGAATTTTATAAAATTCCTTAAAGTATTATCCTAAAACGATTGTTAGCTTAACAAACCGATGTTAATCTTTTGTTAACATCAAATAATTTAAAGTAGCTGTCAGTGGTTCGAAAGGCTCAATTCCTAATTCCATATTTTAAAATCAAATTTATTTTAGTGTTTATATCATTCCCATAATACATTCACCTGAATCAAGTCATAAGCCTTAACTTTTAAGAATTAATTCTTAGGGAATTTAAAATCAGTTAGATTTAATTTAAATTATTTCAATTCTTAATCTTATACAAAAATAATTAAAAATTGTATAAACAAATCATTTTGTAAAGGCATACAAAAATAAATGTATTCAAACGAACCCTACAGTTCAAAAATATATAATACCTATAAAAGAGCGGAATAAAATAAATCTCAACGAAACAAGTCCTTAACCATAAAATAAGTTTCAGGATTGCATTAGGGATTAAATATCATTTAATACCCATGAAAAAAGTCCCCATTTTAGAGGATAAAGAAATGACTCTTTCTTAAGTTATTGGGTTAAAAAAGGGTTTTTAAGCTGAGATGATTTCCATCTCGATTTTAACAAAACCGTGGACTTGGTTTGTCTAAAAACATGTATAAAAAGTCATATAATTAAAATGTGATTTATTCATTATCGACATATATACATATGTATATTTACATTTTCTAATTGTACTGAATTTTGTAATTTTATTCTAATTCCATCATAATTGTGTATGTATCTCAGCTATGTAATATATCTTCCTGCTAAGGGACTAATGTTTTTTAGACCTGTAGGGCATATATAATACAAATAACATTTTTGTGGAAAAATTCAAAAGTTTATTAAGTTGACTTAGGCGAAATTTAAAAAAATAAAAAAATTCTTTGTTATTGGTCATAAGATCAGAAAAACTATTTAAAATAAAATATAGATACACATAAAACTAAAGATTTTTTGTACACATAATCTATAATCTCATCCAGATTAGAAAACATATAAAATCCATTATTTCGCAGCAATACAACAAAACCAGAGATAATATACTCTTACATATTAGCACATTTTACATATATATATATGTATTTACAAAAACTAATGTCACAAAAAACAAATTATTTTTATAATTTTTTTTAGAAAAAATTTTTAATTAAGCAGATTCCTTCACTGATTGAATTTCTGGTAAAGATTAGGTCATTATAAACGAAAGACCAATAATATTACTATATTCCTGCATATCTAAATATCTTTTAAAAGTTTAAAAAACTTTTCCCTCGAAAAAGTCAGAATTTAAGTTTTTGATTTAAAATCAAGTTCTTTAGTTTATATCCACCCTAATGATTTGCACAAAATGAATTACCAAAAAATATTTTAATTCAATTTGGACTGGTTTTAATTAAGAATAAAAAATGTTAATTCAAATTGGAGTAGAGGAATGAAGAAACATTTTATTCATTCAAGTTGATTTTAAATTCCCATGTGAATAAATTCACTAAGAATTTAAAATCAACACATTTTTTTTTAATTGTTTTATGGGAATTAAACTTAAGGTATTGTTAAATCATTTTTGAATTCCTAGGAATTAAGCCTTTCGAAGCTCTGGTAGCTGTCTACATAATTTAAAGCTACGTTAAATATTTTACTGTTTTGACAAATAATATTTTGTGAAAACTTTTAAAGAAAATATTTAAGTTTTCAGACTTTTCTAATAAAAAATAATATTTTTGCTAAATTTAGTTATCATAGTTTTTCTAATTTGCTATTTTTTTTATCATATAAAATTCTTCGTGTTGGGGAATTTATGAAATATAATTTCCATGATATTTCATACTCTATTTTACATATTTCATACTAAAATCAAACTTTTCAAAGAAATTGATAATACAAATTAAAATTTTTAATAAAAAATTCGTGTTTTTAACAAAAAACAGGCATCGGTCAATGAAATTTACAAAAAACATTATAATGATGTATATAATGGGTGTTTTTTTTAGAGGTATAGAACTTCGAATTGAAATAAAACACAAGAAAATCGTTTTAATGTCCATCAATTTGGCTTTATTGGAAGGATAATTTTATGCCATTAATGTTTAAATATGATTTCGGGCATGTGGCCGCCGCGGCTGGCTCGAATAAAGCCAATTCTACAGGTCCAATTTTCAACTACTTTTTCGAGCATATGGGGCCGTATGTTGGCAATAACGCCACGAATGTTGGCTTCCAAGTCCCCTAACGTTTCTGGTTTGTTGGCGTAGACGAGCGACTTCACATATCCCCAAAGAAAATAATGGTGTCAAATCGCACGATCTTGGTGGCCAATCGACAGGTCCATTCCGCGAAATTATGCTCTCATCGAATGTTTCCTTCAATAAATCAATTGTGACGTGCGCTGTGTGGCATGTAGCGCCGTCTTGTTGCAACCACAACTCATCCACATTCATGCCATCCAATTGGGGAACAAAATAGTCGGTTATCATGGCTCTATACCTGTCTCCATTTATGGTAACTGACTCTCCAGCATTATTTCGGAAGAAGTATGGCCCAATGACTCCACCAGCCCATAGAGCACACCAAACAGTCAGTTTTTGTGGATGTAATGGCGTCTCAAGGGTCTCATGTGGATTCTCTTCACTCCAAATGCGGCAATTTTGCTTGTTGACGTAGCCATTCAACCAAAAATGAGCCTCATCACTGAACAAAATTTTGCGATGAAAATCAGCATCGAGATCAATCTCATTTTCGGCCCATACACCAAAATCACGACGCATTGCATGGTCTCGCGGCTTTAATTCTTGCACAAGCTGGATCTTGTAAGGTCGCAAGCCAAGATATTTGCGCAAAATCTTCCATGAAGTTGATGGACAAAGCTCCAATTGCTGTGCACGGTGGCGAATCGATTCATTCGGGTCCTCTTCAACACTTTGCTCTACAGCGGCAATTGTTTCTTCGGTGCGCACTGTTCGACGTCGCTGCGGATGCGTATTATCACATAGAGTAAACGTAGTGCGAAAACGATCCATGGTTAACCGAATTTATTGCTCTGATGGACGATTATGTCAACCATAAAATGGACGGAGCTTGCGGTAAACTTCGCAAACTGAACCATTATTTTCGAAATAAATTTGCACGATTTGCAAGCGTTGTTCTTTTGTCAACCTGTTCATGATGAAATGGCAAACCAAACTAAATATTAATCACTTGACAGCTGACAAAATGGCCGCCAGTTAAAAAAGTGATGCCAACTTAAAGTTCTATACCTCAATAAAAAACACCCGATATATTCAACATGAGTTAAAAGTACTCGATTTTTAAATCGGTTTAAATCCTTAGTAAAAATTTGTCTATTTATTATTTTACTGTATTATAAATGTGATTAGTTTATACTTTTATATAACATAAACATAATTTTACAGTAAGAAAAGAAGAAAAATGTTATTTTATATTAAAAACATACAAAACATTATTTAGAAATTCGACTACCCGGAGGAAACAATGAATAATTAATTCGTTGTTTTGTATATTTAACTATAAAGAGACAAGAGAGAATGACGATGTTGCCAGCATTAACATGTAAAATTGACTTGACGTATTCATTAGTTAAAGAACTGTTTTTGGATACTATTTTTTAACAATCGTTTGTTAGCCTTAAAGTATTTGGTATCTAACGTGTTCTTTAAGCAATATTTAAGATTTTTTTTAGCATAAGACCGTTAGTGTCTGTTTTTTATAAAAAGTGATTTTGAAGCATTTAAACAAAGAATTATTTGTTAATGGACACCATGACCCCTTATTGGGACTTAAATGTCTCAGGCCATTTCTTCAAATCTAATAACAATTTTCATCTTTTTATTATATATATGTTTAAAATAGCCCTCAATTTATGAAATAATACATTCAGATTTTAAAAAAGCTTTGCGTAGCAGTTTTGTCCGTGAAAGGGTTAAATGCGTAAAAATTAACAATGGATTCTGATCATTGTGTGTTTAAGGAAACTAAAAATTAAATATTTAATAATAGAATGGAAAGCTGTCACCAAAAAAATAGTTCGACGAAAGAAATATTTTTAATACCTCTTTATTTTTAGATATATTAAAAAACAAATTAACGCGTTAAGACACCATCAAATTCAGCGGTAGATATGTAGACTAAACTTAAAGAATAGTTAGAAAACTTGCACTTTTATACGAAATTTTAACCATGGCTTTCCTTATTACAAAAACATATTTACTTCTAATTTTTCAACAGTCACTAAATTTTAGCTTTAAATTTTAATAAGATTCTATCTCTATATTTCTTTTATTCTGAAAGATTTTGAAAGCATATATTTTTGTGTTTCTAAAAATATTACAAAAAATGGCCGCAAGGTAGCTTTATTGACATTTTTCTTACAAATGTAAATGCATTTTATTTGGATCTTCTTTGATATTGTTAGATTCTGAAAAAATTAGGCCAAACCTTCTAAACAAAGTTGCGGAACATTCTCTAGCCAAATTTTTTCTAGTTTTAATTATTAAAAATTTAATTTTCATATGTAACCTAAAAATAGCGCCATCTGTTAGCTGAACTCAAAAACAAAGAAATCATAAAACAAACATTGTTTGTTTTTTTATTCCCAGAGATTTATATTCTACAAAAGGCCGTTTTAAAAATATTGCTACCTATAATTAAAAAAAAAAAAATACTTATAAAAAAGTTTATAAAATATGTTCTGTGTACTGTGACTTTAATATAGATAATATTGTCTGTTCCTTTACTTTAACGAAACTACCCAAACTTACCCAAAAGTTTTCCCGTACAAAATTTTCAATACAAATTCTTGTTTTTAAGTAATTTCTGACAACTTCGGACTGTTTAGAGTAGTTTCGGTAAAGTGCGGGAATATACTTTATATTAAACACGTAAGAAAGTGCTAAAGTCGGCCAAGCCCGACCATATGATACCCTTCACCACTATGGTAAAAGGTGTTCTTTTTCTTGTATAAAGACAAAGTACCTGGTAGACCGAGCCTTGCTCGGAGCTTTATGATAAGCATTTTGAGGAAAATTTTAAAGTTTTTATATATTTTATATTATAAAGTGCTAAAATAAATTTAGAGGAAAGACATTGTAGAAATATTCAGTTAATTTTGAATTATTTGATTTATTTTGTCCGACCAACACATAGTTTGCATAGTTTACAGTTTAACTCATTTTGAATAATTTTGGAAATTATTCATATCAACAGAAACCTCTGTCGACTCATGCGCAACAACTTTGCTAAAGATTATAGTCTGATCAAATGCACAGTTTACGATTTAATTCATTTTGAGTAGTTTTCTGTGGCGCCACCTGTCGGACTTTGCTTATTCCAATTCATAAACCTTCTTCGGCTTATCCGTAACAACTTTGCTGAAGATTATAGCATGATTAAATGTACAGCATACGATTAAATTGACTTTGAGTAAATTTCAGTAGCGCCACCTGTCGAAATTTCTTTATACCAACTAAGAAACCTTCGTCGGCTCATGTGCAACAACTTTGCTAAAGATTGTAGCATGATTAAATGTACAGATTACGATTAAATTGACTTTGAGTAAGTTTCTGTAGCGCCACCTGTCGGAAATTATTCATACCAACTAAAAAGCCTTCGTCGGCTCAAGCGCTACAACTTTGCTAAAGATCATAGCATGATCAAATGTACAGTTTACGATTTAATTAATTTTTAGTAATTTTCAGTGGCGCCATCCGTCGGAAATTAGTCTTATCAACTTTAAAACCTTCGCCGGCTTATCCGCAACATCTTCGCTAAAGAGCATAACACAATCAAATTCACAGTTTACTATTCTATAAAGAACATACATACAGACAAACATTCATTTGTTTAAAATAATACTAATTTTTCCCCCTTTTTATTCCCTAATTTCTAAAAGTTCCATATGTATATTTGGTACTTTTTTGGTGCCAATTGAATTCGGTACATTTTTTTAAAACGCATTTAACATAATGTATAATGTTCCTATTCATATTACTTTGGAGATGTTAAGTTATCATTTTATCCCTTTTTTTATTTTGGCTCCAAAATCAAAAAAGTACTAAATAAGTGTTTCATGTTTTTTTTACATCTATTGATTGCAGTACCAAGTTTCTTTCTATATTCTTTAGTTTAAAATATAAGAGTGGGTTAAAAAGGTGCCAAAAAAACTATTTTCACCCTTTTTTACCCCCTATCGGACATAGTTTCAAAAAAGTACCAAACACCTGTCCGCTTATTTTCAAAGCTGTTTAAAACGTAATTTTAATTTTGTTTCTATACCTATTACTTTAGGAGACATAGCGTTTTCGATTTTTTCCTCTTTTTACCCGTTTTTACCCTCTTAGAGGTAAAAGTTCCAAAAGTCCCTTCTTCTTCGACCTATACATCAAAAAAGATACCCACTGTCCAAATTTTCTCAAAATCGTTAGAGCCGTTTTCAAGATAGCCATTCTATATATATATATATATATATATATATATATATATATATACAATTATTGCTCGTTTAAGAATATAAGATATTTGCTAAATTCTGCCATCATGCAAACATTTTCTCAAAACTTATATATTTAAGCTGTTTTTGTTATTTTGACTTATATAGGGGCTAGGGTCAAATGTGGACCGATTATATTGAAATTTAGCAAATTTATTACAGTTTATACAAAAATTACGTATGCGAAAAATAAACTCAAAATTCTCATTATCTTCAGATTTATGAGCCGTTTTTTATTGGTTTTCGTCTCATTTAGTGCGTTTTGACAGAAGAATTTGTATGGGAGCTATGGCCAAATGTGGACCGATTTCAACGAAATTTGGTACAGTGATTTAAGTTTACATAAGGAGTATTTGTTTTAAATTTCATCAAAAAATATTTATATTTGTGGCCAATATATCAATTCCGGGAAGTGGGACCTATGGGAGGTACCATAAATAATGAACCAATTTTGACGAATTTCAATAGCCATGGTTCCATTATCAAAGAAATGACTTGTGCCAAATTTCTTCAAATTATCTTTAGAATTGCGACCTGTAGTTTACATGGGGGTCCAGCCAGCCAGACGGATGGACGGACGGACATCGTTAAATCGACTCAGAAAGTGATTCTAAGCCTATTGGTATGCTAAAAGATGGGTCTAAGACAAATATTTCTATGCGTTACATACATCAGCACAAACTTAAAATACCCTTTCCACCTATGGTGGTGAAGGGTATACAAATTTATGGTAAATTTAGGATTGATTGCCCTCTTAGCAGTTTGGATTATTTTAAAAATCTCTGAATTACAAAACTATATCAAATCGTTTCAAAAACTTACTTTCGATGGCTTGAAATAGCAAAGCACCTCCGACACTATAAAGTGCCACCACCGTCAACAAAAAAAAGTGAGTAAACCATTTCTTTGACCATTTACTAATCTTGTCATACAATCCATATGTAAACTTTTCACCCGAACTCATGCCAGATTTGGTGAAATCAACGAAGCCATCAAAACCTCGAGACATAAAATTACCAGCCGCAAAAGGATTTGAATAATTTGGCCAATACGGTTGACCGGCAACGGAGCCGGGACCCATGGTATAAGCAGTCTGAGCAGTAAAGGGAGGTTGGGCTGAGGGTGGTACTGAGCCCATGGCAGAGCCATTATTGCTGTGCAGATTTTTTATATTGATGCGCGGTGGTCGATTGGCAAATCTTGAAGGCGGCGAACTGGGAGGCTGTGACATGTTGTAGGTAAAGCAATTTTGCTTTGTAGTGTTAAAATTTTAATGTAAAATTTTTTATTTTTTTAAATTAAATTAAATAAAATAATTAATTCTTTGTATACAAAATATTTTATAATTAGCACTTTTTAATGGTTGTTTGGTAAAACTTTTATTTTATTTTTATTTTAAAATTCAAATTTTTATTTTAGAAATTTTAAACATTTTTATTTCTTTTTAATTTTTATCACTTTTTTAATCTTAATCATAAGTATTCAGAACTTGTTATCGCAAATATTTAATTTTTTAATAAATTCACTGCTTTTTTTTTGTTATATATTTCTTTAGGATAAAAAACACAAAAATTTTGTTTAAAAATTATATATAAAAAAAATATTTCACGCTTTTTCACTTTAATGACTATAATTTAAAGAATTTTTCTTTATTTTTTACTTTTCACTTAAAATCTTCTACTTCAAGGCGACGGCGCTAATTCAGATCGACCGTCCGTTTCGTTCTTAAATAAAATTGAAACTAAAACAAGTCGCCATTCGCCAAAATAAGAAACTGTTCAGCTGGCGGCTTTTATTCGGCATCTCCATCATATGCTAATGATTATGATGGAGAACACGATAATGATGTTTCTGCTGCTGCTTTTGGTGGTGGCGATGATGTTGGTGACGACATTGTGATGATGTTTTATATACAAAGTTTATTTCTATTTCTCGTACTAGTGACGTTACTTTCGATTTTGTTTGCCGTTTTTGCATTTTGTTTTATTTATTTTGCGATTTCTTTGTTTGGTTGGCGCTTTCTCACAATCTTTCGGATGTTGCCTTCATCAGCTGTTATCCATAAAAAGCTATATCTAATGTTTTTTGAGGTTCGTGCGAACTTAAAGTGTGTTCTTAACACACAAAATAGCGCATATACATAAATACTTATTATTTATATAAAACTGACCACCAATATTTGTTTTCATATAATATGGAACATAAATTTTATGGTCTATAGCCTATATAATAGGGTGGGTCGAAATTTTTCCTCACTTCTCCTTATATCAACTATTTTTCAAAGACACTATAATTCGTATTTATTCTGTTGAAATCACGATAACGCCTAAACGACAAGAGCCCGATCACTGAAATTTGGCAAAGATATTCTCCATTTCTGGTTTTGAAAGTGGGTAAAATTGGTTCACATTTGACCGTGGCTTCCGTATAACATCGCCTAGGGTAATTGCTAATAAATGATTTTAACAGTTTTGATAATAAAATTTGGTATTTAGGAATTTTTTGTAAGCACTAGGCGGCATATAACATTTCATCGAAATTGGTTCACATTTAACCATGGCTCCCACACAAAACACTTACGGAAACAGCCTAAATTTCGAAATTTTTCAAAAATTTACTTTTTATAGGAAATTTTTCAAAAATTTACTTTTCATAGGAAATTTTTCAAAAATTTACTTTTTATAGGAAATTTTTCAAAAATTTACTTTTTATAGGAAATTTTTCAAAAATTTAAGCTTTATAGGAAATTTTTCAAAAATTTACTTTTTATAGGAAATTTTTCAAAAATTTACTTTTTATAGGAAATTTTTCAAAAATTTACTTTATATAGGAAATTTTTCAAAAATTTACTTTTTATAGGAAATTTTTCAAAAATTTACTTTTTATATAAAATTTTTCAAAAATTTACTTTATATAGGAAATTTTTCAAAAATTTACTTTTTATAAGAAATTTTTCAAAAATTTACTTTTTATAGGAAATTTTTCAAAAACTTACTTTTTATAGGCAATTTTTTAAAAATTTACTATTTTTAGGAAATTTTTCAAAAATTTACTTTTTATAGGAAATTTTTTAAAAATTTACTTTTTGTAGGAATTTTTTCAAAAATTTACTTTTTAGAGGAAATTTTTTAAAAATATACTTTTTATAGGAAATTTTTCAAAAATTTACTTTTTATAGGAAATTTTTCAAAAATTTACTTTTTATAGGAAATTTTTCAAAAATTTACTTTTTATAGGAAATTTTTAAAAAATTTACTTTTTATAGGAAATTTTTCAAAAATTAACTATTTATAGAAAATTTTTCAAAAATATACTTTTTATAGGAAATTTTCCAAAAATTCACTTTTTATAGGAAATTTTTCAAAAATTTACTTTTTATAGAAAATTTTTCAAAAATTTACTTTTTATAGGAAATTTTTCAAAAATTTACTTTTTATAGAAAATTTTTTAAAAATATACTTTTCATAGAAATTTTTTCGAAAATTTAATTTTTATAGAAAATTTATTAAAAATTTACTTTTTATAGGAAATTTTTAAAAAATTTACTTTTTATAGAAAATTTTTTAAAAATATACTTTTTATAGGAAATTTTTCAAAAATTTACTTTTTATAGAAAATTTTTTAAAAATATACTTTTCATAGAAATTTTTTCGAAAATTTACTTTTTATAGAAAATCTTTTAAAAATTTACTTTTTATAGGAAATTTTTCAAAAATTTACTTTTTATAGGAAATTTTTCAAAAATTTACTTTTTATAGGAAATTTTTCAAAAATTTACTTTTTATAGGAAATTTTTCAAAAATTTACTTTTTATAGAAAATTTTTTAAAAATATACTTTTCATAGAAATTTTTTCGAAAATTTACTTTTTATAGAAAATCTTTTAAAAATTTACTTTTTATAGGAAATTTTTCAAAAATTTACTTTTTATAGGAAATTTTTCAAAAATTTAGTTTTTATAGGAAAATTTTCAAAAATTTAAATTTTTTTAAAAATTTACTTTTTATAGAAAATTTTTTAAAAATATACTTTTTATTGGAAATTTTTCGAAAATTTACTTTTTATAGGAAATTTTTCAAAAATTTACTTTTTATAGGAAATTTTTCAAAAATTTACTTTTTATAGGAAATTTTTCAAAAATTTACTTTTTATAGGAAATTTTTCAAAAATTTACTTTTCATAGGAAGTTTTTCAAAAATTTACTTTTTATAGGAAATTTTTCAAAAATTTACTTTTTATAGGACAATTTTTCAAAAATTTACTTTTTATAGGAAATTTTTTGAAAATATACTTTTTATAGGAAATTTTTCAAAAATTTACTTTTCATAGGAAATTTTTCAAAAATTTACTTTTTAAAGGAAATTTTTCAAAAATTTACTTTTTATAGGAAATTTTTCAAAAATTTACTTTTTATAGGAAATTTTCCAAAAATTCACTTTTTATAGGAAATTTTTCAAAAATTTACTTTTTATAGGAAATTTTTCAAAAATTTACTTTTCATAGGAAGTTTTTCAAAAATTTACTTTTTATAGGAAATTTTTCAAAAATTTACTTTTTATAGGACAATTTTTCAAAAATTTACTTTTTATAGGAAATTTTTTGAAAATATACTTTTTATAGGAAATTTTTCAAAAATTTACTTTTCATAGGAAATTTTTCAAAAATTTATTTTTTAAAGGAAATTTTTCAAAAATTTACTTTTTATAGGAAATTTTTCAAAAATTTCCTTTTTATAGGAAATTTTCCAAAAATTCACTTTTTATAGGAAATTTTTCAAAAATTTACTTTTTATAGGAAATTTTTCAAAAATTTACTTTTTATAGGAAATTTTTCAAAAATTTACTTTTTATAGAAAATTTTTTAAAAATATACTTTTCATAGAAATTTTTTCGAAAATTTACTTCTTATAGAAAATTTTTTAAAAATTTACTTTTTATAGGAAATTTTTCAAAAATTTACTTTTTATAGGAAATTTTTCAAAAATTTACTTTTTATATAAAATTTTTTAAAAATATACTTTTTATAGGAAATTTTTCAAAGACTTACTCTTTATAGGAAATTTTTTAAAAACTTACTTTTTATAGGCAATTTTTTAAAAATTTACTTTTTATAGGAAATTTTTCAAAAATTTACTTTTAAGAGGAAATTTTTCAAAAATTTACTTTTTATAGGAAATTTTTCGAAGATTTATTTTTTATAGGAATTTTTTCAAAAATTTACATTTCATAGGAAATTTTTCAAAAATTTACTTTTTATAGGAAATTTTTCAAAAATTTACTTTTTATAGGAAATTTTTCAAAAATTTACTTTTTAGAGGAAATTTTTCAAAAATTTACTTTTTATAGGAAATTTTTCGAAAATTTACTTTTTATAGGAAATTTTTCGAAGATTTATTTTTTATAGGAATTTTTTCAAAAATTTACTTTTCATAGGAAATTTTTCAAAAATTTACTTTTTATAGGAAATTTTTCAAAAATTTACTTTTTATAGGAAATTTCTCAAAAATTTACTTTTTATAGGAAATTTTTCAAAAATTTACTTTTTATAGGAAATTTTTCAAAAATTTACTTTTTATATGAAATTTTTCAAAAATTTACTTTTTATAGGAAATTTTTCAAAAATTTACTTTTTATAGGAATTTTTTCAAAAATTTAGTTTTTAAAGGAAATTTTTAAAAAATTTACTTTTTATAGGAAATTTTTCAAAAATTTACTTTTTATAGAAAATTTTTTAAAAATATACTTTTTATAGGAAATTTCTCAAAAATTTACTTTTTATAGGAAATTTTTCGAAAATTTACTTTTTATAGGAAATTTTTCGAAAATTTACTTTTTATAGGAAATTTTTCAAAAATTTACTTTTTATAGGAAATTTTTCAAAAATTTACTTTTTATACGAAATTTTTCAAAAATTTACTTTTTATACGAAATTTTTCAAAAATTTACTTTTCATAGGAAGTTTTTCAAAAATTTACTTTTTATAGGAAATTTTTCAAAAATTTACTTTTTATAGGAAATTTTTCAAAAATTTACTTTTTATAGGAAATTTTTCAAAAATTTACGTTTTATAGGAAATTTTTCAAAAATTTACGTTTTATAGGAAATTTTTCAAAAATTTACTTTTTATAGGAAATTTTTCAAAAATTTACTTTTCATAGGAAGTTTTTCAAAAATTTACTTTTTATAGGAAATTTTTCAAAAATTTACTTTTTATAGGAAATTTTTCAAAAATTTACTTTTTATAGGAAATTTTTCAAAAATTTACGTTTTATAGGAAATTTTTAAAAAATTTACTTTTTATAGGAAATTTTTCAAAAATTCACTTTATATAAGAAATTTTTCAAAAATTTGCTTTTTATAGGAAATTTTTCAAAAATTTACTTTTTATAGGAAATTTTTCAAAAATTTACTTTTTATAGGCAATTTTTCAAAGATTTTATAGGAATTTTTTCAAAGACTTACTTTTTATAGGACATTTTTCAAAAACTTGCGTTTTATAGGATTTTTTCGAAAATTTACATTTTATTGGAATTTTGCTATGAAAAATATTTGGCAAAATTTTTTTTTAAAAAAATTTTTCAGTTTATATGTTTTGAAAGTGGATCCCATACGTTTTTCAGTTCAAAAGAAAAAAATTTTTCATACAAAACCTAAAATTTAAATTTTTTTTATTTTGAAAACAGTTTAAGTCCCATACATTTTT